>CM035142.1:26445640-27045640 GCA_020205605.1 Panax ginseng
AGAAACTAGAGTTGGAAGTGAAGTATCCTATGGAGATTGATGAGAAGCTATTTCGGATGCAATCGGTATAACTCTACTAGATAAAGTAAAGGAGGCTCAACTTCGGGACGATGAATGTAAAAAGGTGACAAAGAAGATATCTGAAAGAACCGAATCGAGATTTAAGATGGATAAGGAAGGAATCTTTGAGATTTGAGAGTAGAATTTGGGTTCCACCAAAGACTGAGAGATTAAGGAAGATATTTTGAGCGAGGCTCATAGTTCACGATATTCGATTCACCCTGGTAGTACCAAGATGTATCAAGATCTTTGACAACATTTCTGGTGGCCGAATTTAAAAAGTGATGTTGCAGAATGTGTTGCCAAGTGCCTAACCTGTCAGAAAGTGAAAGCAGAACATCAGAGACCAAGTGGATTGCATCAACCGTTAGAAATCCCAGAATGGAAATGACAATTACTCCGCTTTACTGGGATGAAGTTGGTGAAAGACAATTACTAGGGCCAGAATTGGTACAGCAGACGGCAAAAATAGTCAAAGTGATCCGAGCACGATTGGTAGCGGCTCAAGATCGACAGAAGAAATACGCTGATCCACATCGTAAAAATATCGAGTTTGAATCAGGTAGTTATGTTTTCTTGAAGGTCTCTCCCTGGAAGGGAAAGATCAGGTTCGAAAAGAAAGGAAAATTGAGCCCAAGATTTATTGGACCATTTGAAGTATTACGTAGAATCGGAGAAGTCGCGTACGAGGTAGCCTTACCTCCAGCACTCGAGAATGTCCACAACGTCTTCCATGTGTCTGTGTTACGACCCTACAAGGCCAATTACAAGCATGTAATTGAATACGAACCCCTGCATTTTGAGAAAGACTTATCTTACGAAGAAATCCCTGTCCAAATTGTCGACTGAAAATAACAAGTTCTCAGAAATAAAGTTATACCTTCTGTTAATGTAATTTGGAGGAACCACAACACTGAAGAAGCTACGTGGGAACTCGAAGAGAATATGATGAAGAATTACCCTCATTTATTTACTTAATTATTTGTAAACGATTCTGGGGACAAAATCTTTGTAAGGGGGGGGGGAGAATTTAACGGGTCGAAATTATTGAGTCGTGATTCTGGGGACATAATCATTTTAAGTGGGAAAGATGTGACGAACGAGAATTTTGTAATTTAATTTTAATATTTATTGAATTAAATAAATATTTTTCGATGATTTAATTATTGGATTAAATAATATTTGATACAATTATGGTGGATTAATTTAATTATGTGTTACATTTATTAAATTAATGTTGAGAATATTTATTATTCAAGTATGTATTTATGTGAGCTTATTGAATTAAATGAAATATTTAATTAAGCATGATGTTATTTTAATTAATTTAATTATTAATTAGAGAGTTAATAATTTGACATTAATTATTAATGAGAAATTTAATTATGTGACTATGTGAAATTATGAGAAATTATTATATTTTATTTAAAATAAATTAAATAAGATATTGATTTATTTTATGAAGGAGTGTGACATTAATTAAACCATATGATAAAGCTTTATTAAATTAAATGGTTTTGAAATCTATTAAGCCTAGCCAAAACATGGCCTTAATGGGAGTTACTAGCGATTGCCCATGATCAAGGGTTAATCGACCACTCGATCGTCGATTCCTTTAATATATCGAGACGTCTTCTTTTCTTTTCTTCATTATTGCTAAGTCTAGAGAGCTTTCACGAGAGAGATCTGAGTATTAGTTGAAAGTCGAGAGAAATTGATATTCATCTCTTATTAAAATCCACACTACGCTTTGGGTAATCTCCTCCTTCCCAATTTCTACTTTACATATTTTAGTTTTCATGAAAATGGCTTTTAAAGTTTTTGGTTTAACCTCTGTAATTGGGTTAGGAGTAATGATTATGGGTTGTATGTGTGTTATGACATATCAAATCGTGTTTAATTATATATATTATGTAAACCATATCATCAAATTCATGAAAACATGTAAGTATATGATTTCTACAAAATTACAGTAGTATGGGTTTTGGCCTTATGGCCTTATATCGTGATATTTTATGTATTGATCGTATATTATCCCTAAGTTTTACACTTGTATATTCTTATGCATGTTGATACAAAGAGACCAAAGTTTAAATGAACGGATTCGGTGTTATAACGAATCCGTAGTGATAATTTTCATGTTTTATTTTCAAAACCTCCAAGAACATCAAAGTCAGTGAAATTCACATGCTTTAAATCTGTTATTAAGTGTTTAAATTGGTTAATGTCAGTATATAAATGTTGGGTTATGATTATACATGAATTATATCATGTGGGTATGATTAAATTCGAGTAGTAATAATTTTATTGGAGTTCCTTGGCCATGTTCTGCAATTTTCGCGAATTGCCAGCTGAAAGCTGAGCTCTCATGCCACGTACACCACTCAAGGCCTTGAGACTCATGGCAAGTAGCGCCAAAGACTCCTTGATTACGCCATGAATACTTGTTGCCAAAACACGAATGATGGTGGTATGGCCAGTTCACTCTCCGTAATATTAGAATGAGATTTTTTTTAAATGTTTTAAGTCTAACAATGTGTTAGTAAATTAATTTAATGAACATGTAAACATGTTAGAAGTATAATGTGAATATAAAATAGATGTTTATCATGTAAATAACATAATTGCATGTGGGTTGAATTATTGAATACATAATTAATTCATTATTCATGAGGTGATATTATATGATAATACATGTGATAATTTGACTAAGTATAGTCATAACCAAAGTTTAGACAAAAGAATGATCATTGATGATTAGTTAAGTTATAATTAACTGGTATTGTGAATGTGAATGGTATGTAGGATTAAATTCAAAGAACGTGCTTAGTTAAAGTGTAATCTATGCACGAGGCAAGTTTCCCAACCCTACTTGTCATTATTGTTCAAGTTTATTATTTACCTCGAGTAATTATCATTACTATTATTCAAGTTCGAATTATTATATTAAAGATTGATTATCTTTTCAAAGTATGATTTTGTTATACAATAATCGTTATATTGTATACTCCTTAAGATTATTATTCAATTTGAATATCATTATTATTGAACCTTATTAGACTAGCGAACCCTTATTTATTCGACTAGTCCATAGTTGATGAGCGTTCTAAATTTCAGAACCCTTGATGAATTATCCAAACCAAAATTCCTTTGGTGCGGACTCGAATGTCAAACTGAGATGAACAACCCTGCAAAGGGATTTACTTATCGTTAAGCGTTAAGATATTGTGCACGATGTGGTACTAAGGGTTGATCCCCCTAAAATGCACGAGTAGAAAGGTCCATAGTCTTATGACTGTTAAAGGTTTCAAGTATGACCCTTGATAACCTAAGACATAGTTCAAGGTCTTATGACCCTCAGAATTCTTTTGATTCTTGTTATTCATTCTCGATTCAAAAGTTGAGCTTTTATTCAGATGTCTTTGATTTACTCGTAGGTTATTATACTGTTATTTCATTATTATACTTGTGGGCATTAGTGCTCACTCTTGCTTGATAATAACATTGCAGTTAAGAATGAAAGAACAGATGAACCTTCCACTAGTAAAGGCAAGGGCAAAGTTAGCAAATGATGAAGACTTGTTATTTTATTTGATGATGTATTTATGTTTAAGACTTATTTGTTTATGATTTCGCACAGATGTTTAAGGTTAGTTTAACCTGGGGTTGTATTTTATTATTCGGATGTTGTAACCCTTAAGGGGAAGATTTTATTTCTATCTATTGCATGGTTTGCATTTATTATGGGTAGATAGATAGATGATATTTGTACAGTAAACACCAAATCCCGTGGAATCGAAGTACCCGGATTTGGGGGTGTCACAGGTTGGTATCAAACCTGTAGGTTATGAACCTTAGGTGGGGGAACAACCTTAGGTAGTAGCCTTATAGAAGAAGATAGTAATGGAAAACACTTATCGAGTTCTAATAAATGAATTTTTGTAATTCATTGAGATAATAAAGTGCGTTATGTGTTTATGTGTTAAAGTATGCGTTAGATGATACGACTTAGTAACTAAAACTTAAAATTTTGTTGTCAGGATGTCGAATGTTGGTGAAGCTAGTCAAGCTGGGGAAGAAGAACCCCGTGTACCTATAGTACCTATTGAGGAGGAACCCCGTGCACCTATAGTACCGACAGAGGAGGAGCCCCGAGACATTCATGTCGTTAGGGAGTAGGTTTGATGCAGAGGAGTCATCTCCATTGATCACCGTTGTTGGTCGGGAGCATGAGCAGAGGCCGATCCCCGAGGAGGAATTTAGGATTGAGGAAGAGGAAGAGGAAGAAGAGGAGTTACCACGGTTACACCGTTGATCTTTGAGATGTATGACACGTTATCTGATCGTAACGTGGAGTTACGAGACGATGTCCGAGTTTGGTGAGCGAGCGGTTATTCAAAGATATTACTCTGAAAAGCGAAGGAGAGGAGATTTTGACTCTTCACTCTCGATTGGGCAAATGTAGAATGGGATTTGGTCCATGAGAAGGGTCAAACTAAAGATAAGATCGGAGATAGAAAGTGAAGAAGGAACCAAGGAAACCTCCGAAAATTTGAACATAGCAGAGGAAGGCTGGGTAAAAGAATCGCGTCGAGCTGATCGTGCAGAGGATGATAGTCGTGCAAAGAAAGCAAAGATTGGGGAAACGTACTCTACACTTAACAAGGCAATGAATGAGACCCAAGATCGAGTTTGGGGGTACCCAATCCAGTTCGAAGGACTACCATTGTACATGATGGATCGCAGGACGATGCATCGTATCTTAGAAGAGGAGCGTAGCAAGGCTAATCAGTACCTTGACCGACAGTGATATGATTTGTTTAATTATGTGAAGAACTTAGTTAATTTTATATGTAAATTCTGATATGTTTATGAACGAAGGAATATGTTAATGTTTTAAATCATGTGGATTCTTTATTCTAGGATAGTTGATGTAAATAGCAGTGATGCTATAGTTTGATGTTAAAACTTTTGATTTGAATGAAAATATATCAAGTTGTTTGAGATGGTGTGTTAAATGAGTATTTTAAATTATTGAGTAATGCCTTAATTATTTAGAGAAATAAATAAAGTTCTAATAAAGCGTTTATTTAACAGAAAAATGCCGCCAAGGAGAAGACAACAACGTCAATCGGCTTAGGAAGAGTCAACCAATAATAACAATAATGCCAACGCTAATCCCGTGCAGCAGTTGGTTAACTTACTGACTGGAGCCATGAATAATCAACCGCAAGCTCCACCAAACACCACGTTTAAAGACTTCAAGGCGGTGGGATTGCCAGAGTTCAAAGTTTCCATGAACCCAATCGAGGCTCAAACGTGGGTTATGGAGATGGAGAAGGTTTTCAACGTTGCTAGGGTTAGAGAAGACCAGAAGACCGCTTTTGCAACATTTATGTTCAAGTCTGAGGATAGCTACTGGTGGCAAGCAAACAAAGTGCGAAGAGGTGAAGGTGTAATTACGTGGGAGAGATTTAAAGAAATGTTTTTCGAAATGTATTTCCCAACTAGTTCGCAGAATCAGATGGAAGTTCAATTTTTGGAACTAAAGCAAGGAAACATGAGCGTACCTGACTACGCGGCTAAATTCAATGAGTTAGCAAGATTCGCCCCATACCAGGTACACACGGACGAAAGAAAAGCCAGAAGATTTGAACAAGGACTAAAGCCTTGGGTGTACAACAAGGTATCAATGTTTCAGCTAAACACATTTGCCGGAGTACTAGAAAAGGCCATCCTCACTGAAAGAGGAAGCGATGCGGTGACCAAGTACAATCAAGATCAGAAGAAGAAGAAGAGTGAAGGTGAAATTAATAACAAACGCAATGGAAGTGGCATAGGAGGTGGAAATTTCAATCAGTAGAAAAGGTGGGACGACAGCTCATCATCGGGGAATCAACAAGGTAATCAGAAGAAAAGAATTGAAGCATGCCCGACTTGCGGGAAAGCCCATCTGGGAGTTTGTATGAAAGGAAAGAGAGTGTGCTACAATTGTGGTCAGGAAGGCCACATAGCACCAAACTGTCCAAACCCAAAGAAGGGTGCTTGTTTTACTTGTGGTTCGAAGGACCATCTGGCAAGAGATTGTCCCAAGAAGGGATCGGGAGGGTCAGGATCAGGAGGAAACCGGGGAAATAACAGTGGAAATACATTAACAATCACCGGACCAACCGCGACAAACCGACCGACCGTCCGAACTTTCAACATGACGGTGCAAGATGCAGTTCAATCCCGTGATGTGGTGTCAGGTATCATTCCGATCAATAAAGTTAATGCTTACGTATTATTTGATTCGGGTGCTACTAGTTCCTTTATATCCGATGATTTTGACAAGAATTTAGATTTGCCTAAGAATGAATTGGATTACCCCATGAACATAGAAATTGCGAATAGAGAAATAATCCCTGTTAAGTATGTACATAAGAACTGTAGAGTGGATATTAAGGGTAATATCATGAACGTAGATCTTATCCTATTCGACTTGGGGAATTTGACGTTATTTTGGGAATGGATGGTTATTCAATTCTGAGTCATAATTGATTGCCAAAAGAAGCGTATTAACCTTATGACTCTGTCGAAAGGTTGTATTTTATAGTAGCAAGTCGCCTAGACAAGCGAGTTGTCGGCGATGATGACGAGCCACTGGAAGTTATTAAGACAAGGCATGTAGGATACTTAGCTTACATAGTCGACGATCGAAAAAGAGAATTCTAAGGAAGAAGAGATACCGATTGTGAGGGACTTCGTCGACGTATTTCCAGACGATTTACCAGGACTTCCACCAGATAGAGAATTAGATTTCGTGATCGATTTGGTGCCCAGAACTGCTCCAATATCGAAGGCACCATACCGAATGACACTAGTAGAGATGAAGGAATTAATGGTATAACTACAAGAATTGTTGGACAAGAAGTACATTCAATAGAAGCGTATCGCCGTGGGAGAGCGTCGGTGTTGTTTGTGAAAAAAGAAGAATGGATCGATGTAGCTCTGAATTGAATCTGAGAAGAACTGAATAAGGTCACGACTAAGAATAGATATCCATTACCGAGGATCGACGACCTGTTTGATCAATTGAAGGGAGCGAGATACTTTTCCAAGATAGACTTGAGAAGCGATTATCATCAACTGAAGGTGAGGCCAAAGGATGTACCGAAGACAGCATTCAGAACGCGTTATGGTCACTACAAATTTTTAGTAATGTCGTTTGGTCTTACGAATGCTCCTGCAGCATTTATGAGACTAATGAATGGTGTATTCAAGCCGGTTTTGGACAAGTTCGTAGTGGTATTTATAGATGAAATTTTGATATATTCCAAAACCAAAGAAGAACACGAAGAACATTTAAGGTTAACGTTGGAAGTATTGAGAAGGGAGAAGTTGTACGCTAAATTTTCGAAATGCGAATTTTGGATTGAACGAGTGCAATTTCTTGGTCACGTGATCGATAAAAATGGAATTTCGGTAGATCCATCAAAAGTCAAAGCCGTGATTAACTGGGATAAGCCGAGAACACCGTCAGAAGTAAGAAGTTTTCTTGGATTAACAGGATATTATAGAAGATTCATACAAGACTTTTCCAAGATCACAACTCCGTTAACGAATTTAACTCGAAAAGCTGTGAAATTTGTTTGGACGGATAAGTGTGAGGAAAGTTTTCAAGAATTGAAGAAGAGGTTGAGTACGGCCCCTGTGTTATCTCCTCCGGATGATACAGGAAATTTTGTTGTTTATAGTGATGTGTCGCATAAAGGACTTGGCTGTGTGCTTATGTAAAACGGCAGAGTCATTGCGTATGCATCACGTCAGTTGAAGGAATACGAGAAGGGTTACCCGACCCATGATTTGGAGTTAGTTGCAGTTATTTTTGTTCTAAAAATTTGAAGGCACTATCTATACAAGAGAAGTGTGAAATATATATGGACCACAAGAGTCTGAAATATATATTTACACAGAAGGATTTGAATATGCGTCAAAGAAGATGGTTGGAATTAATGAAGGATTACGACTGTGAGATTTTATACCATCCGGGGAAAGCAAATGTGGTTGCCGATGCCTTAAGTAGAAAGGGTCATGAGAAATTGATGATATTGACTGCTCAGGAGGAGCTAATTGTAGAAATGGAGAAACTAGAGTTGGAAGTGAAGTATCCTATGGAGATTGATGAGAAGCTATTTCAGATGCAATCTGGTACAACTCTACTAGATAAAGTAAAGGAGGCTCAACTTCAGGACGATGAATGTAAAAAGGTGACAAAGAAGATATCTGAAAGAACCGAACTGAGATTTAAGATGGATAAGGAAGGAATACTGAGATTTGAGAGTAGAATTTGGGTTCCACCAGTACAAGAGATTAAGGAAGATATTTTGAGCGAGGCTCATAGTTCACGATATTCGATTCACCCTGGTAGTACCAAGATGTATCAAGATCTTTGACAACATTTCTGGTGGCCGAATTTAAAAAGTGATGTTGCAGAATGTGTTGCCAAGTGCCTAACCTGTCAGAAAGTGAAAGCAGAACATCAGAGACCAAGTGGATTGCATCAACCGTTAGAAATCCCAGAATGGAAATGACAATTACTCCGCTTTACTGGGATGAAGTTGGTGAAAGACAATTACTAAGGCGAGAATTGGGTACAACGGATGAGGCGAATAGTCAAAGTGATCCGAAACACGATTGGTAGCGGCTCAAGATCGACAGAAGAAAAATCTGTTGATCCACATCGTAAAAATATCGAGTTTGAATCGGTAGTTATGTTTTTTCTTGAAGGTCTCTCCTGGAAGGGAAAGATCGAGTTCGAAAAGAAAGGAAAATTGAGCCCAAGATTTATTGGACCATTTGAAGTATTACGTAATGAATCGAGAGTCGCGTCTCGAGGTAGCCTTACCTCCAACATCGAGAATGTCCACAACGTCTTCCATGGTGTATGCGTATTACGACCATACAAGGCCAATTACAAGCATGTAATTGAATACGAACCCTAAGCATTTGAGGAAGACTTATCTTACGAAGAAATCCTCATCCAAATTGTCGTTGAAAAGAACAAGTTCTCGAAAATAAAGTTATACCTTCATTAAGGTAATTTGGAGGAACCACAATCGTGGGAACTCGAAGAGAATATGATGAAGAATTACCTTCATTTATTTACTTAATTATTTGTAAACGATTCTGGGGACATAATCTTTGTAGGGGAGAAATGTAGCAGTCAAAATTATTGAGTCGTGATTACGGGGACATAATCCTTTTAAGTGGAAAAGATGTAATGAACGAGAATTTTGTAATTTAATTTTAATATTTATTGAATTAAATAAATATTTTTCGATGATTTAATTATTGGATTAAATAATATTTGATGCAATTATGGTAGATTAATTTAATTATGTGTTACATTTATTAAATTAATGTAGAAATATTATTATTCAAGTATGTATTTATGTGAGCTTATTGAATTAAATGAAATATTTAATTAAGCATGATGTTATTTTAATTAATTTAATTATTAATTAGAGAGTTAATAATTTGACATTAATTATTAATGAGAAATTTAATTATGTGACTATGTGAAATTATGAGAAATTATTATATTTTATTTAAAATAAATTAAATAAGATATTGATTTATTTTATGAAGGAGTGTGACATTAATTAAACCATATGATAAAGCTTTATTAAATTAAATGGTTTTGAAATCTATTAAGCCTAATGAACATGGCCTTAATGGGAGTTACTAGCAGTTGCCCATGACTGGGTTAACCGACCACTCAGTGCGTCAGTTCCTTTAATATATCAGACGTCTTCTTTTCTTTTCTTCATTATTGCTAAGTCTAGAGAGCTTTCACAGAGAGAGATACAAAGTATTAGTTGAGAAGTCAGAGAGAAATTGATATTAATCTCTTATTAAAATCCACACTACGCTTTGGGTAATCTCCTCCTTCCCAATTTCTACTTTACATATTTTAGTTTTCATGAAAATGGCTCTTAAAGTTTTTGGTTTAACCTCTGTAATTGGGTTAGGAGTAATGATTAGGGGTTGTATGTATGTTATGACATATCAAATCGTGTTTAATTATATATATTATGTAAACCATATCATCAAATTCATGAAAACATGTTGTATATGATTTCTACAAAATTACAGAGTATGGGTTTTGGTCTTATGGCCTTATACGTGATATTTTATGTATTGATCGTATATTATCCCTAAGTTTTACACTTGTATGTTGTTATGCATGTTGATACGAAGAGACCAACGTTTAAATGAACGGATTCGGTGTTATAACGAATCCGTAGTGATAATTTTCATGTTTTATTTTCAAAACCTCCAAGAACATCAAAGTCAGTGAAATTCACATGCTTTAAATATGTTATTAAGTGTTTAAATTGGTTAATGTCAGTATATAAATGTTGGGTTATGATTATACATGAATTATATCATGTGGGTATGATTAAATTCGAGTAGTAATAATTTTATTGGAGTTCTTTGGCCATGTTCTGCAATTTTCACGAATTGCAATCGAAACTTTCGAGCCTCGCTACCTATTCTGGCATCGACTCGAACCTTGAGACTCACGCCGCAACGCCATCGCGTCGCAATGCCAAAGACCACGCCAAGACATCCCCATCAACAAGCCACGAGAACACAATATAACGATGGCGCATAGCAGCCACTCTTCAGAATGTTCAGAATGAGATTTTTTTTAAATGTTTAAGTCTAAAAATGTGTTGGTAAATTAATTTAATGAACATGTAAACATGTTAGAAATATAATGTGAAGATAAAATAGATGTTTATCATTTAAATAACATAATTGAATGTGGGTTGAATTATTGAATACATAATTAATTCATTATTCATGAGGTGATATTATATGATAATAAATGTGATAATTTGACTAAGTATAGTCATAACCAAAGTTTAGACAAAAGAATGATCATTAATGATTAGTTAAGTTATAATTAACTGGTATTGTGAATGTGAATGGTATGTAGGATTAAATTCAAAGAACGTGCTTAGTTAAAGTGTAATCTACGCATGAGGCAAGTTTCCTAACCCTACTTGTCATTATTGTTCAATTTTATTATTTACCTCGAGTAATTATCATTACTATTATTCAAGTTCGAATTATTATATTAAAGATTGATTATCTTTTCAAAGTATGATTTTGTTATACAATAATCGTTCTATTGTATACTCCTTAAGATTATTATTCAATTTGAATATCATTATTATTGAACCTTATTAGACTAGTGAACCCTTATTGATTTGACTAGTCCATATTTGATGAGCGTTCTAAATTTCAGAACCCTTGATGAATTATCCAAACCAAACTTCCTTCGGTGCGGACTCGAATGTCAAACTGAGATGAACAACCCTGCAAAGGGATTTACTTATGCATTAGCGTTAAGATATTGTGCACAGTATGGTACTAAGGGTGATCCCCCAAGTCACAGTAGAAAGGTCCATAGTCTTATAGTATTAAAGGTTTCAAGTATGACCCTTGATAACCTAAGACATAGTTCAAGGTCTTATGACCCTCAGAATTCTTTTGATTCTTGTTATTCATTCTCGATTCAAAAGTTGAGCTTTTATTCAGATGTCTTTGATTTACTCGCTTGTTATTATACTGTTATTTCATTATTATACTTGTGGGCATTAGTGCTCACTCTTGCTTGATAATAACATTGTAGTTAAGAATGAAAGAACTGATAAACCTTCCACTAGTAAAGGCAAGGGCAAAGTTAGCAAATGATGAAGACTTGTTATTTTATTTGATGATGTATTTATGTTTAAGACTTGAGTTAATGATGTTGTTTAAGACTTATTTGTTTATGATTTCACACAGATGTTTAAGGTTAGTTTAACCTGGGATTGTATTTTATTATTCGGATGTTGTAACCCTTAAGGGGATGATTTTATTTCTATCTATTGCATGGTTTGCATTTATTATGGGTAGATAGATAGATGATATTTGTCTGATGAACACCAAATCCGTGGAATCAAGTACCCGGATTTGGGGGTGTCATGAGTTAGTATCAAACACATGGGTTATGAACCTTAGGTGGGGGAACAACCTTAGGTAGTAGCCTTATAGAAGAAGATAGTAATGGAAAACACTTATCGAGTTCTAATAAATGAATTTCTGTAATTCATTGAAGATAATAAAGTGCGTTATGTGCTTATGTGTTAAAGTATGCGTTAGATGATACGACTTAGTAACTAAAACTTAAAATTTTGTTGTCAGGATGTCGAATGTTGGTGAAGCTAGTCAAGCTGGGGAAGAAGAACCCTGTGTACCTATAGTACCTATTGAGGAGGAACCCCGTGCACCTATAGTAATCACAAGAGAGGAGGAGCCCCAGACATTCATGTCGTTAGGGAGCAAATTGAGTACAGAGGGAGCCATCTCCATTGATCACCGTTGTTGGTCAGGAGCATGAGCCCGAGACTGATCCTGAGGAGGAATTTGTTGAGGAAGAGGAAGAGGAAGAAGAGGAGTTACCATGGTACACCGTTGATGCTGAGATGTATGACACGTTATACTGACCGTAACGTGAGTTACGAGACAAGGTCCATGATTTGGTGACGGCGAAAGTTATTCAAAGATATTACTCTAGAAGCGAAGGAGAGGAGATTTCGACTCTTCACTCTCGACTGGCAAATGTAGAATGGGATTTGGTCCATGAGAAGGGTCAAACTGAAGATAAGACTGAGGAGATAGAGAAGATGAAGAAGGAACTGAAGGAAACCTCCGAAAGGTTGAACATAGCAGAGGAAGGCTGGGTAAGAGAATCGCGTCGAGCTGATCGTGCAGAGGATGATAGTCGTGCAAAGAAAACAAAGATTGGGGAAACGTACTCTACACTTAACAAGGCAATGAATGAGACCCAAGATCGAGTTTGGGGGTACCCACTCCAGTTTGAAGGACTACCATTGTACATGGTGGATCGCAGGACGATGCATCACATCTTAGAAGAGGAGCGTAGCAAGGCTAATCAGTACCTTGACCGACAGTGATATGATTTGTTTAATTATGTGAAGAACTTAGTTAATTTTATATGTAAATTCTGATATGTTTATGAATAAAGGAATATGTTAATGTTTTAAATCATGTGGATTCTTTATTCCAGGATAGTTGATGTAAATAGCAGTGATGCTATAGTTTGATGTTAAAACTTTTGATTTGAATGAAAATATATCAAGTTGTTTGAGATGGTGTGTTAAATGAGTATTTTAAATTATTGAGTAATGCCTTAATTATTTAGAGAAATAAATAAAGTTCTAATAAAGCGTTTATTTAACAGAAAAATGCCGCCAAGGAGAAGACAACAACGTCAACCGGCTCAGGAAGAGTCAACCAATAATAACAATAATGCCAACGCTAATCCCGCAAAGCAGCTGGGTTAACTTCTTGGATTTGAGCCATGAATAATCAACCGCAAGCTCCACTAAACACAACGCTTTAAAGACTTCAAGGCGGGGAATTGCCAAGTTCAAAGGTTCCATGAACCCAATCGAGGCTCAAACGTGGGTTATGGAGATGGAGAAGGTTTTCGACGTTGCTAGGGTTAGAGAAGACCAGAAGACCGCTTTTGCAACATTTATGTTCAAGTCTGAGGATAGCTACTGGTGGCAAGCAAACAAAGTGCGAAGAGGTGAAGGTGTAATTACGTGGGAGATATTTAAAGAAATGTTTTTCGAAATGTATTTCCTAACTAGTTCGCAGAATCAGATGGAAGTTCAATTTTTGGAACTAAAGCAAGGAAACATGAGCGTACCTGACTACGTGGCTAAATTCAATGAGTTAGCAAGATTCGCCCTGTACCAGGTACACACGGACGAAAGAAAAGCCAGAAGATTTGAACAAGGACTAAAGCCTTGGGTGTACAGCAAGGTATCAATGTTTCAGCTAAACACATTTGCCGGAGTACTAGAAAAGGCCATCCTCATTTGAAGAGGAAGCGATCACGCAAGTGACCAAGTACAATCAAGATCAGAAGAAGAAGAAGAGTGAAGGTGAAATTAATAACAAACGCAATGGAAGTGGCACAGGAGGTGGAAATTTCAATCAGTAGAAAAGGTGGGACGACAACTCATCATCGGGGAATCAACAAGGTAATCAGAAGAAAAGAATTGAAGCATGCCAGACTTGCGGGAAAGCCCATCTGGGAGTTTGTATGAAAGGAAAGAGAGTGTGCTACAATTGTGGTCAGGAAGGCCACATAGCACCAAGCTGTCCAAACCCAAAGAAGGGTGCTTGTTTTACTTGTGGTTCGAAGGACCATCTGGCAAGAGATTGTCCCAAGAAGGGATCGAGAGGGTCAGGATCAGGAGGAAACCGGGGAAATAACAGTGGAAATACATTAACAATCACCGGACCAACCATGACGATAAACCGGCCATTGCCGGACTTTCAACATACGACGTGCAAGATGCAGCTTCAATCTCGTGATGTGGTGTCGTATCATTCTGATCAATAAAGTTAATGCTTACATATTATTTGATTCGGGTGCTACTTGTTCCTTTATATCCGATGATTTTGCCAAGAATTTAGATTTGCCTAAGAATGGATTGGATTACCCCATGAACATATAAATTGAGAATAGAGAAATAATCCCTGTTAAGTATATAATAAGAACTGTAGAGTGGATATTAAGGGTAATATCATGAACGTAGATCTTATCCCTATTCGACTTGGGGAATTTGACGTTATTTTAGGAATGGTCTGGTTATTCAATTATGGGGCTGTAATTGATTGCCAAAAGAAGCGTATTAACCTTATGACTCCGTTAAAGGTTGTATTTTATGGTAGCAAGTCGCCTAGACAAGTGAGTTGTCTGACGATGATGCAGACCAGGAAGTTATTAAGACAAGGCTATGTAGGATAGTTAGCTTACATAGTCGACAGTCGAAAAGAGAATCTGAAGGTAGAAGAGATA
The DNA here is from genome assembly GCA_020205605.1 of Panax ginseng. Taxonomy (NCBI): domain Eukaryota; kingdom Viridiplantae; phylum Streptophyta; class Magnoliopsida; order Apiales; family Araliaceae; genus Panax; species Panax ginseng. The sequence goes on from CM035142.1 coordinate 26,460,636, forward strand.
CCGATTGTGAGGGACTTCGTCGACGTATTTCTAGATGATTTACCAGGACTTCCACCAGATAGAGAATTAGATTTCGTGATCGATTTTGCTCCCGGAACTGCTCCAATATCGAAGGCACCATACCGAATGACACCAGTAGAGATGAAGGAATTAATGGTACAACTACAAGAATTGTTGGACAAGAAGTACATTCAACCGAGCGTATCGCCGTGGGGAGCGCCGGTGTTGTTTGTGAAAAAGAAGAATGGATCGATGCGACTCTGCATTGACTATAGAGAACTGAATAAGGTCACGATTAAGAACATATATCCATTACCGAGGATCGACGACCTGTTTGATCAATTGAAGGGAACGAGATACTTTTCCAAGATAGACTTGAGAAGCGGTTATCATCAATAGAAGGTGAGGCCAGAGGATGTACCGAAGACAGCTTTCAGAACGCATTATGGTCACTACGAATTTTTAGTAATGTTGTTTGGTCTTACGAATGCTCCTGCAGCATTTATGGGACTAATGAATGGTGTATTCAAGCCATTTTTGGACAAGTTCGTAGTGGTATTTATAGATGACATTTTGATATATTCCAAAACCAAAGAAGAACACGAAGAACATTTGAGGTTAACGTTGGAAGTATTGAGAAGGGAGAAGTTGTACGCTAAATTTTCAAAATGCGAATTTTGGATTGAACGAGTGCAATTTCTTGGCCACGTGATCGCTAAAAACGGAATTTCGGTAGATCCATCAAAATTCGAAGCCGTGATTAAATGGGATCAGCCGAGAACACTGTCAGAAGTAAGAAGTTTTCTTGGATTAGCAGGATATTATAGAAGATTCATACAAGACTTTTCCAAGATCACAGCTCCGTTAACGAATTTAACTCGAAAAGCTGTGAAATTTGTTTGGATGGATAAGTGTGAGGAAAGTTTTCAAGAATTGAAGAAGAGGTTGAGTACGACCCCTGTGTTATCTCCTCCGGATGATACATGAAATTTTGTTGTTTATAGTGATGTGTCGCATAAAGGACTTGGCTGTGTGCTTATGCAAAACGGCATTGTCATTGCGTATGCATCACGTCAGTTGAAGGACTACGAGAAGGGTTACCCGACCCATGATTTGGAGTTAGCTGCAGTTGTTTTTGTTCTAAAAATTTGGAGGCACTATCTATACGGGGAGAAGTGTGAAATATATACGGACCACAAGAGTCTGAAATATATTTTTACACAGAAGGATTTGAATATGCTGTGACGCCCCCAAAATAGGTCCAATCCATCCAACCTATTCTGAGTCGCCAAAAACATGGTACATAAAATAACTACAACTTTATTACTACAATTGTCGTGAAAAATACAATAACACATATACTGTGAGTTTTAATACCAACTATGACTCATGTCCCAACTATGGACAACACCTCATAGTGATACCTTACATAAAGGTACAATCTAAAATTGTTTTAGAAATTAAAATCTTTGGAAAGTGCTTAAGGAAACCTTCGTACATGGGAGGCCATGCGTCTAGGTTATGATAGATATCATATGCCCAGAGAATTATCCTTGGTTGACCTAATAGACCCCAAAGAAAAATGAGAAGATTACTATCATCTTCTTTCCAATGGTGAGTCTTCTCTTGACATATAATTATCTCCACCGTCTGCAATTGAACATTATGTTTCAAATAAACTCCAAGATCATATAGGTAGTGCTCGTAGATATACTCAGCGAGTGGATTGGCACAACCCTGTCTTATGATAACGCGAGGTTGTATGTCATTAGACATCTAGTATGATAGTGATAAAACACCCTTCCAAAGTTGGGTTCGCCTCACCCTATTGTTGTTCACCAAAATCAATTATTAAGTGACGTATAATATATGACACACACATCTTAGGTCCTCAATACAATTATATATTGTATGTCATGCCGTTTTATAATGTGTTGATAAACTTTGATAGACCCGAACCATCACACTATTCCCCTGTTATTCTCGCTCGACCCAGCTACACTCTTATTACCTGAAAGGAATTGTGAAGCAAAAGGGTGAGCACAACTAGCTCAGTAAAGAATATTATGACTAAAGATAATTACATTATCAATAGACTTCATCAGTAATAAATCAGAGATTTAGAACATATGGTAGATAATAAAACTTTTTAACCACAGCCATGCGTGAACGAAGCAATCCATTAGAAGAGTCAAATAGACTATAAAGTCTATTATCTTCTCCACGTTAAAAGTCTACCAACAATGTTTTATCCCTGTAAAATCAATTAACAGTTCCTTTCCACAATCATATGAATAACTCATAATCATAATTGTGATTCTAATTTCCTCTTCGCATCCAAGATGAAGATAATTTTTATCACATGTCTTTACCTGAAACATCAAAGATCATGGTTATACCAAATCACAGTTCCTATTCATAATCATACTAATAAATTCATCTTTGCACCACGGGCCAAAGATATTCATCAATAGTTTATCTTTGCACTACATGCCAAAGATATTTAACAACAAGTCATCTTTGCACTACATGCCAAAGATATTCAACAACGGGTCATCTTTACACTACGGATCAAAGATATTCATCAATAATTGATCTTTGCACTACAGGCCAAGGATATTCATATCTCAAAGAAATACATAATCATTTCAGAATTTATATAAACCATAATTATAACCATATATGTTGATCAATTCATCTTTGCACTTAAGTTAAAGATATTCAATTATAAATTCAATGGTCATGATCATACCAGTCAACAATTTAACTTTGCACTACTGGCCAAAGAGAACCTATAGTCACAATTATACCAATAATCTACCTATCTTTACACTCAAGTCAAAGAGAAATATCATCATTAGGGTTATAAGAATGTTATATATGATAATAAAAACAATATATTCAACATATAGATTTAATCTCAAGAGTAAGATTCATAAATCAATGATTTCATAACACCTTAATCCAAATATTATAAATCACTTAATAATATCAAAATCTTAATATTATTAATATTACAATAATATTTTAATCATTTCTTAAACTTATAAACAATTAATTCTGATTGTTTACACTTTACTTATTAATGCATTTAATCATCTTAAAATGTCAAACTCATAAAATTTCATCACCAATAACCAAAACCCTCATAAAAATCTCATATATACCTCATATATGATTCTCAAGCCATAAAATCATATTTTCCAATTTTCTTACTTCACATAATATATTTAATTTATTTACTCATAACTAGAACATTTTCATGAAAAATATTAAATCAGTTCCAAAAATATTTCTTTTCTGGGATTTAGCATAATGTAGTCCCATATTGAACATATATTTTTCTCGGAATTTTTAAAATTCATTTACTATTTTTCACATGGCCAAAACCACCGAATATTCAGACATTTATCATAAATTGTACTTTTATCCAAAAATTCCGAAATTTATAGTGTATACTGATATTATATAGGTGTACTCCCAATAAAAATTTCATCAATTTTGGAGTTAATCACAAGGAGTTATAAGCGGTTACTTTTAAAATAGTCTTTTCTCATAAAATCCACAACTCCTAATCTATACATCCAAAAATCGCCATTTTTGGACACAATCTACAAAACTCATCAAAATATCATTTCAAATTTTTCCAGAATTTTTGAAGGTTCAGAAAAATTTCGAAATTGAAAAACATAATAACCTTTACATACTAACGACAATATCCCTTACCTCAAAAGAGCAATACTTCTGACTAGAATAACGCTGAACGAACTTGCACCGTATAGCAACACTCAAGATATCAAAATACTCACAAGAATACACTCGATAATATAGAGAGAGAAATAGAGAGAAAACTTCAGTTTCTGGTGTGATTTTCAATTCTAACCTAAGCACCTATTTATAGGAAATTGCTTAGAACACCAAAGAATAAAATTTATTAAAATAATATTATTTATAATAAAACTTCCTTAGAACACCTTTGAATCTGAATTCAGCAATTTAACACATGCAAGTGGGGCCCACCAAAGTGTAAAAAACGTTTTGCTTAAATAAAACAATTAAAACTTTCAAAAATTAATTATTCTGGAACTTCGGAACCTCAATAATTCATAATAAATAGCCCTTTTATCAGAAAAATTCAAACCATATGTGTTTTCCATAGGAAATTCCATTCTCTACAACTTTGTAGAAGAAAGTTTTTCCAAATTCCAAACAGAAATTAACCGAATTCCACAAACGGACGATTTTACAGGCTATAATCAGATTTCAGTCAAAATTTGTGTACACCATCATGTTTAACATGTGTTAAACATTTTTTTGTAACACACAAAACATGTGTTTAGCATTTAATGCAACAAAACTACTCTTACTCCTCATTTATTCATATATCACACATTCATTGTAAAAATATCACCATTATTATATTACTGTAATATAATAATATATTTTATCAGAAAAGATAAAATATCAATTTTCAACAATTGTCACATTAAAAATTTTCTACATCTATAACCACATAAAATGAATATTTTCCTTACCATATAAATCAATAATTAATTATTCACAAATAATATTACAAAATCACAATATCGATGACCCGAGCGGCTTCCCGAGAAAGAGGGGCTTTCCAATAAAGATTTCTCCTCATCACTTTGGTATGATTAGGTGACCAAACCTCTCCTTAGACGAACTTTCTAGACATTGCCAATAATGTTATCTAATAATATTATCCAAATAATATGAATTATTGATACGATAATGGGAAATATCATGCAGTGACAATTATTGAAACAACAATAATATAAAATATCAACGTAGCAATTATTGAATCAATAAAATAAAATATTGAACAGTAATTACTGTAACAATTATTGAGTAATGCCTTCTTACGAAAAAATTTATCATGCTTCATGAATAGTACTCGTGAATAGTAACTCGTGAATAGTAACTCGTGAATAGTAATTCATGAATAGTAACTCGTGAATAGTAACTCATAAATAGTAACTCATGAATAGTAAATATAAAAAATTGAATACTTTTATTTCATAAAATTCGGGGTCTTACAATATGCGTCAAAGAAGATGGTTGGAATTAATTAAGGATTACGACTGTGAGATTTTATACCATCCGGGGAAAGCAAATGTGGTTGCCGATGCCTTAAGTAGAAAGGGTCATGAGAAATTGATGATATTGACTGCTCAGGAGGAGCTAATTGCAGAAATGGAGAAACTAGAGTTGGAAGTGAAGTATCCTATGGAGATTGATGAGAAGCTATTTCAGATGCAATCTGGTATAACTCTACTAGATAAAGTAAAGGAGGCTCAACTTCAGGACGATGAATGTAAAAAGGTGACAAAGAAGATATCTGAAGGAACCGAACCGAGATTTAAGATGGATAAGGAAGGAATACTGAGATTTGAGAGTATAATTCAGGTTCCACCAGTACAAGAGATTAAGGAAGATATTTTGAGCGAGGCTCATAGTTCACGATATTCGATTCACCCTGGTAGTACCAAGATGTATCAAGATCTTCGACAACATTTCTAGTGGCCGAATTTAAAATGTGATGTTGCAGAATGTGTTGCCATGTGCCTAACCTATCAGAAAGTGAATGCAGAACATCAGAGACCAAGTGGATTGCATCAACTGTTAGAAATCCCAGAATGAAAATGGGAACATATTACAATGGACTTCATGGTTGGCCTTCCGACGACTTAGAAAGGCTACGACGCAGTATGGGTTATCGTTGACCGACTGACGAAATCCGCACACTTCCTTCCAATCAAAATCAGATTCAACTTAGATCAGTTGGCCAGGCTTTACGTAAAAGAGATTGTTTTGAGGCACGGAGTTCCGGTATCAATTGTTTCAGATAGGGATTCGCGCTTCACATCAAATTTCTGGAAACGTCTTCAGGAATGTATGGGTACGCAATTGCGAATGAGTACAACTTATCACCCTCAAACGATTTTGACAAAGCGCGAATAATTCAAACGTTAGAAGATATGCTAGAGAGCACGTGTGATGGACTTCAAAGGAAATTGGGATGATCACCTCACCGTTAGTAGAGTTCGCCACAACAACAATTATCATGCTAGTATAGGCATGCCGCCTTACGGCCGTTATATAATAAGAAAGTGCGAACTCCGCTTTCGGGATGAAGTTGGTGAAAGACAATTACTAGGGCGAAATTGAGTACAATGCAGACGGCGAGAATAGTCAAAGTGATCCGAGCACGATTGGTAGCGGCCAAGATCGACAGAAGAAATATCTTGATCCACATCGTAAAAATATCGAGTTTGAATCAGGTAGTTATGTTTTCTTGAAGGTCTCTCCCTGAAAGGGAAAGATCAGGTTCAGAAAGAAAGGAAAATTGAGCCCAAGATTTATTGGACCATTTGAAGTATTACGTAGAATCGGAGAAGTCGCATACGAGGTAGCCTTACCTCCAGCACTCGAGAATGTCCACAACGTCTTCCATGTGTCTGTGTTACGACCCTACAAGGCCAATTACAAGCATGTAATTGAATACGAACCCCTGCATTTTGAGAAAGACTTATCTTACGAAGAAATCCCTGTCCAAATTGTCGACTGAAAAGAACAAGTTCTCAGAAATAAAGTTATACCTTATGTTAAGGTAATTTGGAGGAACCACAACGCTGAAGAAGCTACGTGGGAACTCGAAGAGAATATGATGAAGAATTACCCTCATTTATTTCCCACGCCGCAGCGCCATGTCTCGAGTCGCAGCGCCAAGAGTCCGGCCGCAGTGCCATCGCGCCGCAACGCGAATACCAAGTGTAACAGTGGCGCCGCAACGCCACTCTCCAGAACGTTTAAGAATGTAATTTTTTAATTAATTAAGTCTAGCAATGTGTTAGTAACTTAATGTAATGAACATGTAAACATGTTAGAAGTATAATGTGATGATAAAATAGATGTTTAACATGTAAATAACATAATTGCATGGGGATTGAGTTATGGAATACATAATTAAATTATTATTCATGAAGTGATATTATGTGACAGTAAATGTGATAATTTGACTAAGTATAGTCATAACCAAAGTTTAGACAAAAGAATAATCGTTGATGATTAGTTAAGTTATAATTAACTGGTATTGTGAATGTGAATGGTATGTAGGATTAAATTCAAAGAACGTGCTTAGTTAAAGTGTAATCTATGCACGAGGCAAATTTCCTAACCCTACTTGTCATTATTGTTCAAGTTTATTATTTACCTCGAGTAAATTATCATTGCTATTATTCAAGTTCGAATTATTATATTAAAGATTGATTATCTTTTCAAAGTATGATTTTGTTATACAATAATCATTTTATTGTATACTTCTTGAGATTATTATTCAGAATGAATATCATTATTGTTGAACCTTGTTAGACTAGTGAACCTTATTGATTCAACTAGTCCATAGTTGATGAACGTTCTAAATTTTAGAACCCTTGATGAATTATCCAAACCAAACATCCTTTGGTGCGGACTCGAATGTCAAACTGAGATGAACAGCCCTGCAAAGGGATTTACTTATGTGTTAGCGTTAAGATATTGTGCACAGTATGGTACTAAGGGCTGATCCCCTTAAGTACGAGAAGAAAGGTCCATAGTCTTATGACTGTTAAAGATTTCAAGTATAACCCTTGATAACCTAGGATATAGTTCAAGGTCTTATGACCCTCAGAATTCTTTTGATTCTTGTTATTCATTCTTGATTCAAAAGTTGAGCTTTTATTCAGATGTCTTTGATTCACTCAAATGTTATTATACTATTATTTCATTGTTATACTTGTGGGCAATAGTGCTCACTCTTGCTTATTAATAACATTGCAGTTAAGAACAAAACAACCGATGAACCTTCCACTAGTAAAGGCAAGGGCAAAGTTAGCAAGTGATGAAGAGTTGTTATTTTATTTGATGATGTATTTATGTTAGACTTGAGTTAATGATGTTGTTTAAGACTTATTGTTTATATTTCCGCACAGATGTTTAAGGTTAGTTTAACCTGGGATTATGTTTATGATTCTGATGTTGTAACCCTATAAAGGGGAAGATTTTATTTCTATCTATTGCATGGTTTGCATTTATTATGGGTAGATAGATAGATGATATTTGTACAGTGAACACCAAATCACGTGGAATCGAAGTACACGGATTTGGGGGTGTCACATAAAACCTAAGGGTTGAGTATATTGATTTCTGAGAAGGAAATAATATGCGTAGAAGGAATGGCGTTAGGGTTAATTCGAGTGTTATACATTTGGTGATACTATTTAGTATCTATGTATAATACGTTGAGTAAATACGAAGTACAATATAATTATTGTACGAGTAGTATACGGAGATAATACGTGAATTATACGTATGTGATACGATTCGTACTAAAGAATTAAGTTAAGACTTAATGACTAATTTATTTGAGTTGGATTATTAATTAATCCAATCATTTGAATGACCAAGGCCCAATGTTAATTTAGTTAATCCCAATTCATTAAAACCGAATGGTGGGTCGAATTGGTGGGTCACCGAATGGGTAAAACCCATGGGGCAACCCATGGGATGTCACATGGGGTGGTGGGCCGGCCACCTTGGCGTGGAAGCCAAGTATAAGGCTTGTTCACCAAGTGTTTTACTTGGTGACCACACATGAATAGTAAGGAGGTGGTGGTTTAAAGTCCAAATTGCCCTCCATTCTAGTTTTCTATAAATAGAAAGTTAGGTTGATTCATTTGGGAGTTTTCAACTTGCCAACCTTAGATTATTGAGAGAGAAAGAGAGCTATACTTGCAAAACATACATTTTGGAAGCTTGATCTTAGAGTTTTCCAAGAAAGAAAACCAAGAGTTTTTAAGGTATAATCCTTACCTTTCATCTCCATCTCTTTTAGATTTTCTTTCATCTTAGAGAATCATAGAATGGGTGGTATATATCTTGTGTGAGGATTTATAGATGACTTACCATAGATTCAATCTCTATAAGTCATGAGATTATAAGAATCATAAGGTTTGATATAGTTTTGAACCATGAAAATATTGATAGTTGAGATTGATTGTTGATAAATAATTGAGCTCGATCAATACGTTAGTATATGCATCTTGTTTGGTTAGGATGTATATATGAAATCCATGGAGAATTCCATGTGATTTGGCTTAGAGAACATTAGTAACGAAGTTATGGCGAATTTTACTAAAATAGACGTTAAACGTCGAAAACGTAAAAATTCCAGAATAGTAGTCAAAAGTTGCCGTGAGACTTGAAAACATTGGTTTTCCACGTGAGATAGGGTGATTAAGAGTTGTGGGTTCGAGAATCGTCGGATTCCGACTTAAAACGAAGAAAACGAGCATTGAACGCTCATTAACGTTTTCGAACGTCTATAAAATGAACTTAATAGTAAATTTTGTGTTAACGAATTCGAAAGTGTCGAATTCTTATATGAACGCGTAGGGTATGTCATTTATGACGTGTAGGCTTTTGAACGGACCAAATCGGGCTTATAACGAAGAAGTTACGGCCCCGGGAATTTCACACACATTTTCAAAACTACTGAGAATCAGCATGCGAGGTCCAAAAAGCATGCGCGCGCATTTAGTGTAAAAAAATCGCGTACAAAGCTGCCATATTATGGCCGGGAAAAATAAAAAGGTCTAGAGACTCGCGCCACAAATAGAGAGTTTATACATGGACTCATGTGCAGCCAAGTCCGGAAAAAACCTCTCGGAGAGTGGCGTGCCAGCCATGCCTACTAAAGGGCTTAGGATGTCATGCCGCAAACGTGTTGAGATTTTGATAGTAACTTAGGTTTTGAACTTCAGTTGTTTCGAGACCTACCGAGTGAGAGTTTATATAATCAATGAATGTACTAAGACTAATCCTATATTACCTATACTAAGGTATATGGTATGAAACTTAGGAATGTAATGTATGTTAACAAGATATGTACAATGAACAAAGTTGGTACCTTATCAACGATGTTTGAGTCCGATTAATAAACGCTACCGAAAGTGATAAACCCAAGACGAAGGGTAATAAGTCATGTGACTTTAATAAAGATATTAAGTTAACAAAGACATAGAAGAGAAAGAAGCTTGTAGAGAACAATGTGAATAGTTGTTTGATAGCTAATTACGATGCAGCTATGTGAATATATCATGTAGATTACTCAAAGGTTGTGGTCAGTCGAGTAAGTTATTTGAAGACGCTAAAAGGCAAGTTTTCTTAACGCTTGTCTAACTTCCATGTTACCCAAGTTTTATGTGATTCGTTGAACTGAATTGCAAGACTTGTTTTAAAGAAACGGTCGATGCCAGATTTTAACTCGGCTAGACTATTCGTAATATATTGATTGATTATTATTCATATCATTCTATATAGAAATGTTAACGCTGTCCTATGCCAAGTAATTGGTACGGACGTGAAGGTAAGGTTTGTCTATGAACAAACAAAAGTATTTTTCATCGATTATTCGATGGGCACACTAGTTTGCCAAAAATATTAAACATAAATACGTTTAATGAATGAGTGTTGATCAACATAGAGTACTATAGGCTGATCACCTAGAAGTGCTCGTAAGTTATACGGATGAACGACCTTAGTGTTGTGGACTCCTTTTCAAGTATGAAAACTGAAATTTACTGTTCATAGTCTATCGACCAGTTCAGAATTCCTAATCTATTCTATACTTTGGGAATTGATGTTATGAACTGTTAAAGTATTATTGATTCATAATACTTCATAACTATTGTTCAGTTATATTGGAATTATTATATAATTCATGAATGTGGTATTCCTGTTATCCTTGATTAAACTTGCTGAGCTGTCATGCTCAATTCTTGCGTGAATTATATAATAGCAGTTAAAGATGAACGTAGTGTGAATGCCAAGAGAGATAAGGGCAAAGCTAAGATGGATGCTTAGGCATTGTGTAATAGTTTAGTAAGTTGTATGTATTATACATTATGAATAATGAACGATGTAACCGATTTATGAACCTTGGAAGGATTGTACTTTGATTGTAATAAGAAGATAGTAATTACCTTCATTTTGTTGTATTTCAATGGAATGATTGTATGGATGTTAGTACAGTGGAGCACCATCTGTCGGGTTGGAAGATATCCGAACTTGGGGGCGTCACATTATTCCGCTCATAGAAATGGTATCGTGAAGCACTGAGTTCGGGTTTCAAGTACCTGAATTTGGGGGCGTCACACAAGTAGTGTAAATTGAAGTTGTATATGGATTGAGAATTGAGAAATGCCTTGTGTGGCATGAAAAGGGAAATTAAGTGGTTAAACTAAGAGGAAGATTAATTGCATATAATTATGTGATTCCATATAAGGAATACACTCTTAAACTAGTAATATCACCAATATGGTAGTTAATTCATGTCGTGTAAAACTAGTGTGGCGATGGAAGTTGAAACTGGCTTGAAGCTAAACCAGCTTAACATCGCTGGGTCCCAAGGCAGATAAGGCCTCCCAATCTAGCATAAACCGCACAATCTGCGCCATGATGATCGATCCTGAGATAGTTAGATTTCTTCTGTAGAAATGAAATGAAACATTTTTGTTATATGTGTGATATTAATAAAATAATATGATAGGAGTATATTTTAATGACATGAGGTATCAAGTAGTACAATGAAATCCCATGTAATTGTAATACAGAAATAATGAAAATAGTTGTGTATTCTAGAAATTGGGAAAGAAATTAAATGTTTAAATAAACATTAATATTAAAAAAATGTTATTATGTGGTTATGAGAATAGTAAAAATAATTATGGGGGATACCCGAAAAATAATACCTAACTGCGTTATTTTATTGCGTGTATTTAATGTACATGGATTATATGATGTGAGTATATAATTAATCCCAAAATTCCTAATATGGTAACAATTGTACATTAAGATTACATTATAGGAATTAAAGAAAGCAAACCAAGCCTTAGATAACTTGTTGCTGAGATTTTTGCTCTTGTCCCAAATTGAGTGACACAAAAGTACATGAACAGTGACCTAAAGCTAATTTACGTAACTTCCAAGTGGCTAAGCTTAGGTGATAATTGCAAAGCCAATGGCTGGTGGTGGATTGTTAAACCACTCTCTAGGAACCTTTGTTTCCTTCTAATTCACCGTGGACTCAAACCCTAGTGTAATACAAATGTCCAGTCCAAGTTTCCTTTAAAAGTAGAAGCTCCATTTTCAAAATTTGATGCTTGTAATTGTCTGAGTTTGAGAGTTCTAAGTGGCTGAGAAATTGTAGAAGCATACTCAGTGTGTGAGGAGTCCAATTGAAGCTTAAGGAGGTATAAATTCTAATTATGTTCTTGAATTGGGTCTTGTTTAGTTCTTAAAATTACTTGAATTTCTATGTCAATCAAGATGAATTAACATGCTATAATGTGTTTAAGAAGTATACTTAAATGTATGAACTCTTTAATGATGGTTTGGAACAAGTTTAAATCGATAGGAATCAAGTTGGTTGATACTGTACAAAATAGAGTCTCTCATTCTCGCTTCGGTCCCTAGATGGGCGTAGTAAATTGCTACTGTTTATACTAGGGTCTTGTTGTATGTTCTGCTACTGCACTTCGTAATTAGTTCTTTGGTTTTTTATGCTAGGTGTTCAGAACTTGATATCATGACTTATATATATACCTAAAAAAGGGTATAGCATGAGGTATAAAGCTTTCTTATATAGTATGAAGTGATCAACAAGATTTAGTAAGAGGGTTGTAATGAAAACTTAAAGTTATAAAAATAAACCCTTGTTGTATATTACTTGCTGGGCAATTTGTGCTCATTCTTGCTTATTTAAAACCTTTTAGTTAAGGCGGAACAGGGAAGTGTCTCTGGGAAAGACATGGGCAAGGGCAAGGCTACTAACTAGCTTGTTCCTTTATGTTTAAAATTGTTATGTTGTATTAAGAATGTCTTCAGACTATGTTTAAGCTTAAGTAGGATTAAGTAATAAGTCTTTATTCGATATTATTATGTAATCTATTAAGTACTGTAGGTTGCGAGATTTGGGGGAATAATTATAATAAATCATTGTATATTATTTTAGATTAGATCTTCTGATGTGAATGTGTAATTTTAGTTATTATTGTATTACCATGAGCATATGACGAACCGAATTCGAGTGACCAAGTGGTGGTCTGAATTTGGGGGCTTCACAGGTTGGTATCAAAGCTATAGTTATAAACCTTAAGAACGAGAGTCCTTAGATTATAACTTAGGAAAACTTAGGAGATAAAAAGGGATGAAACTCATATAGAGTTTTCATAAAGAGAGACTTAGTGTGTTATAGAATATAACTTCATTCTATATAATGAACATATGTTATTTAACATTCTAATGGAGTTATTGGTTGTTTTGTCTTATGTTGGTGATTGTAGGATGACTGACATGGGAGGACCTAGTCGAGTAGTAGAGGAGGAGTCGCGTGACATCCACGTGGTATATGTGGCACCATTGATAGCGGAGCCCATATCAGTAGTGGCCCCTATTGATGAGGATGATGAGGAGGAGGAGATGGAGCCTTTACCTGAGGAGTCTGATCAAGAGGAGGAGCCTATGGAGGACTCCGACGAGGCTACTTTTGAGGATCGATGTTGGGGGAATATGAGGAACAAATTTTGGAGTTAGGATGTAGAGTGGAGGAATTAGAGGCTGAGGCTAGGGAAAGGGAGTCATAGTTCCAAAAATTGAGGGATGAGGACCATCAGTGGAAATTAGTGATGCAGGAGATGGAGGTGGAGATTTCTCACCGTAAGGAGGCAGGGATCCAGATGGGAACTTTGTTTCACCGATCGTTGGCTAGGAATGTAGAGGTGGCATTGGAATTGGAAGAAATGAAGCAGAGAGAATTGAGCGAGAGGACAGAGAAGGAAGCACTTCGTACTCAGCTAGAGATGGAGGTGATGGATATGATTCATTTCGAGGAGAAGTGGGAAAAACTAATGATCGGGCTAATTGTGAGACCTCAAATTTTATGAATAAAGATTTAAATTTCTCGAAATATTTTTTTGAATATTATGGTGTGGATTTGATATAATGTTATAGTTGGGGGTAATATTTATAAATTTTGTAAAGTAAGCAAGTGGTTATATAATATTCGATTGGTCGGGGAATATTCGGAATATTCATACGACGGCACAATCATTGGTGGACCCCACAACGGAAGTATTGTCGTAGTAAGAAAACGATAGAATTATTATTTTCTAAAAATAACGGCGAAAGTGTTACCGTTAAAACTGTTGAAATACCCGGTAGTAAAAGTACAGTAATACGCGTGGTTGCATAGTAGCACACGGTATTGATTATTGATGTTTACGTAAGAAGTCACTCAGTTATACTCAATTATTGCTACTGTAATTGCTGCATCATATCTCTCATATTATTGATTCAATTATTATCACAGTATCATATGTATAATATGTTATATTATTAAATCAATAATTGAGACGACAAAGTTATTCATATTACTATTTGCAATATTGACAATGTCTAGAAGTTCTGTCAAGGAGAGGTTTGGTCACCTAATTGCGCGCTAATAAGTAGAAATCCTTATCAGAAAGCCCCCTCTTTCCTGGGAATGACCTGATTTTTAAATATTGTGAATTATAATATTAATGATGAATAAGTTCGTGTTGATTAAAGATGAAATTGATAGTTCCATTGTGTGGGAATTATTAGTGTTAGTGGAAATCGACATTTATTTCGATAATAATTAATGTCTGGAGGTTATATTGACCAATTGGGTAATTAACCAAATAAATGAGCAATTAATTGCTATTAATTCACATGCTTATAACTATTTGTTCACATATGTGTACTATTGATTCACATTCTTGTACTATTAGGGGAGTTGGTGCAAGATTGATAATAATTGCATGACTAAATTAAAAATAGAGGTATAGATGAAGGTACTATACTGTAATTATTTTTTTCACATGATTAGAACTATTGAATCACATGATTTACTATGGATTCACATGATTTACTATTAGGGGAGGTGGTGCAAGTTTGATAATACTTGCAGGACTAAATTAGAAATGAAGAAAATGAGGAAGGTATTATACTGTAATATTTTGAGCCCCAAAACGTGCAATTATCGAAACTATATTTTCTTATAAATAGAAGATCATTCTTCCTTCATTTCTCACCAATTCACTAAAGCTATAGAGCAATTATTATAGAGAGAAATTATAGAGAGAAAGAAGAAGAGAAGTCTGCTACCTCACTATTCCAGTATCCAGTTTTTTCTGAGGTAAGGTGTGACGCCCCCAAAATAGGTCCATTCCATCCAACCCATTCTGAGTCGCCAAATACATGGTACAGAAATAACTACAACTTTATTATTACAACATATAAACTGTGAGTTTAAATACAGATATTGCCATCTAGACAATATCCACATGCAAATAAATCCCTATCATAATTATTGATACATTATTTTACAAAAATGGTGAAGACTACTAAACAACTCTCTCTAGAACCTTCATTCCATACCCCGACTAGTACCCGCTACATACTCGCCTCTTGAGAAGAAAAATGGAACAACAAGAAAAAGGTGAGCTCAACTAGCCCAGTAAAGAATATTATGACTAAGATAATATACAAAAAATTATCGTTAGTCTCCAACAGGGAAAAATCTAACAGAATACAATAGACAACAAGTTTTAAATCAATATTCGCAGCGGAAATAATAATTCATTAGAAGAGTTAAGTAGAGAATGCAAACTACTATCTTCTATGTATGAATTTTAAAGTTCATCGTCGATATTTTATCCCTGTAACATCAATCAATATATATCTGGAATCAAATATTCAACTTTGCACTACAGGCCAAAGATATTCATCAGTTGGTCATGTTCATCTAAACACTGCTCATCTTTTGCACTACGGGCCAAAGATATTAATCGATCAGTCATGTTCATCTCAACACTGTTCATCTTTGCACTACGGGCCAAAGATATTCATCAGAAATCATTCATCTTTGCACTACAGGCCAAAGATATTCAATAATATCATCATTTAAGACTGAGGATGATGAAAAATATTTTTAAATAAACGAATCCAGTGAAACAAAATGACAAGGATTAAGGATTAAGGATTCATACTTTGTTTTATCCATATCCAAAAATACCTCAAAATAATCATAGTGGTATAAAATTCAAGAATGATCAAAACATGGATACAATCAAAGCTAGTATCCAGAATAGATATTTTGGACGAAAAGAAGAAATCTCATTTTTCGATGAATAGTGCCGTATTCGGGAATAGTGTCGTATACGTGAATAGTGTTGTATACGTGAACAGTAACTCCGACACCAAAAGATAGAAATTTCACAAAAAAAACATCTTCACGCTTCGTGAATAGTACTCATGAATAGTAACTCGTGAATAGTAACTCATGAATAAGAATCGTGAATAAGAACTCTGATACATGAAAAAGTTCCAAATTTGATAAAAGTTTCAACCAATATTTCAAGATAATGATATTGAAGAAATAATATCATTTACGAAGAAAATAACATCCCTTACCTCGAAAGACAGTACTTCTAGTTGAAACACCGGATATAGGCTATGCCTTGAACTTGCACCGTATAGCAATACTCAAAGTATACTCAAAATACTCACAAGAATACGCTCAATATATCGAGAGAGAAATAGAGAGAAAACTTCAGTTTCTTGTGTGATTTTCAATTCTAACCTAAGCACCCTATTTATAGGAAAATGCTTAGAACACCAAAGTAGAAAATTTAATATAATATTAATATATATTTTCCAAAACCTCATACGCACACATGCCAACTGAATTCAGCTCCTACACATGTTAAATGAGGCCACCTAAACATTCCAAAAACGTTTTTCCTATTTTAAATATTTTAAACTTCCAAAAATCAATTATTTCGGAGCTTCGGAACTTCAATAATTCATAATAAATAGCCCCTTTATCAGAAAATTCGAATCTCGCGAATTTTTATAGGAAATTCAATTCTCTACAACTTTGCAGAAGAAAGTTTTTTCAAAGTCCAAATGTAAATTGACCAAAATCCACAAACGAAGCGATTTTACAAAAGTTATAATCAAATTTCGGTTAATAAATGGGGTCCAATTTATGTTTAACATGTTTTAAACATTTATTACAACAAAAATACTCTTTCTCCTCAGATACTCATATATCTCACATTCATTGTAAAATATCACCATTATTATATTATTAAAATATAATAATATATTTAAATGAATTATTTTATCGTAAAAAGATAAAATTTCAATTTTCAACAATTGTCACATTAAAATTTTCTCCATCTATATCCATATAAAATCAATATTTTCTCATCATATGAATCAATAATTAATTATTCACAAATAATATTACATAATCACAATATTGACAACCAGCGCTCTAGGAAAGAGGGGCTTTCCAATAAGAATTTCTCCTTACTCTGGGCATGCAATTAGGTGACCAAACCTCTCCTTAGATAGAACTTTCTAGACATTGCCAATAATGTTATCTAATAATATTATTCAGATAATATGAATTATTGCTTCGATAATGGAAAATACTGTGTAATGACAATTATTGAAACAACAGCAATATAAAATATCAATGCAGCAATTATTGAATCAATAAAATAAAATACTGAACAGTAATTACTGTAACAATTAATGTGTAGTGTCTTCTTACGTAAGAATCAATAATTGGTGCAATACTGTGTGCTACTTGTCCAACAACGCCGTATTAGTGTGTTTTAACCCATTGGGTATTCCAACAAGATTAATTGGTGAATAACTACGCCTGCTATTTATAAACAACTTATATTTGTCGTTTTCTTCATCCAATCGCTTCAAGCATGAGGCCCACAAAAGATCAAGGCCGTCAGCATTTAATATTCTCCTAATCAGCATTTAATATTGCACGACCAAACGAATATTCCCCAACAATAATGAATATTTTATAACCACATGCTTATTCGAAATATTTGCGTATTTTACCCATAACTATCCACATTAATCAAATCAACCCTTACTATTTCAAAATAATAAATAAAGGAAATTCCTTTTTATTTAAAAAAATTTTGGGGTCTTACATAAAGGGTATTATTCTTTCGTATTCATGAAGAGAGTTATTTTCTTTCAATACTCGTAAGGGTTGTTATTCCATTCTTTATTATTATGTTGGAATAACCTGTCTATGTGAAGTACCGCATATGTGACGCCCCCAAAATAGATCCAATCTACCCAACCTATTCTGAGTCGCCAAATACATGGTACATAAACAACTACAACTTCATTAATACAATTGTCATGCAAAATACGACAACACAAACTCTGAGTTTAAATACAATATTGTCTTCTAGACAATATCCACACTCCAATAAGTCCTCATTACAATTATTGATACACTATTTTATAAAATAGTGAGGACTACTAAAACAACCTGCCTTGAACCATCACTCCACACCCCCAACTAGTTCCCGCTATATTCTCGCCTCCCGAGAAGAAAAATGGAACAAAAAGGAAAAAGGTGAGCTCAACTAGCCCAAAGAAAGAATATTATGACTAAGATAATGTACAACAAATTATCCTTAGTCTTCAACAGAAAAATCTGATAGAATACAATAGATAACAAGTTTTAGATCAATAATCTGCAATGAAACAACAATTCATTAGAAGAGTTAAGTAGAGAATGAAATCTACTATCATCTATGAATTTAAAAGTCCATCATCGATATTTTATCCTGTAACATCAATCAATATACATCATAAATCAAATATTCATCTTTGCACTACTGTGCCAAAGATATTCATCTGCTTAGTCATGTTCATCTCAACACTGCTCATCTTTGCACTACGGGCCAAAGATATTCATCGATTAGTCATGTTCATTTAAACACCTGCTTATCTTTTTGCACTCACGCGCCAAAGATATTCATCGAAAAATCATTCATCTTTTGCACTACAGCCAAAGATATTCAATAATATCATCATTTAGGACCGAGGATGATGAAAATATTTTAAAGAAAACTAATCCAAAGGAAACAAAAGAATAAGTATTAAGGATTCATACTTTAAATAACCCAAGTTCGAAAATACTTCATAAATAACCAAGGTGGAGTAAAATTCAAGAATGAAGACCAAAACATAGATCCAATCCAAGATAAGAATCATAACAGACGATCTTGGACACAGAAAAGAAAATTTAATTTTTCTGTGAATAGTGTCGATTCGTGAATAATAGGCTCAGATATCGTGAATAATGTCGATATCGTGAATAGTAACTCCAAAACTAAAAGATAGAAATTTCGCAAAAGAAATCATCATGCTTTGTGAATAGTACTCGTGAATAGTAACTCGTGAATAGTAACTCATGAATATTACTCGTGAATAGTAACTCATAAATAGTAACTCATGAATAGTAACTCCGACATAAAAAAGTTCCAAATTTGATAAAAAGTTCCAACCAATATTTCGGCATAATGATATTGAAGAAATAATATCACTTACGAAGAAAATAACATCCCTTACCTCAGAAAGAATAGTACTTCTGACTGGAATACTGGATATAGTGCTGAAAGAACTTGCACCATATAGCAATACTCAAAGTACTAAAATACTCATAAAAGTACGCTCGATATATAGAGAGAAAGAGAGAGAAAACTTCAATTTCTGGTGTGATTTTCAATTTTAACCTAAGCACCCTATTTATAGGAAATTGCTTAGAACACCAAAGCAGAAAATTGAATATAATAATATTATATATAAAAAAAATTCCTACGCCCACTTTGAAATCTGATTTCAGCCATCTAGCACATGTTAAAGATGTCCACAAACATTTAAAACACGTTTTTCTTTTAAAACATAAATAAAACTTCCAAAAATCAATTATTTCGGAACTTCAGAACTTCAATAATTCATAATAAATAGCCCTTTTATCAGAAAATTCGAATCTCACTATTTTTTATAGGAAATTCAATTCTCTACAACTTTACAGAAGAAAGTTTTTCCAAATTCCAAACAGAAATTGACCAAAATCCATAAACGAGCGATTTTACAGGCTATAATCAAATTTCAGTCAAGAAATGGGGTCCACCGACACACAAAATATGTGTTAATCATTTAATGCAACAAAAATACTCTTCCTCCTCATATACTCATATATCCCACATTCATTTTAAAACTATCACCATTATTATATTATTAAAATATAATAATAAATTATTTTATCAGAAAAGATAAAATATCATTTTTTAACAATTGTCACTTTAAAAATTTTCTCCATCTATATCCACATAAAATCAATATTTTCCTCATCATATAAATTAATAATTAATTATTCATAAATAATATTACAGAATCACAATCTCGCAACTGTGCCGCTCCGAGAAAGAGGGCTTTCCAATAAGGATCTCTCCTTACTTCGGGCGGCGCAATTAGGTGACCAAACCTCTCCTTAGATGTAACTTTCTAGACATTGCCAATAATGTTTTCTAATAATATTATTCGGATAATTTGAATTATTGCTTCGATAATAGAAAATAACGTGTAGTGACAATTATCAAAAACAATGAATATAAAAATCAACACAACAATTATTGAATTAAAAATAAAATATTGAATAAGAATTACCGTAACAATTATTGAGTAGTGCCTTCACGTAAGAATCAATAATTGGTGCACCGCGCTAATGCATCTTGTTGTGCAACGCAGCGATTCTCGTGTTTTAACTACCGGGTATTCCAACAAGATTAATCTGTAAATAACTACGCCTGCTATTTATAAACAACTTATACTTATCGTTTTCTTCATCCAATCGATTTACATTATGGGCCCACACAAGGCTACGTCGTCGTCATTTAATATTCCCGAAAAGAAGAATATTCCACGACCAAACGAATATCTCCTAAACAATGAGTATTTTATAACTACTTGCTTATTTGAAATATTTGCGCATTTTACCCATAACTAACCACATTAATCAAATCAACCCCTTACTATTTCAAAATAATAATTAGAGGAAATTAAATCTTCATTTATAAAAAGTTGGGGCCTTACAGCATACATGGTGAAATTCTTCTGTTATTCCATTCTTTATTATTCTGTTGGAATAACCTGTCTGTACGGTCTATCGCATTCCTGGTGAATTCTATTGTTATTCCATTCTTTTTATTCTGTTGGAACATCCTGTCTGTGTGGATTACGCATGACCTGGTTCCATTCTTTATTATTCTGTTGGAACATCCTGTCTGTGCGGATTACGCATGACCTGGTTCCATTCTATATTATTCTGTTGGAACATCCTGTCTGTGCGGATTACGCATGACCTGGTTCCATTCTTTATTATTCTATTGGAATAACATGTGTGTGCGGATTACGCACGCCTGGTGAATTCTTTTGTTATTCCATTCTTTATTATTATGTTGGAATAATTTGTCTATGTGGATTACCGCATGACGACAAAAATCCATTTGTGGTTTCATATATTCTATTATACTCAGTTGATTAAAGTTTTGGCTTCTACACTCCATGAAATTAGTGGAATATCCTTGATATTTGCGCTTCATTCAGTATTTTTTCATGGAAATATTCTTCTGAGCATTCTTGAATTTTACTCCACAAAGCAGTATCACGTTGATAATTTGGACGTTATTGATTTCTGGATAAATTAAATTATAAATCTTTACAAATTTATCCTTGAACTTGTTTTATTGAATTCTTATATCATTGTCATCATCCTCATGTTTATAATATGTTGAAAGTCATATGTGGCCTGTAAGTGCATAGATGGACTTGGTATGATTATGACCAGGGATTATTCGGTATAATCATGACCGTAATGTTACAAATGATGTGGTAAAAGTCCTTATTGGCCGTAGTGCATTGATTGGCATGATCATGACCATTGATGAATACACGAATATCCTTGGCACGTAGTGCATGAATAATTTGTGGTCGTGATACTAATGAATATCCTTGGCCGTAGTGCAGGGATGATGTGGTTTATTTATTAAGCTGAGTCTCAGCGATAAAAGTGATGAAAAACATTTTAATTCATAGAAGATAGTAGATTTTATTATCTACTTGACTCTTCTAATGGATTACTTGTTCCGCTGTAGTTAAACTTGATGTTTGTTATATTTTATCAGTTTAACACTATTGAAGGCTAACGATAAATTATTCTACATTATCTTAGTCATAATATTTCTTACTGGGCTAGTTGAGCTCACCCTTTCTTTCACTGTTCTCTTCAGGAAATGAGAATATAGCTAGGACGAGTCGGGGAACGGATTGACGGTCCAGATGGTTGTTTTAGTAGTCATCATTATTCTATAAAATAGTGTGACAATAAATGTAATGAGGACTCCATTGAGTGTGGATATTTTCTAGATGACAATATTCTTATTAAAACTCTTAGATTATATTTTGTCATATTTTACATGACTATTGTATAATTAAGTTGTATTTGAATTTTGTACCATGTATTTGGCGACTCAAGATGGGTGATGTATACCTATTTTGGGGGCCGTCACACTAATGACTTAGAGGATGAGGTGAGATGCAAGAGAAAGAAGATGAACAAGATTGGCTATGCTCTGCGCACGACCACTAAGAGATTGATTGATGGGGTAAATCACTACCCTGCTGAACAAGGGCAGACCCGACATACCATAAGCCGAGATATGGTGGTGCACATTACTCAGAAGGAATACCAGAGCGCCGTGGAGCGTGTGATGTTAGATTGAGTGTAGAGAAAGAAGCTTAGTAGTTGTCACTACTACAAAAATAGTCATTTGTGATGGCCTAAATCCATCACAAAAAGTAGGAAAATCATCACGAAAGGTTTACGTGATGGCTTTAAGCATCACAATGGTTGTCTTGTATACGCCCATCATGAAAGGTTTCACGTGATGGTTTTGGCAATCACGTAAACGCTTAGTGTTTTTGTGATGATTAATACAATCACATTAACATATAATCTATTGTGATTGTCAAAGTCATCACAAAAAAATAAGACTTTAGGGATCAAATGTAAGAACGCGAATCTCTATTTACGAATAATTTTTTAACTATATTAATTATATCTATATTAATTGTATCAAATGATACTTGTAGGATTCGAACCCTCTCCCATTTATAAACTAAATAACGAGTATTACCACTACACCAAAGTCCAGATCATGATTATAATTTTAAAACAAAATATAAAAGGAAACATATATGAGTTGACTTACTAAACAAAATTACTTCCAAATAAGATTTGGTGATTGCAATGGCAGTCATAAATACTCTATAATGATGGTAAAATTAGTCATCACTAAGAGCCATCATATATTTTATTATTTTGTGAAGGCTTAAAAATTCCATCACAAAATACCTTCTTTTTGTAATTGCAAATAAAAGTCGTCACAAAAATCTATCTTTTTAATGATTGTCACGACCGTCATAAAATATTGTTTTGATTATTTCTTTTATTAAAATATTAGTGATAGCTTAAATGCAATCACGAAAAGGGTATATCTATAAGTGATGACTTAGTACGTCACAAAAAAAATTTTATTTTGCGTGGAAAATTGGTGTGATTGACATGGCCATCACAATTATAATACATTGATGGCAAAATTAGTCATCACTAAGAGCCATCATATATACTATTATTTTGTGATTGCTTAAAAAGTCCATCATAAATTACTATCTTTTGTGATTGTTTTTAAAAACTGTCACAAAATTTCGTCACTTATTCTTGTTTTTCTAGTAGTGTGTATTATATTTATTTATGTGCTATTTAATCTGTTGTTGAAATCTCAGTCTTATGTGTAAGATGTGAGATAGTAGTAAACCCCAACTTTTGAAAAATATTAGAGGGGTAGTAAGCTAGTGTTGTCCTCGTCTTTTGTGATGATAGGGGATATGTTTTATCATTTATAGCAGTATGCTAGAGAGGATCATGTAATTGTAACGATTTGGCATATGAATATAAATGATCTTATTTCAGAGATGTGTTATAAAATTATACTTCTTTGAGAAATGACTAAGTAATATAATTAGATAATAAAATGAAAATTTTATGATGCAGAAACATGCCGCCCAGACGTAGAATAACTGCATTGGAAGAGTCGGTTAATGATGAGAGAGGACCAGTAGATTTGTTAGGAGAAGCTCTTAGGGGAAGAAATGAACCAGTACCACCCATTCCCCAAGCCAATCCAGTCGTAAACTTTAAGGATTTTAGGAATGTAGGACCTTCGAAATTTGTAGGCACGACCGATCCGATCGTAGCTCAGATATGGATCAAAGAGATGGAGAAGGCGTTCACTATCGCACGTGTGGGTGAAGACCAGAAGACGACTTTTGCTACATATATGATGAGGGGTGAAGCAAACTACTGGTGGGAAGCAAATCAATAGAGGGCAGGAGAAGGGACTATAACCTGGGAAAGGTTTAAGACTTTGTTTTTCGAGAACTATTTCCCAAAGAGTATGAAGAATAGGATGGAAATGAAGTTCCGAGAGTTAAAACAAGGGGATACGACGGTGGCGCAATACGCAACTAAGTTTAACGAATTAGCATGATTTGCAGAGCACCAAGTTGGGGATGAGGAAAGGAAGGCGAGACACTTCGAGCAAGGGCTGAAGCTGTGGCTATATAATAAGGTATCAGATCTCCAGATTGATTCCTTTAAGACATTGTTAGAGAAGGCAATCATTGCTGAAGGTGGCAGTGAGGCCTTAAGTCTATATCATAAGGAGAAGAAAAACAAGAACACTGGTAGTGAATATCGTGGAGGAAGCAGCAGCGGAGGGAGTAACTCCGGAAAGAGAAAATGATAAAACAACAACAACAAAAACAACAACAGAAACAATAATCAAGGTTGGAGTCACCAGGGAAACTTTAAGAAAAGGACAGAAGCTTGTAACAAGTATGGGAGGAGTCATCAGGGGGAGTGTTAGAAAGGAAAGAACACATGTTATAAGTACGGCTAAGAGGGGCACATTACGCCAAATTGCCCAAAACCAAAGAAGATCAGGGATGCTTTGCTTGTGGATCAACAGAGCACCAGATAAAGGATTGCCCAAAGAAAGGAAGTGGTGGAACTAGTGGAGGCCAGGGAGGAGGAAACAAGTTAATGATTGGTGGACCTGCGCAACCCAATAGATCGACCGCCCAAACTTTTCACATGACCGTCCAAGACGCAGTAGCTGCAAAGGACATGGTTCAAGGTATAATCCCAATCAATGATATAAATGCTTATGTATTATTTGATTCGGGTGCCACATGTTCTTTATATCTGAAGAATTTTCTGGTAAACTTAGTATGCCCCAAGAACGTTTAGAAGATTCTCTGAACATAGAAGTTGAGAATAAGAAAATAATCCATGTAGAATACATTTATCAAAATTATCGCGCAAATATTAGAGAACATGAACCGAGCGTAGACTTGATTCCTATTAGACTAGGAGAATTTAACGTAATACTGGGAATGGATTGGTTATATAACCATGCGGTGGTAATTGACTGTCAGAACAAGTGTGTGAACCTTCAGACTCCGAGTAAGTATATGATAGTGTTTTATGGTAGCTCATCGCTTAAGGAATCGTGTTGCGTTACGATGATGCAGGCCAAGAAATTGTTAAGGAAAGGATGTGTAGGTTATTTAGCTTACATCATAGATACTCGAAAAAATGGAATAGAAATTAAAGATATATCCGTAGTGAATGAATTTCTAGATGTGTTTCCGTACGATCTACCTAGTCTTCCGCCAGACAGAGAAATTGAATTTGTAATAGACTTAGCACCGGGAATGACACTGATTTTGAAAGCACCATACCGTATGGTGCCGATAGAAATGAAGGAATTGATGGTACAAATTTAAGAGTTATGGGATAAGGGTTACATTCAACCGAGTGTGTCTCCTTGGGGAGCACCAGTGTTATTCGTTAAGAAGAAGGACGGATCGATGAGGCTCTATATCGATTATCGAGAATTGAACAGAGTAACGATCAAGAACAGATATCCACTACCGAGGATAGACGACTTATTTGATAAACTAAAGGGAGCAAAATGTTTCTCGAAGATTGACCTACGGACATGATATCACTAACTAAAAGTGCGGGATGATGACATACCAAAGACGGTGTTTCGAACCCGTTATGGACATTACGAGTTTTTGGTAATGACATTTGGGATGACTAATGCTCCGACATCATTCATGAACTTGATGAATGGAGTTTTCAAGCCATACTTGAATAAATTTGTGGTGGTTTTCATCGACGACATTTTGATTTAATCGAAGATAGAGGAAGAACACGTCGAACATCTGAATATTGTTTTGGAGGCACTGCAGAAGGAGAAGATGTGTGCAAAATTTTTAAAGTGTGAATTTTGGATGAAGAAGGTTCAATTCTTAAGCCACATGGTGGATAAGAATGGAATCTTAGTGTGAATTTTCGAACTTTAATTATCTGAGGGTCTTAAGACCACGAACTATGTCAACGGTGTTTAGGTATTATTACCTTAACCTCAACAGTCATTAGACTGTATAGACTCTTCTTAATGTACTCAGGGGGATCAGCCCTTTGTACCATGTATTGTGCACAAACATCTAAACGTTACACGTACAAAATCCCCTATGTTAGGGTTATTCGTCTCAGTTTGAATTTAAAATTTCCGCACTAAAGAAAGTTTAGTTTGGAACTATCTTATCAGTGTTTTTAGAATTTTAGAACACTTATTCAATTTCCATAAATAAAGATTTAATACAAGAATGTATAACTGAATAAGGCTATCAAAGTCAAAGATTGGATATCAACCATATATAACTGAATAAGCTTGATATATATGCAAAGTATTATATTCAAGAAATTAAAACAATCTCCTTTGAATCAATGTGTTAGAACAATATATGTTTTGAATACTAATAACAAGAAATGAGAATGTGAAACTCATTCGATGTAACGAATTAGGTTATATGAGCTTATTCAATCATTCATCAGAATAGAATCAATAGTCTTGCTCAATGACAAATATAAGATTTAGAAACTTGTACAATTATGAAAGTAGAGTTAGAGAACTTGCACAATTATTATAAGAGTAGGGTTAAAGAACTTGCACAATTATTATAAGAGTAGGGTTAAAGAACTTGCCTTGTTTGTAAGCTACACAAGTGTAAAATAATCTCCAATTATCCTACATACATCATTAAAATCGTAATCACAATTAGTTGCATGAATATTAGCTTTTAGGGGTTTAAACCATCATTTAGGTCATGACCCTAACCTAGAACCTAACAATTTAGGTTAACATATTTAACGCCTCTGAAACCACACATTGATCAACATAAACCTTATCGTTTATCTATAACTTTTGAAAACATCACTTTTAGTTTCATCTTATAACTTATTTAAATAATTACTTAAAAATCTTTTACACTTTGTATTACAACGCATGACAACCCATTATTGTAGTCTATATTATGTCTCGACATCATTAACGTGCATGCTAGACTAACATAAGTCTGATACACAACTTTCGCAAATAGGCGTAAGTCATCGCTGGGCTCAACAGACGGCAGTGCGATTCTTCTGTCCTCGCTTACTTAACCTTAAGCAATTCTTATATGGTGCTCGATCTGAAAAACCTGATGACGCAGATGCGCTTGGGGATCAAGGCCTTGTTGTCTTTTTTTCCTTGCACCAAATATGATTCTTGCTTAGTGCAGATAGACGCAGACTCAAAGCATGAACGATGAACTGCTTTAGCCCAACTAATGTGAATTTCACCCACCAAACAGTGAAATTAACATCTACAATTGGTACAGACTATTACAAACATGTTTGCTAACATTTACAACCAATTAACACAATTTATCATCAACTAAAACTAGTTTGATTTCTCAAAATTCCATGTTTTCATATAAAACTCCATTTTTGAACTTCTTACACAAAAATCATCACTGACATCTCAAACCTTGGCCAAAACACTTAATTCAAATTACGTTATACTCGTTTCTTAATAAGCTAGCATAAACAAGACTCAATTTACCATTTAGCATACGAATTGGCCACTAGAATTGGTACTATTCACAAGCCATTTTCTCAAGCATAAACACCGTTATATGTTTTCTTCCTATAAACCCAAATTCACACAAATTTGATAACTGATATACAACCACAAATGATAACCAACCAATTTATCAAGAGTATACATATATATAATCAACAACACCTTGTACAACAATTCCACAAAACCAACTTCAGAGAATAGAAAATCATAAGACTAAAAATTAGAATTGAAGTAAGTTATACCTTCACTTTGATTGTATGCTACCAAAGGATAGTAACTAGGTTTAGTAATCCTCTCTCTCCTCTTGAAATCTCGAGAAATTCTCTCTTCAAACCACCTCAATTCTCCCACCTCTTGTTTTCTCTCAAATTAGCCTTAGGGAAGACAAATAAGACGCGTAGGAAAAATTTAAACTGACTCCCACTAACGTCAGGTACAAAACCAATAGGTAGTGTCAATTAAAAAAACCAAAGGCCACAAGGCCATATTTGGCTAATCATCTATTTCCCAATCAAATTATTATTATATTATTATATTATATAGTTTCCACTTGTCACGCTTTATTTAAATAATTTTAGTTTAACTAATTTAAATAACTAATAATAATAATAAAAACCTTATTATCATTATACTTATAATTAAAAAATAATTATAATTATATATATATATATATATATATCTAATTTAATTAACAAATTAGAAACATCACTTTATTTAATTAATTTATTTCCATTAAATTAAATAATTCATTTAGTTTAATTATTCTTTTAAATATTAAACAATTGATTTAATTTAATTATTTCCTTAAATTAAATACTTCAATAAAATTATCATTATTCAATTTAATTACTAAATTAATTCACCACAATTATCAATTATTTATTTTCCTTAATAAATAAATTATTTAAAATATTTATTTAATTCAATAAATATTTAAATTAAATTACAAATTTCTCGATCGTTACATCCTTCCCTCCTTAAAAGGATTCTGTCCCCAGAATCACAACTCGAAAAAATTCATTCATTACATTCTTCCTTCCTTAACAAGATTCTGTTCCCAAAATCGCTATACAAAATCAAGCAAACAACTGAGGATAATTTTTTATCATAACATTTTCAAGTTCCCACGTAGCTTCCTCAGCATTGTGGTTCCTCCAGATTACCTTAACAGAAGGTATTACCTTATTCCTCAGTACTTGCTCTTTTTTGTCAATAATTTGAACAGGGACTTCTTCATATGTTAAGTCTTTCTCAAACTGTAAGGGCTCATATTCTATAACATGTTTATAATCAGGCTTATATGGTCTCAACACCGAGACATGGAAAATATTATGAATATGCTCCAACTCTGGAGGTAAAGCTACCTCGTACACCACTTCGCCAACTCGTCGAAGAACTTCGAAAGGACCTATAAACCTAGGGCTTAATTTCCCTTTCT
Organism: Panax ginseng; assembly: GCA_020205605.1. NCBI lineage: Eukaryota > Viridiplantae > Streptophyta > Magnoliopsida > Apiales > Araliaceae > Panax > Panax ginseng. The sequence goes on from CM035142.1 coordinate 26,490,153, forward strand.
TGCCAAATCGAATTTTCCCCTTCCAGGGAGACACTTTCAAGAAAACATAACTACCAACATCGAATTCCCGATTTTGTCGGTGTTGATCGGCATATTTTCTTCCGCTCATCTTGTGCATTATCAATCTTGCTCGAATCACCTTGATGATTTCGACGGTTTGTTGCACCAACTCTGGACCCAATAGCTGATGTTCTCCTACCTCATCCTAGTATAACGGAGTTCTGCATTTTCTGCCGTATAACGCTTCGTAAGGAGGCATGCCAATACTCGCGTGATAACAATTATTATATGAAAATTCAACCAATGGTAAATGATCGTCCCAATTTCCCTTGAAATCCATAATACATGCTCTGAGCATATCTTCTAGTGTTTGGATGGTTCTCTTGCTTTGTCCGTCGGTTTGAGGATGGTATGATGTGCTCATTCTCAGCTGTGTTCCCAAACATTCTAGTAGTCGTTTACAGAAATTAGATGTGAAACGTGGATCTCTGTCTGACACTGTGACGGCCCGGAATCCAGGTCCTAAATCACCTCGGATCCGGTTCAATCATTCTATACAACTATTACTATTTTTGCGGAAGATATAAACATAAATTGTTTATACATTAAACTTACATACTTTTCCCCAAGGTCGAGTAACCTTAACTTATACACAATTCATAACTTAACTAACACATAACATTATTATCATACAACACTATTACAAATCTACTGCACACGTATACTAAAGCTGGAACTGTCTTGGACCTTTTCTTGTATCCGATGTATTCGCCTTAATCTGTAATGTTTTATCATTATATAACAAGGGTGAGCATAAGGATTGCCCAGCAAGTTTAAATTCAACAATATAACGATATATCATGATTGAAATGATTTGAATAATTGGCTGGCTATAATTCAACAATATAATTATGAATTAGCAGGAACAAATTTCTGACTGAACAAGTATTATATATGAACAAATATATCTGAAACAACTGGTAATGAAGGTGATCAGCCTTTCATACCTGACTTATACATGCAATATGTACAGAGTACAATTATACATGGCAATCAGCAATGATTAACCATAAGCTTATCCGAATAAAACACTCTTAATAGAGTTAAGTAAAAACAAACTTGCCTGAACCGTTGATTACCGCTACGCAATTTATAACGCTTTGTCTGAACCTAATTTATAAATAATATCGATTGCTAAGTTAGAATAATATCATCACAATTTAATAGTATTATATATATAGATATACACAGAATAACCTAAACATATAACACATAACATATAACCCTATCAGTCTATAACACACATAGGACTCGGTATCAAGTCAAACTATTGCAGTCTGAGTTGAACCCGACATAATTCTAACATTCCGACGGTCTAGTCGGATAATTGACGAGTTTAAGTTCAATTAAACTCTGGCAAAACACTTAACAATATCTTAAATAATTTTAATAACAGTCAAAATATTTTTCGTAAGCTCGTAATAATTTTTAAATAATTATTACTATTTATCTTGAATTTTTAATCATTAATACGTATTTAAATGAATTAAATACCACATAATTCTTTTATCATTAATATCTATTCATTATCAAATATTAATGAAATACATGTCATAATATTATAATATATTTATAATATCACAAAGTATTTTAATACTTTAAAATCACATTTATATGATTTTTAAACCGTTAAATTCATTAGCCTAGGTAATTACTATTAATATTTTCATGGCAAAATATCTAAAGTTATATTTTATAACTCAAAAATATTTTTCTAACACTTAAATCATTTTTATATGATTTTTAAATCACATATTCTATTTTTCCATAATTTAGTTAATATAGTTATTAAATAAACTAATTACCATCAATATTGATTAATTAATGAATTTCATCATAAAATATTAAAAGTCCTTTGAAAATATCTTTAAATATTTTCTTATACCATAATATTATTTTCATGATTTTTAATGTATTAAAATCATTTTAAAATAATTTATTTAATATTATAATTAAATACCATTTATATTCCAAAATATTAAATATTTATGAAATATACTTAAAATAATTAAAAACTATTTTTCGGACTTTAAAATAATTTGTCGAAATTTATTATGTATTTTAATAATTAAAAACCATTTTTATCAATTTTAAATAATTTTTAGAAAATCGAAAATTAAATATATTAAAAACCAGTTGCTAAAAGGCCTATATAGCTGTGTAACTGTCGCTATAGGTGTTCTCTTAATCGTTCTTGAGGAAACCTAGAATTGAATGTAAGACACCAAGGTGCCCACTTTTGACCATTGCTGAGATCATTTGATAAATGCATTTCGGACTAGGTTAAGTGTTATACTTATAAAGATAGATGTAATAATATAACTATCAACAAAGATCCTGGCCAATCTACCACAAAACAGAACGATCTGGGCAAACTAAAACCTTGTCAGACGTTACCTGGGTTCTTTAGGAAACCAGGCAGTCCGAGTAACCTTCTTGTCACTGGAATTAATGTAATGTTCCGGTCATGTTTAATGTGATGTTAATGTTCCAATATGTTGTCGATATGTCAGAATACAAGTATATACCATCATATCACCACAAAAACATCAAAAATAACAAATATTAGCTGGTCAAACTACCTGACACACTTGTGTTCTTGAGAAATCTGGGTTTCCCAAATTTCTTCATAAGACAGCCGGTCAACCCAGGTTCGACCTGGTATAACTTTGATTCTGTTACTCATTTGGGTGATCTAAAAGCTTATATGTGTAGTAGATATGACAGACAACAACATAAAAACAACAACTTGGCCCAACAATTAAACCACAGCAAAATCAGAGACCTTAAAAAGCTTGTCAAACCGACCTGAAAAAATATGGGTTTTCCAGAAACTGTTTCTATGGTCGGTCAACCATGTTTGACCACCTATATCTTGAGATCTAGACATGTTATGGATGTGATTCCACTTCCAGTCTACTCTCCTTATGACAGAGAACACGTTTATAACTTAAAACACAACATATTAAAAACAGATAACGATATATGGGCTCTGACATATGGCTGTCAGGCCATTTTTTTCATCATTTCCAGATTTCTTAAATCTTTAGATTCGAGCATCTAGATGATATGGATCTGAGTTTTGACAACCCAGATCATCAAATGACACTCTAATACACATATCTAAACAATCATTTACAACTTTTAACATCAAATCATAAGATAAAAAAAAATTAGGGTTCTTATATCTTCTAAGCTTGGTTCTTTGAATCTGACCTTGTTGATCTGTTATAGGTTTGCTATGAACTGATGCTAACTTTGTTTATCACTCTCTCTCACTCTAGATTTCGAAATTTGAGGAGAGACAAGCTCTTGGTGAAAATGAAAAATGAAAGTGGCATTTTCTCTCTCTAAATCTATATAAATTTTGACATGTTGCTTAGATTTTGAAAAATTTCGGCTGATATGGCTGAGATTTGAGCACATGGGAATATATTAGATCACCCACTCAATATTATAGCTAGATATACAAGCAATGTCCAATAATGCAAAAAAGGGTAATTTAGTCTTTTCCATTCTAATTTTAATGGCATTTTAGTAAATGGCCAAACCCTTAGGGTTTAGGGTTTGGGGTTTGAAACCCTTAGGGTTTATAAATTTAATTTTCTAAATTTTTCAATTTAGGTTTTAAAAATAGAAAATTAATATTTCTAAATTATAATTAGAAGTTTTTAATTATATTAAAATTTCTTAATCATACTTTAAATCTTACTAATTAGGATTAGTATTTCCTAATTACAATCGTTAATTAAGCAATTAGGGTCAAAATGGTCATTAGGGTTTATAAACCATTAATTAGGGTTTCTAATAGAAAATAAATTTTCTAAATTAGAAAATTAGATTTCGTAATTAGATTAGGGTTTTCTAATTACTTAACTTGAATATTAGGATTAATATATCCTAATTAACATTAAAAGTATTAAATTAATAATTAGATTTTCCCCAATTTTAAATTAGGGTTACAAATCCCGAAATTAGGATTTTCTAAATGTGAAATTAGGGTTTGCTAATTAATTAAGCTTTACCCTAATTAATATACTAATTAATAACACTTAAGCAATATAATAATCATTTAAGTTCCCAGATTAGGGTTTCAATTCCCGAATTAGGATTTCGGATTCCCGGAACTAAAATTAGGGTTTCCAGAACCGATTTCTAGGGTTTCTTATTAATTGCTAGGGTTTTCTAACCGAACGTTGACGTTCTTAATATAATATTAGGGTTTGTTACATATATCGTTTATCTGGTCAACCCTTGACCCTTAACCACATACTGTACACATATACACAAAACACATTCACGTATTTTCTTAATCCTGAATAATTCACTTAAATCCTTCATAGAATTTTGAAATCCTCAAAATTCTATCTTAAAAATATTAAACGCATACCCTTATTTTATGTCTAGGTTCTAATTTTGAACCTTAAATCAATAATTAAAAATTTTAAAATATTCAAAATTCTCTGTTGTCACATTCACCTTCTTCTAAAAAATTTCGTCCCCCAAATTTACCTTACACCTTACACCTTACACCATTCATTCACCATACATCATTCACACACATTCGCTTGCTACCCAATACGCCACTCACAAGAGTAAAAAAAAAATCAAATTGTCTTTGAGGGGTTTTACAGACTATCATGCATCATTTTTTCAAAAAGGTTATAGGAAATTCATCCATGAACCGTCATAAACTTACTTATTACATAGTGGGTAATTAATCCAAAGATGTCATGTACTTATTAAGTACTTCTCCGGTCGACTGCTTTTCATCTCGCCAAATGCACAAAAATACTACCTCGGTCTTATTGGATTCCGCACTAAACAATTTGGTTCGGAAATTTCTTTCACCAACACTTAGAGTTTTCATAACATTAGTCTAGTCAATCGAATAACATAGACTCATATCAATAATTCAATTCAATAGAATTATTTAAGTGTAGCCAAACCCCGTTGGCAAATTAAAATTTTTGAAAATATTTTTGAGAATGACGTCATGATGCCGTATTGTATTAATAAAATTGCTTGAGGATGCAAATCATTGTATGACTTTGTCATAACACATCATACAATAGTGGAACAACGATTTTAGATCAAATTCACACTAAGTATTCCCGTATTTACAACTCCATGACTTTTTATCATCTCTGCACCAGGTTACATGGTACATGAGTGATAAATAAAAGATATTTTGATATTTCAAATCGTTTTAACGTTCTAGTCAAATAAGTAGCATAGACTATACTTTAAACCGTTTCAAAAATGATTACAAGTCTATATTTTTTTTAAACGCACATAGTGTGTATTTAGCTTGATGACAATCATTTCGAAGTCTAGCATAGTTAGGAGTTTTGGAAAACTTATGTCTCCTCTAATAATCATTGGCTTAACAATCTATCTGTTCCTATTGTCTTTAATACTCCATTTACACATAACTATACCCAGTTCGTCAAACCACACTTATGAGTCCATAAATTGCCACAATCATATGAGTTTAAGAACTTTTTCCTAGTCTGACCTTTGGCGTCCGTTCGCTGAGGGGTTCATAAACATTTCATATAACTATGAATCAAGTATGTCACATAAGTATGAGTTTTAAGAACTCGTACTTAACCTTATATCCTCTACCTATGACCTATCTATCTGTTAAACACATGAGAAAGGAATCACCCTCTTAACACGCATATAGCAAATAACGCGACACAAACATTTCATAATCCCCACTTAATCCTAATCCCCTTCTCAATACGAATTTCATTCAACTCGTATTCATAATCCTTTCCTGTATCTGTACCAATTCATAGTACAACTGACACCCATCAATCTGGCTGTAAACTGTTCAATCATTAGATTGATCCTTCTTCATACTATAACCTTATCCGATCACGGAGTGATCTCATCGTATATATTACGATTCATTTCAATGTCTTGATCGTTTTATTTTACGATCTTCTATCACTATACTTTTAGTCTGTTAAACTCTATCTATTCATCACTACTGTTCAACTTTATTATCGTGAGTTGTGGAACTCTCAGATCTTTACACTTTCATAGAGATTAGCCTTTTGAATCTTACTGACCAACTAACTCTATATGAGTTAGATCTTATCCTAATCATCTGCGGTTATTAGTCTCGTGTATTTCTACCTAAGGTTCATAACCCACGACTCGATACCATTAATCAGATTTTACCAATCCGTGTCCTAAATCACCCCTCGGATCCTGGGCTCGATCATTCTATACAACTATTACTATTTTTGCGGAAGATATAAACATAAATTGTTTATACATTAAACTTACATACTTTTCGCCAAGGTCGAGTAACCTTAACTTATACACAATTCATAACTTAACTAACACATAACATTATTATCATACAACACTATTACAAATCTATTGCACACGTATACTAAAGCTGGAACTGTCTTGGACCTTTCCTCAGATCGACGTTATTCGCTTTTCTGCAATGTTTTATCATGATATAGCAAGGGTGAGCATAAGGATTGCTCAACAAGTTTAAATTCAACAATATAACGATATATCATGATTGAAATGATTTGAATAATTGGTTGGCTATAATCCAACAATATAATTGTGAATTAGCAGGAACAAATTTATGACTGAACAAGTATTATATATGAACAAATATATTTGAAACAACTGGTAATGAAGGTGATCAGCCTTTCATACCTGACTTATACATGCAATATGTACAGAGTACAATTATACATGGCAATCAGCAATGATTAACCATAAGCTTATCCGAATAAAACACTCTTAATAGAGTTAAGTAAAAAACAAACTTGCCTGAACCGTTGATTACCGCTACACAATTTATAACGCTTTGTCTGAACCTAATATATAAATAATATCGATTGCTAAGTTAGAATAATATCATCACAATTTAATACTATTATATATATATATAGATATACACAGAATAATCTAAACATATAACACATAACATATAACCCTATCAGTCTATAACACACATAGGACTCGGTATCAAGTCAAACTATTGCAGTCTGAGTTGAACCCGACACAATTCTAACATCCCGACGGTCTAGTCGGATAATTGACGAGTTTAAGTTCAATTAAACTCTGGCAAAACACTTAACAATATCTTAAATAATTTTAATAACAGTCAAAATATTTTTCGTAAGCTCGTAAAAATTTTTAAATAATTATTACTATTTATCTTGAATTTTCAATGATTAATACATATTTAAATGAATTAAATACCACATAATTCTTTTATCATTAATATCTATTCATTATCAAATATTAATGAAATACATGTCATAATATTATAATATATTTATAATATCACGTAGTATTTTTAATACTTTAAAATCATATTTATATGATTTTTAAATCGTTAAATTCATTAGCCGGTAATTACTATTAATATTTTCATGGAAAAATATCAAAAGTTATATTTTATAACTCAAAAATATTTTTCTAACACTTAAATCATTTTATATGATTTTTAAATCATTTATTCTATTTTTCCATAATTTAGTTAATATAGTTATTAAATAAACTAATTACCATTAATATTGATTAATTAATGAATTTCATCATAAAATATTAAAAGACACTTGAAAATATCTTTAAATATTTTCTTATACTATAATATTATTTTTCATGATTTTTCATGTATTAAAATTATTTTTAAATAATTTATTTAATATTATAATTAAATACCATTTATATTCCAAAATATTAAATATTTATGAAATATACTTAAAATAATTAAAAACTATTTTTCAGACTTTAAAATAATTTTTCGGAATTTATTATGTATTTTTAATAATTAAAAACCATTTTTATCAATTTTTAAATAATTTTTAGAAAATCAGAAATTAAATATATTAAAACCGTCGCTAAAGGGCCCTATAGCGACAGAACCGTCGCTATAGGTGTTCTTGGGCTGTTCTTGAGGAAACCTAGAATTCAATGTAAGACACCAAGGTGCCCACTTTGACCAGTGCTAGATCGTTGGTAAATGCATTTCTGGACTAGGTTAAGTGTTATACTTATAGTATAGATGTAATAATATAACTATCAACAAAGATCCTGGCCAATCTACCACAAAACAGAACGATCTGGGCAAACTAAAACCTTGTCAGACGTTACCTGGGTTCTTCAGGAACCCAGGCAGTCCGAGTAGCCTTCTTGTCACTTGAATTAATGTAATGTTCCGGTCATGTTTAATGTGATGTTAAGGTTCCAATATGTAGTCGATATGTCAGAATACAAGTATATACCATCATATCACCACAAAAACATCAAAAATATCAAATATTAGCTGGTCAAACTACCTGACACACTTGTGTTCTTGAGAAATCTGGGTTTCCCAGATTTCTTCATAAGACAGCTGGTCAACCCAGGTTCGACCTGTTATAACTTTGATTCTGTTACTCATTTGGGTGATCTAAAAGCTTATATGTGTAGTAGATATGACAGACAACAACATAAAAACAACAACTTGGCCAAACAATTAAACCACAGCAAAATCAGAGACCTTAAAAAGCTTGTCAGACCGACCTGGAAAAATATGGATTTTCCAGAAACAGTTTCCATGGTCGGTCAACCATGTTTGACCACCTATATCTTGAGATCTAGACATGTTATGGATGTGATTCCACTTCCAGTTTACTCTCCTTATGACAGAGAACACGTTTATAACTTAAAACACAACATATCAAAAACAGATAACGTTATATGGGCTCTGACATATGGCTGTCAGGCCATTTTTTTTTCATCATTTCCAGATTTCTTAAATCTTTAGATTCGAGCATCTAGATGATATGGATCTGTGTTTTGACAACCCAGATCATCAAATAACACTTTAATACACATATCTGAACAATCATTTACAACTTTTAACATCAAATCATAAAAAAAAAATTAGGGTTCTTATATCTTCTAAGCTTAGTTCTTTAAATCTGACCTTGTTTATCTGTTATAGGTTTGCTATGAACTGATGCTAACTTTGTTTATCACTCTCTCTCACTCTAGATTTCGAAATTTGAGGAGAGAGAAGCTCTTGGTGAAAATGAAAAATGAAAGTGGCATTTTCTCTCTCTAAATCTATATAAATGTTGACATGTTGCTTAGATTTTGCAAAAATTCGGCTGATATGGCTGAGATTTGAGCACATGGGAATATATTAGATCACCCACTCAATATTATAGCTAGATATACAAGCAATGTCCAATAATGCAAAAAAGGGTAATTTAGTCTTTTCCATTCTATTTTTAATGACATTTTAGTAAATGGCCAAACCCTTAGGGTTTAGGGTTTGGGGTTTGAAACCCTTAGGGTTTATAAATTTAATTTTCTAAATTTTCCAATTTAGGTTTTAAAAATAGAAAATTAATATTTATAAATTATAATTATAATTTTCTAATTATATTAAAATTTCTTAATCATACTTTAAATCTTACTAATTAGGATTAGTATTTCCTAATTACAATCGTTAATTAAGCAATTAGGGTCAAAATGGTCATTAGGGTTTATAAACCATTAATTAGGGTTTCTAATAGAAAATAAATTTTCTAAATTAGAAAATTAGATTTCGTAATTAGATTAGGGTTTTCTTATTACTTAACTTGAATATTAGGATTAATATATCCTAATTAACATTAAGAGTATTAAATTAATAATTAGATTTTCCCCAATTTTAAATTAGGGTTACAAATCCCGAAATTAGGATTTTCTAAATGTGAAATTAGGGTTTGCTAATTAATTAAGCTTTACCCTAATTAATATACTAATTAATAACACTTAAGCAATATAATAATCATTTAAGTTCCCAGATTAGGGTTTCTATTCCCGAATTAGGGTTTCAGATTCCCGTAACTGAAATTAGGGTTTCCAGAACCGGTTTCTAGGGTTTCTTGTTAATCGCTAGGGTTTTCTAACCGAACGTTGACGTTCTTAATATAATATTAGGGTTTGTTACATATATCGTTTATCTGGTCAACCCTTGACCCTTAACCACATACTGTACACATATACACACAAAACACATTCACGTATTTTCTTAATCCTGAATAATTCACTTAAATCCTTCATAGAATTTTGAAATCCTAAAAATTCTATCATAAAAATATTAAACGAATACCCTTATTTTATGTCTAGGTTCTAATTTTGAGCCTTAAATCAATAATTAAAAATTTTAAAAATATTCAAAATTCTCGGGTTGTCACATTCACCCCTTCTTCTAAAAATTTCGTCCCCGAAATTTACCTTACACCTTACACCTTACACCATTCACCATACAACATTCACACACATTCGCTTTCTACCCAATACGTCACTCACAAGAGTAAAAAAAATTTCAAATTGTGCTGAGGGGTTTTATAGACTATTGTCTGTCATTTTCGCAAAGGTTATAGGAAATTCATCCGCAAACCGTCATAACTTATGGACATAGTGGGTAATTAATCAAATATGTCATGTACTTATTAAGTACTTCTGGTCGACTCTGTTTCTCATCTCTGCCAAAGGCACAAAAATACTACCTCAGTCTTATTGGATTCCGCACCAAAACAATTTGGTTTCGGGAAATTTCTTTCAATCAACACTTAGAGTTTTCATAACATTAGTCTAGCTGAATCGAATAACATAGACTTATATCAATAATTCAATTCAATAGAATTATTTAAGTGTAGCCAAACCCCGTTGGCAAATTAAAATTTTTGAAAATATTTTTGAGAATGACGTCATGATGCCGTATTATATTAACAGTCCGTTTGAGGATGCAGTCATTGTATGACTTTGTCATAACACATCATACAATAGTGGAACAACGATTTTAGATCAAATTCACACTAAGTATTCCCGTATTTACAACTCCATGACTTTTTATCATCTCTGCACCAGGTTACATGGTACATGAGTGATAAATAAAAGATATTTTGATATTTCAAATCGTTTGCGTCTAGCTGAAATAAGTAGCATAGACTATACTTTAAACCGTTTCAAAAATGATTACAAGTCTATATTTTTTTTAAACGCACATAGTGTGTATTTAGCTTGATGACAATCATTTCGAAGTCTAGCATAGCTAGGAGTTTTGGAAAACTTATGTCTCCACTAATAATCATTGGCTTAACAATCTATCTGTTCCTATTGTCTTTAATACTCCATTTACACACAACTATACCCAGTTCGTCAAACCACACTTATGAGTCCATAAATTGCCACAATCATATGAGTTTAAGAACTTTCCTAGTCTGACCTTTGGCGTCCGTTCGCTGAGGGGTTCATAAATATTTCATATAACTATGAATCAAGTATGTCACATAAGTATGAGTTTTAAGAACTCGTACTTAACCTTATATCCTCTACCTATGACCTATCTATCTGTTAAACACATGAGAAAGGAATCACCCTCTTAACACACATATAGCAAATAGCGCGACACAAACATTTCATAATCCCCACTTAATCCTAATCCCCTTCTCAATACGAATTTCATTCAACTCAGTATTCATAATCCTTTCCCTCAGATATCATGTACCAATTCATAGTACAACCGACACCCATCAATCTGGTCAGAAATCGCTTCAATCATTAGATTGATCCTTCTTCATACTATAACCTTATCCGATCACGAAGTGATATCATCGTATATATTACGATTCATTTCAATGTCTTGATCATTTTATTTTACGATCTTCTATCACTATACTTTTAGTCTGTTAGACTCTATCTATTCATCACTACTGTTCAACTTTATTATCAGAGTTAGGGAACTCTGTATCTTTACACTCGCCGAGATTCGTCTTTGAATCTTACCGACCAACTAACTCTATATGAGTTAGATCTTATCCTAATCACTGCGGTTATTAGTCTCAGGTATTTTTACCTAAGGTTCATAACCTCATGACTGACATTAATCAGGATGGCCCCAATCCAGGTCCTAAATCACCTCGGATCCGGTTCGATCATTCTATACAACTATTACTATTTTTGCGGAAGATATAAACATAAATTGTTTATACATTAAACTTACATACTTTTCGCCAAGGTCGAGTAACCTTAACTTATACACAATTCATAACTTAACTAACACATAACATTATTATCATACAACACTATTACAAATCTATTGCACACGTATACTAAAGCCGGGCTGTCTTGGACCTTTCCTTTGATCCGACGTATTTGCCTTTAATCTGCAATGTTTTATCATGATATAGCAAGGGTGAGCATAAGGATTGCCCAACAAGTTTAAATTCAACAATATAACGATATATCATGATTGAAATGATTTGAATAATTAGCTGGCTATAATCCAACAATATAATTGTGAATTAGCAGGAACAAATTTATGACTGAACAAGTATTATATATGAACAAATATATCTGAAACAACTGGTAATGAAGGTGATCACTTTTTCATACCGACTTTATACATGCAATATGTACAGAGTACAATTATACATGGCAATCAGCAATGATTAACCATAAGCTTATCCGAATAAAACACTCTTAATAGAGTTAAGTAAAAAACAAACTTGCACAGGAAATGATTGATTACTGCTACTACGCAATTTATAACGCTTTGTCTGAACCTAATATATAAATAATATCGATTGCTAAGTTAGAATAATATCATCACAATTTAATTCTATTATATATATAGATATACACAGAATAATCTAAACATATAACACATAACATATAACCCTATCAGTCTATAACACATATAGGACTCCTAGGTATCAAGTCAAACTATTGCGATTCGAGTTGAACCTTTACACAATTTCTAACATCCCGATTTGGCCTAGTGGATAATTAACGAGTTTAAGTTCAATTAAACTCGCAAAAACTTAACAATATCTTAAATAATTTTAATAACAATCAAAATACTTTTAAATGGCTAAGTAATAATTTTTAAATAATTATTACTATTTATCTTGAATTTTCAATCATTAATACGTATTTAAATGAATTAAATACCACATAATTCTTTTATCATTAATATCTATTCATTATCAAATATTAATGAAATACATGTCATAATATTATAATATATTTATAATATCATGAAGTATTTTTAATACTTTAAAATCATATTTATATGATTTTTAAATCGTTAAATTCATTAGCCCGTAATTACTATTAATATTTTCATGGAAAAATATCAAAAGTTATATTTTATAACTCAAAAATATTTTTCTAACACTTAAATCATTTTTATATGATTTTTAAATTATTTATTCTATTTTTCCATAATTTAGTTAATATAGTTATTAAATAAACTAATTACCATTAATATTGATTAATTAATGAATTTCATCATAAAATATTAAAAGTCACCAAAATATCTTTAAATATTTTCTTATACTATAATATTATTTTTCATGATTTTTCATGTATTAAAATTATTTTAAATAATTTATTTAATATTATAATTAAATACCATTTATATTCCAAAATATTAAATATTTATGAAATATACTTAAAATAATTAAAAACTATTTTTCGACTTTAAAATAATCTTTGAATTTATTATGTATTTTTAATAATTAAAAACTATTTTATCAATTTTTAAATAATTTTCGGAAAATCGTAAATTAAATATTTAAAACCGTCGCTAAAGGGCCTATATAAATAGCTAAACCGTCGCTATAGGTGTTCTTGGGTCGTTTTGAGGAAACCTAGAATTGATGTAAGACACCAAGGTGCCCACTTTGACCCGATCTTAGATGGTTCGTGGTAAATGCATTTACGGACTAGGTTAAGTGTTATACTTATAGTATAGATGTAATAATATAACTATCAACAAAGATCCCGCCAATCTACCACAAAATGAACGATCCGGGCAAACTAAAACCTTGTCGAGACGTTACACGGGTTCTTCAGAACTCAGTCAAAAGTAACCTTCTTGTCACTCGAATTAATGTAATGTTCCTACCATGTTTAATGTGATGTTAAGGTTCCAATATGTAGTCGACATGTCGTAATACAAGTATATACCATCATATCACCACAAAACATCAAAATATCAAATATTAGTGGTCAAACTACGACACACTTGTGTTCTTGAGAAATCTGGTTTCCCATTTCTTCATAAGACATTTGGTCAACCCAGAGTTCGACTGTTATAACTTTGATTCATTACTCATTTGGGTGATCTAAAAGCTTATAAGTGTAGTAGATATGATGACAACAACATAAAAACAACAACTTGGCCAAACAATTAAACCACAGCAAAATCAGAGACCTTAAAAAGCTTGAGAGACAGGCACGGAAAATATGGATTTTCCGAAATAGTTTCATGGTTGATTGACCATGTTTGACCACCTATATCTTGAGATCTAGACATGTTATGGATGTGATTCCACTTCCAGTCTACTCTCCTTATGACAGAGAACACGTTTATAACTTAAAACACAACATATCAAAAACAGATAACGATATATAGGCTCTGACATATGGCTGTTAGGCCATTTTTTTCATCATTTCCAGATTTCTTAAATCTTTAGATTCGAGCATCTAGATGATATGGATCTGAGTTTTGACAACCCAGATCATCAAATGACACTCTAATACACATATCTAAACAATCATTTACAACTTTTAACATCAAATCATAAGATAAAAAAAATTAGGGTTCTTATATCTTCTAAGCTTGGTTCTTTGAATCTGACCTTGTTGATCTGTTATAGGTTTGCTATGAACTGATTCTAACTTTGTTTATCACTGTCTCTCACTCTAGATTTCGAAATTTGAGGAGAGAGAAGCTCTTGGTGAAAATGAAAAATGAAAGTGGCATTTTCTCTCTCTAAATCTATATAAATGTTGACATGTTGCTTAGATTTTGCAAAAATTCGGCTGATATGGCTGAGATTTGAGTACATGGGAATATATTAGATCACCCACTCAATATTATAGCTAGATATACAAGCAATGTCCAATAATGCAAAAAGGGTAATTTAGTCTTTTCCATTCTAATTTTAATGGCATTTTAGTAAATGGCCAAACTCTTAGGGTTTAGGGTTTGGGGTTTGAAACCCTTAGGGTTTATAAATTTAATTTTCTAAATTTTCCAATTTAGATTTTAAAAATAAAAAATTAATATTTCTAAATTATAATTAGAATTTTCTAATTATATTAAAATTTCTTAATCATACTTAAATCTTACTAATTAGGATTAGTATTTCCTAATTACAATCGTTAATTAAGCAATTAGGGTCAAAATGGTCATTAGGGTTTATAAACCATTAATTAGGGTTTCTAATAGAAAATAAATTTTCTAAATTAGAAAATTAGATTTCGTAATTAGATTAGGGTTTTCTAATTACTTAAATTGAATATTAGGATTAATATATCCTAATTAACATTAAAAGTATTAAATTAATAATTAGATTTTCCCCAATTTTAAATTAGGGTTACAAATCCCGAAATTAGGATTTTCTAAATGTGAAATTAGGGTTTGCTAATTAATTAAGCTTTACCCTAATTAATATACTAATTAATAACACTTAAGCAATATAATAATCATTTAAGTTCCCAGATTAGGTTTCAATTCCTAATTAGTGTTTGATTCCTGAACTCAAATTAGGGTTTCGAAATCAGATCTAGGGTTTCTTGTTAATCGCTAGGGTTTTCAAACCGAACGTTGACGTTCTTAATATAATATTAGGGTTTGTTACATATATCGTTTATCTGGTCAACCCTTGACCCTTAACCACATACTGTACACATATACACAAAACACATTCACGTATTTTCTTAATCCTGAATAATTCACTTTAATCCTTCACAGAATTTTGAAATCCTCAAAATTCTATCTTAAAAATATTAAACGCATACCCTTATTTTATGTCTAGGTTCTAATTTTGAACCTTAAATCAATAATTAAAAATTTTAAAAATATTCAAAATTCTCGGGTTGTCACATTCACCCCTTCTTCTAAAAATTTTGTCCCAGAAATTTACCTTACACCTTACACCTTACACTTTACACCTTACACCATTCACCATACATCATTCACAGACATTCGCTTGCTACCCAATAGAATTATTTAAGTGTAGCCAAACCCCGTTGGCAAATTAAAATTTTTGAAAATATTTTTGAGAATGACGTCATGATGCCGTATTGTATTAATAGTCCGTTTGAGGATGCAGTCATTGTATGACTTTGTCATAACACATCATACAATAGTGGAACAACGATTTTATATCAAATTCACACTAAGTATTCCTGTATTTACAAATCCATCACTTTTTATCATCTCTGCACCAGGTTACATGGTACATGAGTGATAAATAAAAGATATTTTGATATTTCAAATCGTTTGCGTCTAGCTGAAATAAGTAGCATAGACTATACATTAAACCGTTTCAAAAATGATCACAAGTCTATATTTTTTTTAAACGCACATAGTGTGTATTTAGCTTGATGTCAATCATTTCGAAGTCTAGCGTAGCTAGGAGTTTTGGAAAACTTATGTCTCCACTAATAATCATTGGCTTAACAATCTATCTGTTCCTATTGTCTTTAATACTCCATTTACACACAACTATACCCAGTTCGTCAAACCACACTTATGAGTCCATAAATTGCCACAATCATATGAGTTTAAGAACTTTCCTAGTCTGACCTTTGGCGTCCGTTCGCTGAGGAGTTCATAAACATTTCATATAACTATGAATCAAGTATGTCACATAAGTATGAGTTTTAAGAACTCGTACTTAACCTTATATCCTTTACCTATGACCTATCTATCTGTTAAACACATGAGAAAGGAATCACCCTCTTAACACGCATATAGCAAATAGCGAGACACAAACATTTCATAATCCCCACTTAATCCTAATCCCCTTCTCAATACGAATTTCATTCAACTCGTATTCATAATCCTTTCCTATATCTGTACCAATTCATAGTACAACTGACACCCATCAATCTGGCTGTAAACTGTTCAATCATTTGATTGATCCTTCTTCATACTATAACCTTATCCGATCACGGAGTGATCTCATCGTATATATTACGATTCATTTCAATGTCTTTATCGTTTTGTTTTACGATCTTCTATCACTATACTTGTAGTCTGTTAGACTCTATCTATTCATCACTACTGTTCAACTTTATTATCAGAGTTAGGGAACTCTATATCTTTACACTCGTCGAGATTTGTCTTTGAATCTTACCGACCAACTAACTCTATATGAGTTAGATCTTATCCTAATCACTGCGATTATTAGTCTCAGGTATTTCTACCTAAGGTTCATAACCTACAGCTCTGATACCAACTGTGCCGGCCCCGAATCCAGGTCCTAAATCACCTCGGATCCGGTTCGATCATTCTATACAACTATTACTATTTTTGCGGAAGATATAAACAGAAATTGTTTATACATTAAACTTACATACTTTTCGCCAAGGTCGAGTAACCTTAACTTATACACAATTCATAACTTAACTAACACATAACATTATTATCATACAACACTATTACAAATCTATTGCACACGAATACTAAAGCTGGAACTGTCTTGGACCTTTCCTTGTATCAGACGTATTCGCCTTAATCTGCAATGTTTTATCATGATATAGCAAGGGTGAGCATAAGGATTGCCCAACAAGTTTAAATTCAACAATATAACGATATATCATGATTGAAATGATTTGAATAATTGGTTGGCTATAATTCAACAATATAATTGTGAATTAGCAGGAATAAATTTATGACTGAACAAGTATTATATATGGACAAATATATCTGAAACAACTGGTAATGAAGGTGATTAGCCTTTCATACCTGACTTATACATGCAATATGTACAGAGTACAATTATACATGGCAATCATTAAAAGTATTAAATTAATAATTAGATTTTCCCCAATTTTAAATTAGGGTTATAAATCCCGAAATTAGGATTTTCTAAATGTGAAATTGGGGTTTGCTAATTAATTAAGCTTTACCCTAATTAATATACTAATTATTAACACTTAAGCAATATAATAATCATTTAAG
Organism: Panax ginseng; assembly: GCA_020205605.1. Taxonomy (NCBI): domain Eukaryota; kingdom Viridiplantae; phylum Streptophyta; class Magnoliopsida; order Apiales; family Araliaceae; genus Panax; species Panax ginseng. The sequence continues at coordinate 26,508,220 of CM035142.1, forward strand.
TTCCCAGATTAGGGTTTCAATTCCCGAATTAGGGTTTTGGATTTTCGGAACTGAAATTAGGGTTTCCAGAACCGGTTTCTAGGGTTTCTTGTTAATCGCTAGGGTTTTCTAGCCAAACGTTGACAATCTTAATATAATATTAGGGTTTGTTACATATATCGTTTATCTGGTCAACCCTTGACCCTTAACCACATACTGTACACATATACACAAAACACATTCACGTATTTCCTTAATCCTGAATAATTCACTTAAATCCTTCACAGAATTTTGAAATCCTCAAAATTCTATCTTAAAAATATTAAACGCATACCCTTATTTTATATCTAGGTTCTAATTTTGAACCTTAAATCAATAATTAAAATTTTTAAAAATATTCAAAATTCTTGGGTTGTCACAAACACAATGGACACAGGTACACCGTGTCTTGAAATGATTTCCTTCACGTACAGTTTTGCTAACCGATCTAGGGTAAATCGAATCTTGATCAGCAAAAAGTGTGTCGACTTCGTCAATCGATCAACAATCACCCAAACGACGTCATACCCTTGCTGAGTCGTTGGAAGACCTACTACAAAATCCATTGTGATATGCTCCCATTTCCATTCTGGTATCTCTAATGGTTGTAACAATCCGCTTGGCCTTTGATGTTCAGCTTTAACTTTCTGACACGTTAAGCATTTCGCCACACACTCAGCCACATCCCTCTTCATATTCGGCCACCAAAAATGATGTCTAAGATCTTGGTACATCTTCGTACTTCCAGGGTGAATCGAGTATCTTGAGTTGTGAGCTTCACTCAGAATTTCTTCTTTAATTTATGGTACTTGCGGTACCCAAATTCTCCCTTCGAACCGAAGTAACCCTTCCGAATCGATTTTGAATTTGTTTTCCTCACCTTCAGCTATTTTCTGTTTTATCTTGTCGCAGTCTTCATCCTGAATTTGTGCATTGTTCACTTTCTCTACCAACGTTAAACTGTTTCCCACCTGGAACAACTTTTCATCGGTTTTTGTCGAATATTTAATTTCCAACTCCATTTTAGCCATTTCCGACACTAACTTATCTTGAGCAGTCAACACCATTAACTTCTCTCGTCCCTTACTACTTAAGGCATCAGCAACAACATTCGCCTTTCCGGGATGATAGAAAATCTCGTAATCATAATCTTTGATTAGTTCCAACCATCTTCTTTGTCGCATGTTTAAGTCTTTTGTGTAAAGATATACTTCAGACTTTTATGGTTAGTATATATCTCACACCTCTCTCCGTAAAGATAATGTCTCCAAATCTTCAGGGCAAACACCACTGCCGCCAACTCTAAGTCATGAGTCGGATACCCCTTCTCGTAATCTTTTAATTAACGTGATGCATACGCAATAGCTCTGTCGTTCTGCATAAGCACACAGCCTAGTCCTTTATGTGATGCGTCACTATACACCACACAATTTCCTATATCTTCAGGCAATGACAACACAGGTGCAGAGCTCAATCTCTTCTTCAATTCATGAAAACTTTCCTCACACTTCTCCGTCCAAACAAACTTAACCGCCTTCCTGGTTAAATTCGTCAACGGGGTCGCGATTTTGGAAAAATCTTGAATAAAACGCCTATAGTAACTCCGCCAACCCTAAGAAACTCCTTATCTCTAATTGTGTTTCTTGGATCCCAATTTACTCTGACTTCAACTTTTGATGGATATATTTGAAATTCCGTCTTTATCAATAACATGCCCGAGAAACTGTACACGTTCCATCCAAAACTCACATTTTGAAAATTTTGTGTACAACTTCTCCTTTCTCAATGTCTCCAACGTTAATCTTAAGTGTTCTACATGTTCTTCCTTGGTCTTAGAATACACCAAGATATCATCAATAAACACTACCACAAATTTATCTAAGAATGGTTTAAACACCCTGTTCATCAAATCCATGAACGCTGCAGGTGCATTGGTTAAACCAAATGACATAACCAGAAACTCGTAATGACCATACCGAGTTCTGAATGCCATCTTCGGTACGTCTTCTGGCCTCACCTTCAATTGATGATAACCACTCCTCAAGTCTATCTTTGAAAAATATCTTGCCCCCTTCAGTTGATCAAACAGGTCGTCGATTCTTGGTAACGGATACTTATTTTTAATCGTAACCTTATTCAATTCTCGATAGTCAATGCAGAGCCGCATCGATCAATCCTTCTTCTTAACAAATAACATTAGCGCTCCCCATGGCGATACACTCGGCTGGATATACTTCTTGTCGAGAAATTCTTGCAGTTGCACTATCAACTCTTTTATCTCTACCGGGGCCATTCTGTATGGTGCCTTAGATATCGGGCATTTTCCTGGTACTAAATCAATCATGAACTCAATTTGTCGATCTGGCGAAAGACCTGAAGAATCGTCTGGAAATACGTCTGCAAAATCTCTTATGATCGGTATCTCTTCTAACTTCGCACTTTTCTTTTGTGTATCAACTATGTAGGCTAAGTATCCTACACATCCTTGTCTTAACAACTTCTTGGCTTGCATCACCGTCAGACAACTTGCTTGTCGAGGTGATTTGCTGCCATAGAACACAACCTTTGACGGAGTCATAAGGTTAACACACTTTCTTTGGCAATCAATCACTGCTCCGTGATTGAATAACCAATCCATTCCCAGTATAACATCAAACTCCCCCAGTCTAATTGGTATCAAGTCTACCCTCATCTCTTGACCCTTTATAACCACTTTATAATTCTTATATACAAATCTAACAGGAATCACTTCCTTATTCGTAATCTATATACTTAAGGGAAATTCTAATTCTTCCTGGGGTAAATCTAAGTTCTGAGCAAATTCATCTGATATAAATGAACAAGTAGCACCCGAATCAAATAGTACATAAGCATTAATACCATTAATCAGAATGATACCTGACACAACATCCTTAGACTGAACATCATCCTGCACAGTCATATTGAAAGTTCTTGCAGTAGGTCGACTTGACTGAGCTGGTCCAGTGAAAGTCAATGCACCACCACCATTGTTGTTTCCTTTTCCTCCACTTGAACTCCCCGCTGGCTTTTTAGGACAATCACGAGCCATGTGATCCTTCGAACCACAGGTAAAACATGTTCCTTTCTTCGAACTGAAACAGTTCGGTGCAATGTGTCCCTCCTGACCACAGTTGAAACACACTCGCTTTCCCTTCAAACATACCCCTGTATGGTTTTTCGCACAAGTAGCACAAGCTTCAAACTTTTTCTTCTACTGACTTCCCTGCTGTACTCCCGTAGTCGAATTCTCGTTCCATTTCCTCTTCTGATTGTTACTTCCAACATTACTTCCACCAGCCTTATTCTCGTTATCATTCTTCTTCTTCTTCTGATCTTGGTTATACTTGGTCAAGGCATCACTTCCACCTTCCGTGATAATTTCCTTTTCCAGTACAGCCGTAAATGTATTTAACTGGAACATTAAAACCTTGTTATACAACCAGGGTTTCAATCCTTGTTCGAACCTTCTCGCCTTAAGCTTATCCGTATTGACTTGATAAGTGGCAAACCTTGCCAACTCGTTAAACTTCGCAGCATATACTGGCACCGTCATAGTTCCTTGCTTAAGCTCAAGAAATTGCACCTCCAACTGGTTTCGAGAACTCGCTGGAAAGTACATTTCAAAGAACATCTCCTTAAATCTATCCCACGCTACCACTCCATGTCCTCCACGAACTTTATTTGCTTGCCACCAGTAGCTGGCTTCGGACTTAAGCATAAACGTCGCGAACGCGGTCTTCTGTCTTCGTTAAGTCTAGCAACATCAAACACCTTCTCCATTTCCATGATCCAGGTTTGGGCTTCCACTGGATTCATAGACCCTTGAAACTCTGGCGGTCCAACCACTTTGAATTCCTTGAAAGTCGTAACTTGAGCTTGCGGTTGATTCGTAAGTGCTCCCATCAACAAAGCTACCAACTGCTGAACCGGATTAACGTTGGTCTCATTGTTATTGTTAGTAGACCCCTCAGGAGGTACTTGCTTACGTGGTTGTCTTCTTGTAGGAGGCATTTTCTGTTAAAATATACGCTTATTAGTTCACTACTCAACTTCTTGGGTATTTAAATTTGAACTTAAACATTCCAAGATTAAAGCTATAACACATAACATTCCAAATAAACTTTAATATTTTATTCATTCATAAATTTTTAAACATACTAAAGATAGCATATCTGCTATAAACATCCACTTTCCTGAACTAAACCAGTATCAGGATTACATACTCATACTATCCCTTTATTCATCTCAAAATAAGGGATTTAAAACTTTATTTAGTCACATAATTAACCACATATTATTATCATCACTCTTATTTTCTATCTATTCATATTAAGACATCGTAAGGCTTCTCGACGTTCCTCTTCCATGATGCGATATGTCGTCTTACGATCCATCACAAACCACGACGAGTCTTCAAATTGAGGTGGGTAATAATGGACTCGATCATGGGCCCTATGAATTGCCGAATTAAAAGCATAATCCATCTCCTTCATCTTGGCTTTCTTCACTTGGACCTTATCCTCAGCACGGTCTGCACATTGAGTCTCCTTCATACAAGCATCCTCTGCTCTTGCACGCTTAGCTGATTCCTCTTTGAAGTCATCTTTCATCTTCTCCATGTCAGTCTTCATCTTATCGTTCACTGCCAACAGGGCTTCATGCTGACCCTTGGTATGAACTAGATCCCATTCCGGGTTTCCAAGTTTAGAATCAAGTTCCTGAATCTCTACCTCCTTCTATTCCAATGCAACGTGATGCATCTCAACCATCTCCTTCAGCTCCTCAACATATCCTGTAACTCTATGTTACGGTCATACAGAGCATCATACATCTCAGCCGATATGGAGTTTGGTGGAAACTCCTCAGGATCCTCCTCCTCATCATCCTCCTTAGGACTATCCTCCTCGGGATCGGTCACAGGCTCATTCTCTTGGATCAACTGTTCCTGCACTACGTAAATATCCTGGGGTTCGTCATCTCTAGGTACCTGAGGTATCACCTCTCTAGCTGGACTGGATCCTCCTTCGTTAGACATCCTGACAACAAAATATTTGAAGTTTCACTTAACATTTTTTGCTACTCGCGAGCACATAAGTTATTAACACATAACACATAATGTCTTTTATTATTCAGTTTCAATGGATGCCTTAATCCATTCCTTAAAACCCGATAAGAGTTAATCACCTCTATGTTTTCTGACTTCTTAAAGGCTGCTTCCTAAGGTTTTCCCCACCTAAGGTTCATAATCTAAGGCTCTGATACCAACCTGTGACACCCCCAAATCCGGGTACTTCATTTCCACCGAATTTGGTACTCACTTATAAAAAAACTATTATATCTAACTACCCATATTCAAAGGATAAAGACATAATTTAAATAACTTAAACAATAATCTCTCCCATTAAAGGGTTACATCAAAATCTTAAAACAAATCCCAGGTAATCTACCTTTAAATTATTACATCAGTTTTCGGAATACAATATAAAATAAAACAAATCTCAAAACTTCAAGCATTTAAATAAACTTTAAACAATTCTTCATCACTTAGACATCTTGCCTTTTCCTTGCTAGTAGATGGATCATCACCTCTTTCAACTTTAGCTGCATTGTTTAATTGCAAGAGTGAGCAAACAATTGCTCACTGACATAAAGATAGTATAATAACAACATGAGAGTGAACAACGAATACTGAATAATAAAGAACTTGTTCTACGAATCAAAATAGAAAATAAGTTCGAACTTTAATTATCTGAGGGTCTTAAGACCACGAACTATGTCCACGGTGTTTAGGTATTATTACCTTAACCTCAACAAATTAGGCAGACCGATAGACTCTTCTTAACGTACTCAGGGGGATCAGCCCTTTGTACCATGTATTGTGCACAAACATCTAAACGTTACACGTACAAAATCCCCTATGTTAGGGTTATTCGTCTCAGTTTGAATTTAGAATTTCCACACTAAAGAAAGTTTAGTTTGGAACTAGCTTATCGGTGTTTCTAGAATTTTAGAACACTTATTCAATTTCCATAAATAAAGATTTAATACAAGAATGTATAACTGAACAAGGCTATCAAAGTCAAAGATCGGATATCAACCATATATAACTGAATAAGCTTGATATATATGCAAAGTATTATATTCAAGAAATTAAAATAATCTCCTTTGAATCAATGTGTTAGAACAATATATGTTTTGAATACTAATAACAAGAAATGAGAATGTGAAACTCATTCGATGTAACAAATTAGGTTACATGAGCTTATTCAATCATTCATCATAATAGAATCAATAGTCTTGCTCAATGACAAATATAAGATTTAGAAACTTGCACAATTATGAAAGTAGAGTTAGAGAACTTGCACAATTATTATAAGAGTAGGGTTAAAGAACTTGCACAATTATTAGAAGAGTAGGGTTAAAGAACTTGCCTTGTTTGTAAGCTACACAAGTGTAAAATAATCTCCAATTATCCTATATACATCATTAAAATCACAATCACAATTAGTTGCATGAATATTAGCTTTTAGGGGGTTTAAACAATCATTTAGGTCATGACCCTAACCTAGAACCTAACCATTTAGGTTAACATATTTAACGCCTCTGAAATCACACATTGATTAACATAAACCTTATCGTTTATCTATTAACTTTTGAAAACATCACTTTTAGTTTAATCTTATAACTTATTTAAATAATTACTTAAAAATCTTTTACACTTTGTATTACAACGCATAACAACCCGTTATTGTAGTCTATATTATGTTTCAACATCATTAACGTGCATGCTAGACTAACATAAATCTGATACACATAACTCCGCAAATAAAGCGAGAATTCCTTCTGCTCAGGCTCAGAACCTTGGTGCAAATTGCGATGGTGCTTTGATGCGAGAAAACTTCAATAAACGGCAAGCAATTGCTTGGGGCCGCATACAATTGCGCCATTTTTTGCCATGGCACCAGTAGTACTTGCTACCGGTGTATGAGACGCAGACTTCGGAATGAGCAAAGATGGCAGCTTTTAGCCCAACTAACACGAATTTCACCCACCAAACAGTGAAATTAACATCTAAAATCGGTGCAGACTATTATAAACATGTTTGCTAACATTTACAACCAATTAACACAATTTATCATCAACTAAAACTAGTTTGATTTCTCAAAATTCCATGTTTTCATATAAAACTCCATTTTTGAACTTTTTACACAAAAATCATCACTAACATCTCAAAAACTTGGCCAAAACACTTAATTCAAATTATGTTGTGCTCGTTTCTTAATAAACTAGCATAAACAAGACTCAATTTACAATTTAGCATATGAATTGGCAACTAGAATTGGTACTATTCACAAGCCATTTTCTCAAGCATAAACACTGTTATATGTTTTCTTCCTATAAACCCAAATTCACACGAATTTGATAACTGATATACAACCACAGATGATAACCAACCAATTTATCAAGAGTTTACATATATATAATCAACAACATCTTGTACAACAATTCCACAAAACCAACTTCAGAGAATAGAAAATCATAAGACTGAAAATTAGAATTGAAGTAAGTTATACCTTCACTTTGATTGTATGCTACCAAAGGATAGTAACTAGGTTTAGTAATCCTCTCCCTCCTCTTGAAATCTCAGAGAATTCTCTCTTCAAAACCACTGACTTCTCTCACCCTCTGTGTTTTCTCTATTGTCTAGCCTTAGGGAAGACAAATAAGACGCGTAGGAAAAATATAAACTGACTCCCACTAACGTCAGGTACAAAACCAATAGGTAGTGTCAGTTAAAAAAAACCAAAGGCCACAAGGCTATGTTTGGATAATCATCTATTTCCCAACCAAATTATTATTATATTATTATATTATATAGTTTCCACTTGTCACACTTTATTTAAATAATTTTAGTTTAACTAATTTAAATAACTAATAATAATAAAAATCTTATTATCATTATACTTATAATTAATAAATAACTATATATATATCTAATTTAATTAACAAATTAGAAACATCACTTTATTTAATTTATTTATTTCCATTAAATTAAATAATTCATTTAGTTTAATTATTCTTTTAAATATTAAACAATTGATTTAATTTAATTATTTTCTTAAATTAAATCCTTCAATAAAATTATCATTATTCAATTTAGTTACTAAATTAATTCACCACAATTATCAATTATTTATTTTCCTTAATAAATAAATTATTTAAAATATTTATTTAATTCAATAAATATTTAAATTAATTTACAAATTTCTTGATAGTTACAGTTGCCGACGCTCTGAGCAGGAAAGGAAGGGAGAAATTATTTCAATTGACGACTCAGGAAGAGTTAATAAGAGAAATGGAGAAATTGCAAATAGAGGTAAAGGGACTAGAGAGGTCTGAAGAGAAGTTATTTGTAATGGAAGCTTGTCCGACATTGTTGGATAGAGTAAAAGAAGCACATGAGAAAGATGAAGAAAGTGAGAAGATCAGGAAAAGGATTACAGAAAATGAGGAAGAGAAATTTCGAATGGATAAAGACGGTATCTTAAGATTCGAAGGAAGAGTATGGGTACTAGCGGTAACCGAGTTAAGAGAAGAGATTTTGCACGAGGCACATAATACGACGTATTCCGTTCATCCAAGATGCACTAAGATGTACCAATACTTGAGGCAACATTTTTGTGGCCCAATTTAAAATGGGAAGTCGCAGAGTGCGTTAGTAGATGTTTGACTTGCCAACGCGTTAAAGTCGACAGTTTCGTATTCTTGAAGGTATCTCCATGGAAGGGAAAGATCCATTTCGGCAAGAAAGGAAAATTGAGCCCGAGATTCATAGGACCATTCGAGATACTGAAGCTAGTGGGCGAAGTGGCGTACAAAGCTGCATTACCACCCGAGTTGGAGCACATCAATAACGTGTTTTACGTATCTGTGTTGCGTCCGTACAAGCCTGACTACAAACACGTGATTTCTTACAAGCCCATTCAAGTAGAGAAGAATTTAGCATATGAAAAAGTTCATGTCCAGATATTAGATTGGAAAGAACAGACATTAAGGAATACGAGTATATCTTCAGTAAAAGTGCTTTGGCGAAACCACGACGCCGAGGAGGCCACGTGGGAATTAGAAGATAAGATGCGAGGGGATTATCCCATTTATTTGTGTAACCTTGTACCAATTTCGAGGATGAAAGTTTTATAGGGGGGGGGGAGGATGTAAGAACCGAGAAATTCATGATTTAATAAATAATTCAATATAAGAGAATGAATATTTATTTGAATATAAATATTGATGTGTGGTAAGATGAGTAATTTAAGTAGTGTAAATTGAAGTTGTATCAGGATTGAGAATTGAGAAATTCCTTGTGTGGCATGAGAAGGGAAATTAAGTGGTTAAACTAAGAGGAAGATTAATTGCATATAATTTTGTGATTCCATATAAGGAATACACTATTAAACTAGTAATATCACGAATATGACCGTTAATTCATGTCGTGTAAAACTAGTGTGGCGATGGAAGTTGAAACTGGCTTGAAGCTAAACCGGTTTAGCCTTTGCTAGGGTCCGTGTAATTGTGCCCTCAAGATGATACAAACTAAGCGCAATTTGCTTGATGATCGATCGAGAGATAGTTAGATTTCTTCTGTAGAAATGAAATGAAACACTTTTGTTATATGTGTGACATTAATAAAATCATATGATATGAGTATATTTTAATGACATGAGGTACCAAGTAGTACAATGAAATCCCATGTAATTGTAATACATAAATAATGAAAATAACTGTGTATTCTAGAAACTGGGAAAGAAATTAAATGTTTAAATAAACATTAATATTAAAAAAAATGTTATTATGTGGTTATGAGAGTAGTAAAAATATTTATGGGGGATACCCGGACAATAATACCTAACCGCGTTATTTTATTGTGTGTATTGGATTATACGATGTGAGTATATAATTAATCCCTAAATAAGATTACATTATGGGAATTAAAGAAACCAAACCAAGCCTTAGATAACTTGTTGCTGAGATTTTTGCTCTTGTCCCAAATTGAGTGACACAAAAGTATATGAACAGTGACCTAAAGCTAATTTACGTAAATTCCAAGTGGCTAAGCTTAAGTGATGATTGCAAAGCCAATGACTGGTGGTGGGTTGTTAAACCACTCTCTAGTAACCTTTTTTTCCTTCTAACGCACCATGGACTCAAACCCTAGTGTAATGCAAATGTCCAGTCCAAGTTTCCTTTATAAATAGAATCTCCATTTTCAGTTTTTGATGCTTGTAATTGTCTGAGTTTGAGAGTTCTAAGTGGCTGAGAAATTGTAGAAGCATACTTAGTGTGTGAGGAGTCCAATTCAAGCTTAAGGAGGTATAAATTCTAATTATGTTCTTAAACTGGGTTTTGTTTAGTTCTTGAAATTACTTGAATTTCAATGTCAATCAAGATGAATTAACATGCTATAATGTGTTTAAGAAGTATACTTACATGTATGAACTCTTTCATGATGGTTTGGAACAAGTTTAAATTGATAGGAATCAAGTTGGTTGATACTCTGCAAAGCAGTGCATTCACATACGGTCCGGCATGGCGCTTGACTCATACTGTTTATACTAGGGTGCGGTAGCAGATCGTCATACCTCGTAATTAGTTCTTTGGTTTTTTTATGCTAGGTGTTGAGAACTTGATATCATGACTTATATATATACCTAAAAAGGGGTATAGCATGAGGTATAAAGCTTTCTTATGTAGTATGAAGTGATCAACAAGATTTAGTAAGAGGGTTGTAATGAAAACTTAAAGTGTTAAAAACAAACTTTGAAGTAATACTTGTTCTACATGTTCTGGACTTAGTGATTCATACGCATGATTAATTTCTAATATATAAGTATATTAACCTAATGTGAGCATGTTTTACTAAATTAGCATACATGATTAACGAAAACGTATAGTTTAAAATGAATTTAGAACTTTAGAAATGAACTTGATATGTATGTATGCCATGTTTATATACTGACTTTACAAGTATGTTGGTATGGTTTAGAAATGCATGAATAACCCGTTAACATGTGTATATGATTCGTAAGGAAGCATGAACATGTTGGACTTATTAGTAAGCTTTACTCATAAAAATACGAACTTTGAACGTGAATGTTAACATGCTACTTTGAGAGTTAGAATTTGACATTTACGAACATGTTTGATGATACTTTTAGACTTACTAATGTATCATACATATATGCCTACTATGTTAAGAGTTGTGAAATCAAGTTAAGACTAAATAAAGCATGTTTTCAAAGTAATAACTAAAATAGTTACATATATGCAATATGAATACTCATAAGCATCCCTAATATGAGTTATATGACTACCTTATATATTTTAAAAAGCAAGCATGTTAGACTTTGTAGTTTCATGACCTTGAATGGCCTTAACTTGTTGAAATGTTCAACTAATTAGAACCATATTATGAAAGAAGGGACCTAGATTGACTTGAGAGGCACGAAAGGACCTTTGACATGATAATATATATTATGTGTGAATGTTATGTTCATGCCGGACAGAAATCACAAGGCAACAACTTAGCCTTGGCTTGGCGGAGAAATTTTGCAAATTGCGTCGACCCTAGGCCTAGCCATGGCAGCGGCAATTGCTACCGACACGGAATCGAAGCCATGCAATTTGACAATCTAATTTTGAACAGTTAGCTTATATAATGCCTACATTGCTAGAAATGGTTTACACCCTACTGATACGTATATATATGTGATGATTAAGTAATAAGATAGTGTTTGCCTTATATAATGAAAGTCCATGGATAAAAAGGTCTTAATCTTGAGCATTGTAAATTTGCTTATGAAGAAACTAGGTATTTGATTTCATGATAAACCTATAAGGTGATTTTGTACCATATGTGTATACTTGAATCATATCAAGCTTAAATAATGAATGTGTTAGCTAATGGGCATCCTATACTTATAATACACTATAAATAGGATTCGAAAGTGTTGATTTCTTAACGTGGATAAACTACGCTTAAGGCAAGTATCCTAAATCCTTGCATTACTTTATTCAACGAATATCGTAAGCAAGTATCTAAACCTTATCTCTTTGAATGCAAGTTATCTTACTTAGTCGTTCATTGAGCTAGTATGTTTAAACTCTTATGAAAACTATTATTCATGTTGAACTTGGTATTGTTCTTGAATATTATGAAAGTGTTTATGCCATTTGATTCGGCTAGACTATATGCATATTTATAAAACTTTCCAAACAACTTGACTGGTGCGGAAATCTTGAAAACTAAGTTGAACAACCCTTATGGTAAGGGGAGTGTATATTGTTGGAAGCCCTAACACACGCATGAATATTACTGTGGTGTTATGCATAACATATAGTATTATAGACTGATCATCTATCGTACTTAATTATTTTGGGTTATTAGTTTAATATTGGTAATTCTAGTAGATGTTCAATAGTCCTTAGGGACTGCTCAGTATAAATTATTTTATCCAGTTGGATACGTTGATAGCCTTTGAATTCATATATATTTGTTGATCTATATTGAACTATCATTTCATATTGTAAAGATTTGATTCGAGAGTTGTCGATACTCATTGTTCATGATATTATTCTAAGACTCTGAACTATCTTGGAGACTATACTTTGATATTTCAAACTCATCACCCTTGTTGTATATTACTTGATGGGCAATTTGTGCTCATTCTTGCTTATTTAAAACCTTTCAGTTAAGACGGAAGAAGGAAGTGTCTCTGGGAAAGGCAAGGGCAAGGGAAAGGCTACCGACTAACTTTTTCTTTTATGTTTAAAATTGTTATGTTGTATTAAGAGTGTCTTCAGACTATGTTTAAGCTTAAGTAGGATTATGTAATAAGTCTTTATTCGATATTATTATGTAATCTATTAAGTACTGTAGGTTGCGAGATTTCGTGGAATAATTATAATAAATCATTGTATATTATTCTAGATTAGATCTTTCTCTGTGAATGTGTAATTTTAGTTATTATTGTATTACCATGAGCACGTGACGAACCGAATTCGAGTGACTAAGTGGCGGTCCGAATTTGGGGGCGTCACAATAATCAACAATAATTACCCACTTAATATGATGGTAAGTAATAATTCAAATTTTAATTAAAGAAATTGCAATACATATGAATATCCAATAACAATCTTAGATGCGGAATAATCATCAATAATTATCCACTAACATATTTAAAAATAATAATAACTTAAGTTTGAGTTAGGAAACTTGTCTGATTCGTTGACTATTGCTACGCAATTTAAGTTAACTTCTTTTGTAAGACCTATCATTAATAAGATCGATCTATCAATTAGCACAACATATCTCACTTATTATACCATTATTCTATAATAATTTATCTAACATGTTATCACATAATCAAATACCTTAAATATTTAATAATATTATTATCCTTTGATAGTAATTCAGTCATTAAATCATAAACATTAAGACTTAACACTTACTCTTTCATTTTATAAGTTCTTTAAAATCTAATAATTCAAATACTAATCTAACAACCTGGATTATTTAACCCGACCAATCAAGCAACCTGGATTATCCAAACATACCAATTCAAGAACTTGACTTGCAATCCAAAGAAACAGATTGCCAATCCAAAGAACCTGATTCAATCGATTTTCAATCCAAAGAAAATTGGATTCACTAATCTTTCAGTTTAGTAAACTATTTTTCAATCCAGCAAGTTGGATTTATTAGATTTTTAATCCAGCAAGCTGGATTAATTAATTCTTTTCACGAAAATATCAAATTAATTTATTATTTTTCTATCATTTGGCCAAACATATATACATATATTACATACACAAAAAGAATTTTTCTAAAAATTTTCAGCTCCCTTTAACATTTTTCAAAAATTATTTTTAGTTGTTAGCTTAAGAAATTAGCCATATCACGCTCAACTCCAGAAATTCCCTTCTCTTGGCATAATCTTAAACGTGTTAACGTGACCCTCTAGTTTAAATTTTGTAGCCATCGGAGTTATAGAACTCCAGTTATAGTAGTTTTTGTTTAAAAAAACCCAAATATTGAAATGACCATAACTTGGTCAATTTAAGTCGGAATGAGCTCATTTTTGGACATCATCTACTTTATATCATATAGTTTCACGTCCCAAAAGGCCGGAATTTATTTCAAAAATTAATTTACTAAAACAGCCCTTGCAAAATCTTTAGCAGTTTGCATTTGTCATTTTTCCACTTTTGCCTACTTTTCCAAAAACAGTCCATACAAAAATCTACAACTCTTTTTTCAGTGATTCCACTTGTAAATGTTTTAAAACTCATAGATCTAACTCTAGAAATTGACCACACTCAAAAATTCGAAATATAATAGGAGATATGGTCGTTTGAATTGTATGTTTCATTTTCACAAAAATCTGATTTTCAACCCTTGGTGATTTTTAAGAAAACTTCTAGGTTTTCATATAATAATCAACATAACTCATCATGATACCTACTTAGCAAAACTCTTCCTCTCTCTCTCTCTTCTTCTCTCTTGTCCGAATCTCTCTTTGCTCTCTCTCTCTCTCTCTTGCTTTATTACGTTAGCTAACTTAGGAAATAAAATGAAAGAGAAAAGAGTAAGGTTTTGTTTTGATTAAAAAAAATGTATAGATATATTGTATATATCTATATACATTTCACCACACTCATGCTTTCTCTCTCTTTTATCTAGTTGTTACTTGTGGTCTTGGTGAATAAGAGGGCTTGGGAGATATAGTGACAACTAAGGGAGTAGGTAAGAGTTGGTAAGAAGTAGATAAATTTCATGATTACATTCATTCCCCCACCTTTTCTCTCTATATGTCCGAGCATCATGGGCCATTTTACCCCAAATTTTGTTAAATTTTAATGTTATAATTAGCTTACTAAATGCCCAAAATATTCCCTCTCAATTGGGCTAAAAGTTGGGCCACTCATTTAATTCTTTTGGCCTTTCCATTAATTACTTGGGTCATGTAAATAACCATGGTTCCAACACTTTAATTTTATCTTACCCTAATAATATAATTAGGGTTTCCACTCACTCATTTGTAATTTAAATTCTTACTCATGTATATTTAATTTCATAACTCAATTAGACTTAATATTCTTAGGTTATAAAATTAATTAGTTGAGATATATATAAAATAAATCTCTTAAGGTTAGTATATATTTTTAAATACCATCATTCTCTTATATTATAACCCATTAGGTTTTTAATTACCATACCTAATATATGTATTAGGTTACATAACTTTATTCTTAATTCTCTTTATATACAAAATAAATGTATACACGTTATATAATGTACATTTATTCAATAATGTACATACTCACATAAGTCATAACATATTCCACTAGTGTATTAACTTAATAGCCCTAATTAGCTTTAATAAGTTATAAACACTCACATATTCATATCAATAATTAATTACTTAAAGATTGTAAATCTTTTTAATTTAATAATCAAGGCTAACATTCAAGCTATGTTACTTTTTAACATAACTTATCTTACTCATCCCTAATCAAATTGATTAAGTATTCATCTTAGTTAACTTAAAATAAATAAATCAACTATCTTGCTTAATTTACATATACACGTATATGGTTCAAATACTTCCAAAAAAAAATTATTCGTAAAAATTTACATATATAATCATGTAAAAAAAAAATCTCGGTCCTTACACTCACAAGGAATAACTGGCGCTGCGGCGCCAGTACTAAAACTAAAAAAAAAATCTGAAGTGTTGAATAAGTTTGAGACGCCTACTTTTGAAATCTCATAACTCCTTCATTATAACTCGGAACGAGGTCATTCCAAAGCCATTTTCTTACTCTCATTACATACTTCAACTTCCCTCGGACAAATTATCATTCTGAATCCGTTAACATGCCATTCGATTGGCTTAAATTTCATCATTTGTTCATTTTACATTATTAACGTTCTTCGTTCGTCCGTAATTCGATCATCTGGAATCAGAATTCGTTCGTTCTTGAGTCCACGACTCACGTTTTGTAGGTTTTCTTACATTCTTATGAAACCCTACACATTCGGGTGCATTTACATACATTCTACTTTTCATTCATCTTTTACAAAATTTTTGTCATAACTTCGTTATAGTTAAGTTCAATCCGTTCTTCATGAACATTTCTATTGCTCCTAACCAAGCAATGAGCATCTAACTTGTATGCGATGGTTTTAAACTTTTCCATCAACAACAAGTTCTAACTACGATGGTTTTAAATTTGTCCATCAACAACATTCTTCGTGTTCTTCGCGTTCTTCGTTTGTTCTTCATTTTTAATCGATACTTTAGTTATGATTTAACTTTTTCTTGGAATTTGGTGTTATAAAACACCATTCCTTACTTATTTCATCGAATCGTTCATATGATTCATTAGGATCGTTGAAATTCATTACAAAATTTATACTTCCTTAAGAAAGCTTTTAAGAAATTTATAAACTAAACTTCTAATTCTTATTTCTTCGTTTTCTCATGATTTCAACCATATGAAAATCATTCTTAACATCTTTTACTTCTATTTTCATTCAGCTATGTATATTGACATAGAAAACTTAAAGAAAATTTATATTAGACTAGGTTTTGGATTACCTTTCTTCTTTAATCTTCTTCCGTTGGACAAAGTCTGCACTCAGGCTAGATTTTCCTCTTCCTTTTCTCCTCAACCGAATTTTCTCTCTCTCTCAAGTATGAGCTAAAGCTCTCCATATATAGAAAACCAATACTAGGGGCAAAATAGTCATTTTGCCCCTAAAGTTACTATTCCCACCTCCTTAACTAACCTCCTTACTATTCACGAAGCTTCTCTTGAAAGCTTCGTGCTTTCGTCTTAAAAAATTCGTCTGATAGTTCAAAAAACTGCGATTCTTGGAATGCAAATATTTTTGGATAATCCGTATTTCCTCTACAAATTTACTTTTATGCATTGTTCGGTAATTTGAAAAACTGAAAAACACTTTGATGAGAAGTGTTTTCTTTCATGTTTTCCCCTAACGTAGTTAAACGAATGAAAAGTACATAACAATACTTTTTGTCATTTTTATTTCGTTCTATTTCTACATGTTTTTGAGAAAAACTTTTATCGGTTAACTTAACTTCTCGCAACATCTTATCGTCAAATCTTTCAACGGACTGTCATTTCGACATACCGATCTCTTGGAAAGGCTGAGATTATTCAAACCCTAACCCTTAGGGTTTCATCAGGTAAATAGTGTCTATTTCGTCCTTTTCCTTGGTGGTAATATTTTGTTCCCGGGAAAAATTTATTTTTATCTTGAAAATTCTTACTCGTTTAGTCTAGCTCGTAGCCAGAATCCTCCCATTTTATAATCATCCTAAGCTCTAGAACGATTAATAAACACATATCACATAATATTATTAATAAAATTTTATTTTATTAATAACTAATTCTTTAAACTTAAATTATGGACAATCCGATTTTTCCCAGGTTGTCACAGTTCCCCCTTATAAAAATTCCGTCTTCGGAATTTCTTAAAACCATACCCATACCTGGATGCTTTATCCTACAACCTTTAGCAAAGGTTTTATTCCTACCTTTTCCCTTACTTGTTGAATAACCTCAACATTTATTTCTTTAAACATAATTGTCAATCCTTCGGGATATCACATTCACCCCTTCTTCACAGAATTTTGTCCTCGAAATTTTAACATACCCTTCTTCTCAACTTCTCTTCAAAGAAGTTCTTATCTTTCAAACATTCCCTAACCTTCATAACTTATCAAGAATTATGAAGCAGAAGGAATAAATAGGAATATAAAGATTCCTTTAAAATATTTCATACTTTGCTGAGGGGTCATATGGACCATGAACTCTTACTAGGTTTAATAGTATTTCACCGTAAACATTTCTATCATGGCCAGTTTACAATCACCAAGAAAATAAACTACATCTTCCATACATAGGTGATCAACCCATCGTATAACCCTATTTCGGGGTGTGTTCACCTCAGACTTTATCATCAGATTCCACACTAAAATAATTTGGTTTGGCATAACTTCTCAAAGAAAGCTCGATTTCCTTTTAAATATGAACTTGAAACAATAAATTGGACATCAACTTGAAACATTCGTCTGGTCAAATCAATTGACATCGAATACTCTTTAAATTGTTTAATCATAAATTTAAAAGTTTTATGATGTCATGATACCGTACCGTTTCACAGTACATTGAGGACTTCGTTAGTTTATGACTTTGTCATTTATACATCATATCGTAGCGGGTTGTTGATCCTAATATCACATCCAACACTATGTTCACTTGCATTAATAACTCCATCCTTTTACCATCTTTGCATCAAATGCACTGATGATATAAAATTCATTTTGATATTTTAAATCAATTTTTGTCTAGCCAAAACAATTAGCAAATCCATTGGTTCTAAAATTTGAACTAATTCTTTCCTTTTTCAAAACGCACATATAAGCACAATTTCAATAAACTTCAAAATCTAGCATAGCTAGATGACTTGGAATAGCTTTTTCTCCATCTTCCTTTATTGTCTTACTTACAACAATACTTAATCTTCTCTAGCACCTTCAATGCCAAGTCTACTGAAAATAACTCGTTTTTAGTCTAAACATTCCTATACCTTAGAATAGACTGTCAACTAACTACACTTTATGTGTTTAGGAACTATCCACAACCATATGTGATTAAGAACTTATCTTCACAATATGTAATCCAAGAATAAATCAAGGACTATCCATACGCTCAGGGCTTAGAAATATAGCATATAACTATGAGTCACAAACATTCCATAAGTATGAGTTTCAAGAACTCGAACCTATCTTATCATTCTCTACCTATCAAATATATACACGTAAAATGATTCACCTTCTCACCATATACATATTAATAGCGCGACGTTACTATTCCAATGACTATCACTGTAATAAACTAAGTGGTTGTTACCCCAAAGCACAAGCTCCTGCCCATAACAAAAGTTCGTACAACTCAGCTATCACATGAGTACACCAATTAAAATTTCACAACATTTTAACTTTCTCTTTACTTAATACGAATTTTCTTTAATTCGTATGTTATCCTGTATAACCCTTCTGAGTTATTCTTCCCGTACTAATTTATAGTACCATTCATTTATAGCATTAGCTATAAATCATCCATCATTTAACAGAACATCTATTATTATTATTCAATATGATCACATAGTGATCTTCTTCCGTAATCGTTTAACTCAACGATCTTTTTATCATTCTCTCTCTGATTATAGTCTTAGATACTCATACCTAAGGTTTATAACCTATCAGCTCTGATACCAAATGTAACGCCCTGAAATTCGGTCTATTCTCATACCCGAATTTTGTACATTACAAAAACATCTCTTACCAAACATACATTATTATATAGCTAAATATAATAACATACATTCTCAAATCCCAGGTTCTAATACCTTATAACCTCCTTCATTAAAAATAATGATAATTACATTATTATTTACATCTTACAAGAGTGACGTTCATCCGCCACCAAGGATACATTACAGTTCATTAAACTATTCTATAGTTTAATTAAATTATTTTACATTACAAGTCTTGGCTTGATCTTCACGCTCATTCATATACTGAATGACACCTCATCTGGATACCGGTCAGCTTGATCTTTACAGGATTCTTAAGTTCTTTCTAACATCGTTCGCTGAAAGTGTTTTTATTTAAAGCAAGTGTGAGCATTCAATTACTCAGCAAGTCATAGTAGTTCAATAAAAAACTTTAAGAATTTAAACATCCCTTTAAAACTTTAATAACCGAACAAAGGTTATGAAGCAGCTTGAATAATAGGAATAATTTATGATTCCTATCATTTTAAAACATTAGTCACATTCACTTTGCAATACTTTCACATACTTTCATTCTTTTACGTTTTTCATACTGAACAGTTCAATCACAGAACAGTTCATCTCATAGAACACCAAAGTGTTAAAATTATGGCATAAGGCCTCATACATTCTACCACCTTGTACAAGTATCACACATTTGCACATAGATAAAACTTCTCATGTTCAACATTTAAGAAAGTTTAAGAAACTAGCATTCATTTCAAATATGAATGAAGTTAGGAAACTTGCCTTACGCACAGCTACAGCTTACAGTTTATGTTGAACTGTTCATCACAATCCCTATATATCACATAAGGAATAACATGTACCAATTAGTCATATTCTTGACTTACGCATTGGTTTAAGCTTAACTTTATTCCTTATGGTTTGTTTTTATAACCTAAGTTCACGTAACCATTTTTCTTTACCATTTTACGATGTTACGACATACGGAGATGTCTTAACTTATACGATCATTATCTTTGATGATTTACATTCTTATCTTCTTCTTATAACTTCTCTAGAACTTAGCACACATCGAGTCTCTACTAATATTCCATATGGTACTCTAAGTGGTTTCCCACAAATAACTAACAAACTAGTTTCCCATCTCATCTACACTGTCTTTCATAGTGAGTTAGATCGATTACTAGTTCGTATATACCTCCTCTCTTTGAAGGAATTGTTTAGCCCCGCTCCCATATGTCAACCATTAAAGATTACGATTGTACCACAACCTAAACTTAACTTAAACTTATCTGAACCATTAAGGCTATAATGTTCGTTAAGTTGATTTCCCATTCCTTATGGCTTTCTGCTAACCAAATGTTATACCTCATGATTTATTTCGTATCGTCTAAGTCATACAGTCTTTTGTTAACTTAGAACGATCATTCAATGTTAATATTATACGTTCATAGCGTTAAGCATTTTACATTATCTTTTTTATATCTTATAACGTCCGGTTCATTCGACTCGAAACGTTATCCAAGTTATAATTATTAACTCGACTTCTTAACGTTATATGTCATTGTCATTAATTCAGTTTCTTCACCGTTCACAGGTTTAATCATTAGTCTTCATTATCTTACGGTCAAACCATACATGGTGTGTAGGTTCTGCCCGTTTAATATTTGTGTACACTCAACCCTTACGTCGACTAAAGTGTTTAACGCTTACGTTTCATTCTAACATTCTCTATCCGACTCACACTCAGACTTTCATTAATCTTATCACCGTTCGTTATGGCTTTCTTGATAATTCATATCTTTCTTACTATCTTCGTCAACGTTTAAGTCATATAATCAATGTATACTTAGAACGTTTGCATGACGTGAATACGATTCACAAGGATCGTTTACGTATTCTGCGTTCACATTGTTCATCTCTTAATCTCTCATTCAACCTTTACCTAAGGTTTTCATCGCTTCCATTTGTTATCCATTACATGAATACTATGTTCATCATCCTTTCTTAATGTCGAAGGCATACAGTTCGTTGTATGTTAAGACCAATCGTTCATTGCAACTACATTGCATTTACAGCGTTTATATGCTTTACACTTATCTCTCATTAAGACATCATAACATCAAAATGTTATACATCACCCTCGTCACTCAACGTCTAAGGAATCACAATCATAGAAATCCCACACATTTGTTTTATCGCGACCACGATCCCCGGATATCGGTTATGTAAATCGTGTTCACCATTTTATAACCTTTATTCGATGTTTCATCGTCAAACATAAGGTTTTAATCATCGTTATAGATATTTTTCATCATGAATATTACATTCATGTTTGCCCTTTAATTACAATCCAAAAAATTGGACAATAAAAATCTCCAGCCAGGAAAAATTCCCTTAAGGGCGCTGTGGCGCCACTTCCTTTATTAAAATCGGCGTTGATGTGCGGTTTAGCGAAGAGTCGAGTCCCTGGATCATGGCTGTGCACACCTCACATAAGCATAATCAAGCGTTGAGACGCCAATACGAATACTCAAAATAAAAATTCTAAGTGTTGAACATGTTTGAGACGCCTACTTTTGAAATCTCATAATTCCTTTGTTATAACTCGGAACGAGTATAACGATCGAGAAATTTATAATTTTATTTAAATATTTATTGATTAAATAAATAATTTAAATAATTTATTTATTGGGAAAAATAAATATTGGATGAATTGTGATGTAATAATTTAGTTGAGTGTGTATGCTAACTAAATTAATGAATGGTAAATTTATTATTTGAAGATATAATTTAATGAAAATAATTAAATTAAATGAATTATTTAAAATTAAAGAAAATAAGTAAATTAAATAAAGTTATGTTTAAGTCTAACTTATTAATTTAAATTAGATAAATAATTATTTATTATTCATAAATATAAGTATAATAGAAATTATTATAATTGCCATTTTAAGTTATTTAAATTACCTAAACTAAAGTTATTTATATTAACTAAAGTGTGACAAGTAAAAACTATATAATATAAGTACTATGAAAAAAAATTTGAGAGATGGGAGTTTGTGTTTAGCCAAACAAGGCCTTGTGGCCTTTGGCATTTTACAACTGACGTAACTCTTTGATTTTAACCTGATGCGTTAAATTAAGAGGCTATAACAGTTTATTTGCGTATTATATCCTAAGCTAAGAGAAAACACAGAGTGTGAGAGAAGTTCAGTGGTTTTGAAGAGAGAATTCTTTGAGATTTTCAAGAGGAAGGAGAGGATTGCTAAACCTTGTCATCATCTTTTGCTAGCATATAATCAAGGATTAAAGGTATACTCTACTCCTATTGTTCATGCTTTGAGTTTTCAAGGATTATTTTCTATAAATTTCTAAATCATGTGGATTGATACATATAAGTATGTATGGTGTTATAATCTGTTAATTATCACATGTGAGTGTTGTTTGATGATTAAAATTCATGTAAAAGGGGTTGTAGGAAGAAAAGTAAATAATAGTTATATGTTTATATGATGTGGCTTTAGAAAGTACAAAGTTTTATGTTTAATATGTATGATAATTTGTAAATTGATGTTGGATTATGTTAGTATGTTAAGAAATGAAAGCGGCATAGTTTGAATCGTGTTAATTGATTAAGAAACGAATTCGTGGTGATCAAATTCGCTAAAAGTGTAGAAAATGAAGAAATTGGTAAAAAAAACAAGGTATTAATCCTCTAAATTTAGGTATGTAAGTTGTTTTAGGTGTTAGAAGGATTGTGTGTATATGCTATCTGACTTTAGTTAAGTTTGTAGTGTGTGGGTTGTCCATGTTATCGTGGAATTGGGATTTTTGGCCTAGAGCTGAGTTTGATTTTGAGTTTTTACAAAACTGCTTCTAGTGCCGAGCGCAGGCGCGCTGGACTCTAAGCTAACCATGACGCGACCGCGCCAGTGGTCAGTCAGACCCAGAATAAAACTGCTAACAGCATAGCTTAGAAATTGTTAACCAACATGATTATACATTAGGATAAAGTTATGATTTAAATGGTGAGTTAAATCCCTAAAGCTAATATTAATACAACTAATTGTTATTGCGATTTCAATGATATATGTAGGGTAATTGCCGAACATTATTATACTTATGCAGCTTAAATACAAGGCAAGTTCTCTAACTTCATTCTCTTTATAATGAATGCAAGTTCCATAATTCCGTTATTTTGTTATTATCAAGCAAGGTTCTTATCCTAATCTTTTATTGATCAAGTATCTCTAACCTATGCTACTTAATTATTCAGCAAGGTTTACTTATCGTTGTTATGCTATACTTATGCAAGTTTTCTGTTCCTAAATTATCGTTGTATAAGTTCCTAATTTTTATGTTGAAATTGAGCAAACATAATCTATCTTGTGTATGTTTGTACAAGCTCTTGTAACCTAATTCGTTACCGCGAGCGAGTTTTACTTTTTTAAATCTTGATATCATTATTCAAAACATATATTGTTCTAATATATCGATTTAAATGAGATTGTTCTAACTCTTTTGGATATAACACTTTGCATGTATATCATGGTTATTCAATTATACATTGTTGTTATTTGGTCTTTGACTTTGTTAACCTTGTTCAATTCTATATTGTTATAATAAACCTTCAAGTAGTAAGCAAACTCTTATTGATTGATCTAGTCTATTATGAATAGTGTTCTAAAATTCTAGAACCACTGATAAGTTAGTTCCGAGCTAAACTCTCTTTAGTGCGGAAATTCTAAATTCAAACTGAGACGAACAACCATAACATAGGGGATTTTGTACGTGTAACGTTTAGATGTTTGTGCACAATACATGGTACAAAGGGCTGATCCCCCTAAGTACGTTAAGCAGGGTCTGTATAGTCTAAATGACTGTTAAGGTTGGGGTAGTAATACCTAATCATCGGGGACATAGTTCATGGTCTTAAGACCCTCAGATATTAAAGTTTGAACTTGTTTTCTATTTTTGATTCGTAGAAAAAGTTCATTCTTGTTCAACATTCGTTGTTCATTCTCATGTTGTTATTGTTACTACTCTTTATATCAGTGAGTAATTGTTTGCTCACTCTTGCAATTAACACTGCAGTTAAAGTTGAAAGAGTCGATGAGCCATGTAATACCCAGGAAAAAAAAATAATGATAATAATAAATAACATATAAATTTATTTATCATTTTTTAATATTTTAATTGGACTTTACATTTTATTTGGGTCAAAGTGGTCATTTAATTTATGTGGGCTAATAAGTAGTAATAAGTGATGAATAAATTAAATTAATAAAATTTGGGCCTTAATATTAATTGAACCCAATTAGAAGTTTATTAGAACAAGACCTCTTTATTAATAAGTACTAGACCTAATTTTCATACATCTGAATAAAGTAACTGAAAGAAAAGAGATAGCAACCGCTGATACAAAAAAATAAAAAGAGGAAGAGATCTAGGCGGTAGTGGTAAAGAGCAGAAAACAAAAGGGTAGACTCTCTCTATTAAGGTAATGTCAGTATGTGATCTCATTGCTTTCTTTTTCTCTGATAAACGAATTATGATGAATGAACTATTTTAATATTGATATCTATCAAATCAGATGGAGATGGTCATTTACTGAATAAAATATGTAATAAATTGATTTTGTTGGTGTACTTGCGTTAACAGTGCTTTGGTTGAATAATCCATGTAATATGTACAACAATTATGGCGACTAAGTAAGTTTTTGGAGTGCAGGATTACATGTTCCTATGTTACCTTAGAATAGAAAGCTAATTCTTTATATTTGGTCAAATCATGTATATATGGAATCATGTATAAAATAAGTTGAATATATATATATATATATATATATATATATATATATATATATATATATATATACTTTTCAAACGGAAGGAGTTGGTATTCATGTTTGGTATTTAGGTTAATTATATATATTATATCCATTAAGAAAATTAATTTGTTAAAAAAATGAAATGATGATTAAAAGATTATGTATAATTTAATTCGGGCTTGTTTTGTAAAATTGATGTAATTGGAGAAATTAATTTCATATTAATATAATTTATAATTAGTAGGTAATCAGAATTGTATTATTATTACTTTTAATTAGATCTGACGGAGGAATTTAAAGAGTTATATTTGGAATATAAATTTTGGAGTATTAATAATTGATATAAGGCGATGATTAAAGGCATATTAAATAGATTATGAATTATCTTGGAATTATTAGTTTGGATTATTTTTAATTTGAGGAGAATATATTTAGGTTGTGAATAATGTTTCGTATTTGATATCGTTGGCAATTGAAAGTAAGATTTTGTGGAGTGTGCTATAATTGGTTTGGAAGTATCAAGTACGAATTCTGTACTCCACTCCTTTGATTATTGTTGTATTCTTTATATCTCGTGATATCTTGTCTTTCGTTTCATTTTTTTTATAATTCTATTGACACTCTTAAATAAAAATTTGATCTTTGATACTTTGGCTTTATCCAGTAATTTGAATTCCTTTCTTTCTATTACAATTTGTACATATTCCGTACTCTTTCAGCGATACTCTTGTTAAATTTGATTTATTCGTTTGTTTCCTTATTTTGAATTATGTTATGATTTCACATAACTATTTCATGTGAAATAAATATATTAGTTTCATTTTGGAGTTGATACACATGACTCGTATTTGTACTCTTTGAATTAGGATATCATGTTTAATATTTATTTTTGATAATTGTAGAGCGTTACATGTTGCTACCTTCTTTTTGAGACATTGTGACTGTAATTTGATTTGGTTCAACATGTACATATAGAACCCTTTTGTTGGTATTATGTCGCATGTGTTGTGACATAGTATTTCTGTTAGAATATACCGTAGGGTATACTTGAGTTATAACCACCTGTGGGGGTACCATAGGCATGTCGTCTTGGCACGAGAGGCATGACACTTTCCGTAAGCATGTGTGATTAGTCCACGACGCCTCCGCTTTTGGGCTCCGGAGGAAGTGGGCCATTTGGTGTTTTGTTGTGGGAGGCGTATGGGTTAACCCTAGTTTTCTGTTCTGCGGATTTGTGATGTTGTGCCAAACACACCTATCCGATTTGCATACATTTGGATTCGCAATCCAATGTGTGACTTGCCTGTGTGGCATTATTTTGACTTGCCCGTGTCGCATTATTTTGACTTGCATGTGTGGCATTGTTTTGATTTGCCTATTTGGCATTATTTTGACTTGCCTGTGTGGCAATGTATATTTCTGAGCTCATTAGGTATGAAATAACACCCAACCATTTGATTCAGCCTATTATTTCATTATATAAGTTTTGTTTGTTTCTGTTCTGTTCAATTCATTGAGTTAGTTATTTCAGTTCGTTAGTTCTTTACTCTTCTATTAGTTTCGTTAATTCTGTTGATTCTGATATATTCCATTCAAATCTTGGGAGATTATATTTTCGTTAGTATTTATACTTGAGGTTTTGTTTAGTATTTTGTCTCGGTTGATTTAGTATATCAGTTGTACATCTTTGTATTATCTATATCCGTACTGGACAATTGGATAGTGTGATGAGAGAGTTGTCTTTGACCATTTAGCTTGTTTTGAATTTTAGTTTTGGTTATTTTTACTCTAGTTAGAGAATTGAATTTAGTACTTCATTGATGAATATCACTATTAATATTTTAAAGTTATTAGTGCTCTGTTTACTTATTTTGAGGTTCGTTGTGCTTTGCACGTGACCTCCCTTTCCTTTTCGGGAAGGGGGTGTTACAGATATGGAATCAGAGCCGACTCTCGAAATCTCGGTTCAGGTCATCCGATCGGGTTGCTGGAGGTGGGGACATGAAGGCTGGTGGTATTATCCCACAATGGAGAGATGAAGGTCTGAAGGTGGGGACACGAAGCTAGTCGGTATTATCCCACAATGGCTAGAGAGGCAAAGATCTTTGGGCCGTGTGTGTGTTCGGTTCTGACAGGGACGTCAGAAATTTAAGTGGGGGAGTTTTTAACACCCCAGTCCCTCATCGAAAGATAGGAGAAAAATTTGTTTGTATATAAGGAAATAAGTTACTACCAATAGTACCTTCAAGTCATGACCTTTTGGGAGCCTGTGGTGGGCTAAGATGACCCAAGAAGATACTATTGGGCCAGTAGTTTGAGGCCTTATTTTGATGGATTTGATTCGATTCGGACTTGGGATTTGACCCGAGATTTGTTCCAGACTCGGGATTTGATCCAGGTTGTTTCAAGCCATCTACTAGCAAAGGAAAGGGCAAGATGTCCAAGTGTTGAAGAATTATTAGAATTTATTTAAATGCATTATGTTATAAGACTTGATTTCTTTTATGATGTATTCTGTAAACTTATGTAATAATTTAAGGTTAAATTACCTGGGATTGTTTATGAGTTGATGTAACTCTTTAATGGAGAAGATTGTTGTTTAAATTAATTGATGTTTTTATCCTTTAATATGGGTAGTTAGACGTAATTATTTTGATAGTGAGCACTAGATCCTATGGGAATGAAGTACATGGATTTGGGGGTGTCACAACGAGGTCATTCCAAAGCCATCTTCTTACTCTCATTATATACTTCTACTTTCCTCGGACAGAATTTTATTCTGAATCCGTTAACATGTCATTTGATTGGCTTATATTTCATCATTCGTTCGTTTTACGTTATTAATGTTCTTCGTTCGTTCGTCCGTAATTCGGTCATCCGAACTCGAAATTCGTTCATTCCTGAGTCCACGACTCACGTTTTCTACGTTTTCTTACATTCTTAAACCCTACACATTCGGGTTCATTTATATACTTTCTACTTTTCGTTCGTCTTTTATGAAATTTTCGTCATAACTTTGTTATAGCTAAGTTCAATCCGTTCTTCATGAACGTTTCTATCATTACTAACCAAGCAATAAACATCTAACTTATACATAATGGTTTTAAACTTTTTCATCAACAATAAGTTCTAACTACGATGGTTTTAAATGTGTCCATCAATAACGTTCTTCGTCTCCTTCGTGTGTTCTTCACGTTCTTCGTTCGTTCCTCATTTTTAATCAATATTTTGATTATGATTTCACTTTTTCTTGGAATTTGGTGTTATAAAACACCATTCCTTACTTATTTCATCGAATCGTTTATATGATTCATTCGGATCGTTCAAATTCATTACGAAATTCATACTTCCTTAAGAAAGCTTTTAAAAAATTTATAAACTAAACTTCTAATTTGTATTTCTTCATTTTCTCATGATTTCAATCATATGAAAATCATTCTTAAAATCATTTACTTTTGTTTTCATTAAGCTATGTATATTGACATAGAAAACTTAAAGAAAATTTATATTAGACTAGGTTTTGGATTACCTTTCTTATTTAATCTTCTTCCGTTGGACAAAGTTTGCACTCGGGCTAGCTTTTCCTCTTCATTTTCTTCCTCAACTAACTTCTCTCTCTCTCTCAAGTGTTGGTGATTTTTAAATCACCAACAAATGAGTTCAGGCTCTCCTTATATAAAAAACCAAGGCTAGGGGCAAAATAGTCATTTTTCCCCTAAAGTTACTATTCCCACCTCCTTAATTAACCTCCTTAATATTCACAAAGCTTCTCTTGGAAGCTTCATGCTTCCGTCTTGCGAAATTCGTCCGACAGTTCAAAAAACTGTGATTCTGGGAATCCAAATATTTTTAGATAATCTGTCTTTCCTCTACAGATTTACTTTTTATGCATTCTTCAGAACTTTGAAAACCTAAAAAACAATTTTTGATGATAAGTGTTTTCCTTCACATTTTCCCCTAACGTAGTTAAACGAATGAAAAGTACATAACAGTACTTTTCGTCGTTTTTATTTCGTCCAATTTTTTCACATTTTTTGAGAAAACCTTTTATCGGCTAACTTAACTTTTCACAACATCTTATCGTCAAATCTTTCAACGAAAAGTCATTTCGACATACCGATCTCTCGAAAAAGCTTAGGTTATTCAAACACTAATCCTTAGGGTTTTGTCGAGTGAATAGTGTATATTTCGTCTTTTTCCTCGAAAATATTTTTGTTACCAGAAAAATTTTATTTTTGTCTTGAAAATTCTTATTTATTTTAGCTCGTAGCCAGAAACCTCCTGTTTTATAATCGTATAAAAAGCGGCGGCAAGATCAAGCGCCTTTCTGTTTGCAATTCTACTTCTAAAGTTGGTGAGCTTGTGGAATTAATACGTGATTGGGATAAGATAAAAGGTCTATTCAGTTACAGAGAAGGATTATCATTGATCACAATTCATCATCAAACATCATAATTAACTAACCCTTATTTTGAGAAGATTTTGGAGGAATTGACGTAAGGTGGTTGGAGCACGAAGATTGCTAAGGAATTAAAGAAAAGCGGTGGTTATTTTTACTATTTTCATTCTTCAAATTCAGTTGTGTATTCAGGATGCTTAATTCTTTAATGTTTTCAATTTTTAATTCATTAGCTATGAACTAAATTCTCTTATTAAGCCTATGATGGATCTTTTTGCGTAGTGAAGATTGTTATCCTTCTATTTTAATTTAATGATGCTATTTTCAGTTAGTCTATTATGGTTTATGCTTAATTTATGAGTTGCCTGATCACTAATTCTTTGTGAACCTATATAAACTCAGGAGATAAAGTATGGGTTTAGACCTAATCATAATAGCGTGTGATTGTGATTTCTGTATATTGTTGGGATTCATAATTTATGTCTAGGATAGAGATATACCTATACATTGTGTGTAATCTTATGAGAACTTGTGATTAAATCTTCTTTAATTGTAATTCACATAAAGATATAGTGAATTAGTTAATTAGGGTGTTCTGCTTAATTTTATCATATGTGGATTTAAGTTGATATGGGTATAATGCATCGAGAGATGGTTATATCTGTTTTCATGTTCTTAATTAACGAACTGAAATAGTTAATTTGAATTAAAAAGAAGTCTGACTATCTAAGTGAAGTATAAAGTGAAATTGTAGGCTTAATTCTCCAATATCTAATTAAAGTTTGTGGTAGTTAGTTGATTTTTCTTTATTTAGCAATTTTTCATTAATTTCATCATTAAATCATTAGTTTAGTAAAATTGAGATAATACAAGATTGATAATTGTTAAGATAAAATTCAATATTTGTCTCTGTGGGAACGATACTGTATTTATCACTATATTACTTTTTGATCATGTATACTTGCGTGTTGTGCGTATTTAGATTTTACACCACTAACAAAGCTAAACAAGGAATCAAAGGTATAATTCTAGTTTTTAAAAGTTATAGCTTTCATTTTTTAAAAGGTTTTCTATAATTGAGTTTTATGGATGAATTGTTGAGAATATGATTTTGAATGTATTAGTGGATGTTTATAACATGTTCTATGTCATTTATTTATGATTTATAGTAATCAAATTCATAGAAATATGTTTAAAAGTGAAAAAATCAATTTATAGTTAAATATATATGAAGCTAGCTTATTTGGTATGAAAATTGATGTTTAATTCGTATGTTAAATTGTAAATTGAGTGTGGATTATGTTTATCCATCAAGAAACAAAAATAAGGCAAGTTATGTAGACTGATTTGGTTATGAAACAAGGTTGTGGTGATCAACTACGCTAAGAATGTGGAAGATGAAGAAATTGTCAAGAAACTTGATTTTAATTCTTTAAATTTAGTTGTTTCATGTTGTTTTGTTGTTATAATGATTATATACATGAAGGGTTTTCATTATAAGAAGTATACAACTTTTGGGTAAGATTATTTTATTGTTAAATTGATGCTTTTGGGTTTTTATGCCTTTGTATGTGTTCTTCGCGAGCTGTCTCTACGTGATGCTGTGTTGAGGCGTCGCATCACCTGTTTTGTGAGTAAATAGAGTGTTGTAGCGCTATGGAAGTGTCTATCGCCATTTCAAGGATCCTATTCTGCGTAAACAAGAGCGATGCAATGCCTATCTATAGGCTAGTTTGGGAGCCATGCAGCTTAAGACCAAATAACAAGAAGACCAAATCCCTAAGACAAACTAGGGCGATGTAGCGCTACTTGGCAGTTTGGCCCAGAAAAGTTATATTTAATATACAATCCAGTAAATTCTAATGTAACTTGATCTTATAGATATAAAAGATGATTAATCATATTATATGTTGTTAAAACAGATTGTTATCACCTTGTAATGTTAAGTTTGATGATTTTATAATTGTAACTGAACTAGTTGTTAACCATTGGAATTTGATGATAAGAATTGGAAGAAGTCAGTTTGTGATATGTGAATGATGTGATTACACTCAGAGTTAATGTTGTAAGTAAATAATTAGTTACAACTAATTTGTGTTATGATTTTTAATAGCATGTGCATAGGATATTTGGGAATCAAGTTATAATTGTATAGCATACGCACGAGGCAAGTTCTCTAAACCTAAACTTTCTTTAAGCAAGTTCCTTATCCTACCTTGTTTATGATTATGCAAGTTCTTGAACCCTATTTTTTTTGTGTTACGCAAGTTCTACACCATATATTGAGCAAGTTCCTTAACCTATCTCAATTATGATTATTCACATTGAATCTTTACTAAGCAAATTTCCTATCTTATCTTGATTACGCAAATTCTTATTCCTAAACCTATTCTTACGTTGAGCAAAGTTTCTAATTCTGTTTCCTTATTGAAAAAGAATGTAACCTTGTCTTATTATTATTATTGCTCAAGCAAGTTTATTATTTCTTTCAATGTTTTCTAGTTTATCCCTGAAGTATGACTTTGGTGCATAATGTGTATTCACTTATGACTCATAGCTATTTCATATTATATTATTATCGAACACTTGAAATGTTATTAAGTTTTTGATTCAACTAATCCTTAGTTAATGAACGTTGAACTCCAAATTACTCTTGAAACTAATCCAAACCAAACTTACTTTGGTGCGGACTCGTAAGTTAAAGCTGAGATGATTAACCCTATTATAGGGGTTTATTTACGCGAAAGCGTTAAGATGTTTGTGCATAATACATGGTACGAAAGGTTGATCCCCATAAGTACGAGAAGGAATGTCCATATAGTCTAACGATTGTTAAAGGTTCAAGTAGAAATACTTAAAACCTGGAACATAGTTCATTGTCTTATGACCCTCAGATGAATTCTAAATCTTGATTTTCAATTCTTGATTATCATTGATAGGATATGTTATTCAACTCAATTGAGCTTACTCCTTGATAGTTCTTATGTTGTCATTATTTACTGTTATTTCAAGTGAGCAATTATCTTGCTCACTCTTGCATATATAACATTTGTAGCTAAAGTTGAGAAAGTTGACGAGCCATCTACTTGTGACGAACAAGACCTTTGTAATTAATTTTTACATATTTATTGAATTAAATAAATATTTTGTTGATTTATTTATTGAATTAAATAATTATTTGATGGAGTTGTGGTAGATTAATTTAATTAAGTGTGTCACATAAATTAAATTAATATGGAATAATTTTATAGATCAAAGTGAGAATTTAATTGAGATAATTAAATTAAATGAGTTGTTAAATAATTTTAATGTTGTTCTAATTAATTAGAGATTTATTACTTTGTTATAAATAATAAATGAGAACTTTAATTATGTGATGATGTGATTTAATAAGTAATATTGCCTTTTATTTAATTAAATTTAAATAATATTATTTGAATAATTAAAGTGTAACAAATAAACTATATAATAAATAAGTTAATTAAAATAATGAAAAAATGAGTTGAATTGGAACAAACCAAACATGGCCTTGAGGACATGGGGAGCAGTTAAAGCCATAATGCGCTTAACTGCTACCCATGTACGCACCGGTTATATTATGGGCGTTATATCATGCATCGGCCTTATTTTTTACGAAATTCCTAAAACCTAAGTTAGAGGAATCACAGAGAGAAAAGAGAGTACTTGAGAGCAATTGGGTTTAAGGAAGAAGGTTTGCAGAATTATAGGAGGGATTCCTACCATTTTAACAGAGAAATTAAGGGTAATCCCTTAATCTCAATTTTTTAAATTATGTTCTTAAAAGTTCATCATAAAATCAATTTTTAACTTCCTGTATTTGAATTTTTATGGCCAAATTGTTGAGAAGATGTTTGTAATTGTTAATATGCATGTATAATATGCTATTTGATGTTTATAAACGATTTTAGAGTAATTAATCCATGAAATTAAGATTAAGTTGGAATATTGAATGTTACAGAGAAATAATGTTTGAATGAGGTCCATAAGTACAAAAATCGGTGCCTTAAGTGTATGTTAAACAGTAAATTGATAATTTATTATGTTTATATATGTAAAAAACGAAAAGAACGAAACGTGTATTGATTGATTTGGTTGAAAAACGAGTTCGTAGTGGCCGATTTCGTTAAGAATGTCAAAAATGGAGTTTTTCACAAAAACATTGAAATTGTGGCTTTAAATTTTGTTGTTTATGTAACTTAAGATGTTAAATATGACACCCCCAAATCCGGGTACTTCAATCCCATAGAGTGCACAATACATCGTACGAAGGGCTTAACACCCTAAGTATGGGAGTCCCTACAGTCTAATGACTGTTTAGGTTTAAGTTGAAAGAAATACTTATAACCCTGGACGAAGTTCAAGGTCTTGTGACCCCTCAATATGATTCAAGAATCTTTTAAATTCATGAGTTATTCATACTGCTTCCCAATTATTGAGCAATTGTGGAAGATTCTTGTTATTCTAAAAGGCGAATGTGGTAAGGATGATATTCCTTAGAAAGAAGTAAGTCGTAGAATGCGACATTGAATGATGAATATATTGAATAAGTGAGAAAAGAAATTTTGAAATGAGAAGGAGATGAGTTATCAAAGAATAATGTAAAAACTTTTAATAGAAAAGTTAATAATTGTAGAAAGATCTTTGTGGAAAGAAAGTGGTTATAGAACCAATGAATGAATAAAGTATTAACGTAAAATCTATTTTGATAGATTAAATGAATGTAGATTAATAAATAAAATTTTGAGGATGAAATTCTTAGAAGAAATGGTGAATGTAATATCCCGAGTGTTTATGATAACGATCCTTAGAAAAGGAAATAAATGGGTTAAAGAATATATAATACTCAAAATATAATTGAGTTCAAGTGAAAGTTATGAAATAAAACCTAGAATTTGTTCAAGAAATGAATGTAGTAGAAAATATAAAACCTATATTAAAGTAATGTATTAAGTTATTCAACGATAAATTTTTAAAGTTTTTTAAAGAGATTTGATGAAAACCTGAGTAAGGTAGGGTTTCGGTGATTCCGAGGACGGAATCC
Source organism: Panax ginseng (assembly GCA_020205605.1). NCBI lineage: Eukaryota > Viridiplantae > Streptophyta > Magnoliopsida > Apiales > Araliaceae > Panax > Panax ginseng. The sequence goes on from CM035142.1 coordinate 26,542,946, forward strand.
TTATAAGGGGGAAGGATGTGACAACTCGAATTTTTATAAATTATTAAAATAATAATTTAATAATTAAAATTCTTATTATGAGGTGTATATATTTTGAATTATGTATTTTGGTGTGAATAAATTAAATTTTCATGAGATTTAATAGTTGATTAATCTATTAAAGGAAATAAAAGAAATTAGTCACGATAAGGAATTTGGTGGCAAGAGAAATTAACCCTATAAATATTGGGTAATTTAAATTAAGTTGAAACTATATTATGATTAAATGAATTATTATAATGTTATTTTAATTTGATTTTATAATTAAAGTGATGTGTTAATTTATTAAATAAAATTATAATTATAATGAAAATAATAATTTTATTGTATTGGTTTATGTGATAAATTGATTTAATAAATTGTTATTTGATTTAATTTAATTTGAATATGAGAATTTATTTAAATAAAGTGTAACAATAAACTATATTATAAATGACTTATGAAAATAAATTAAAAGAGTTTTAATTTGGTTTTACCAAATAAAGCCTTAGAGCTTTTGAAAATTTTATTTTAATCTTATTTTCCAAACAAGACTTAAGGAATGATTAAGTCATTATTTTAATTGGTTTTACCAAACAAAGCCTTATGGCTTTTGATTTTTAAAAAAAACTATAACTGACATCAGATATATATACATTTATATTATATATTAATATATATTATATTATACGTTATATATCAGTTATATTTTTTATTACGTAAAAGAACAGAAGGAAGAAAGATCATAGAAGAAGAGAGAAAGAGAGAAATTGAGAAAGAAAGAGAAGAAGTTATTTGTAATTAAGAGAAGGAATTTGTGAGAATTATGGAAGGAAGAAACAAGAAGATTGTTCAAAATTTTATAGCTAATCAAATGTAATAATCTAGCTTTGAGTTTTTAGTTTTATACTTCTTGAGTTTCTTTGAAAAGTTGGATTTTTGTGGTTAGATTGTTAAAAGATTGATCATATATGTTAATTAGTATGTATAATTTGTTATATGTAATCTATAACAGGTTTTCATGTAATCAAATTCGTGGAAACAAGTGTTAGAAGAAGAAATTTGGTTTATGGCTTAGTATATGTATTTTGGTCTATTTTAAGGCTTAAATTGATGGTTAGAACATGTATATAATCTAAAATTGATAATAGATGTTGTTAGTATATAAAAAAATGAAAACAACGAAGTTTAAACGAATTAATTTGGTTAGGAATCGAATCCATGGTGAATGATTATGCTAAATATGTTAAAACATGTAAAACTAATATGAACATGAGTTTTGGGTGAAGATTTAGGTTTGTTAGTGTTTCTGTAAATTGCTATAATTCTAGTATGTTGTAGTTCTATGAATTACGAATCCATAGAGTCGAAAACAGACTGATTTGGGTGTGTATAACTAGAGTTATGAAGGTTGGAAGGAGAAAGGGTCAAATATCACATACCTTACTGCTAAGGGGCACTGCAGCGTGGCCCCCAAGGCTATTTGAGGCGCTGCAGCGCCGGAATCGTAGTCACGACTGAACTATTTTGACCTTCTGTAGTAAAATGGCCATAACCTTTTCATGCGGAGTCTGATTAAGGCGATTCAAGATGATCAGGAACGAGGACGAATAGACCTACAACTTTTGTTCTTTAAGTGTTTCAATTTGAGGTCGGGAACAGGGGTCAAAATGGTCATCTTTGGGACTGATATGTATTAGGAGGAAATCGGAGGGCGTCGGGCATGTACGTATGCAAGTGTAGTGCTTCTGACGATAAAATATGTTGTCCTAAGTTATTAAATATGAATATTAGTAAATATAATGATTCTTAACATTAATAAATGGTGTATTAGATAAGTTTTATAAGCATACTAAGCACACACAAGATAGACGAATTGGGCATGTGACAAATGAATGTCGAAACGCCGTGACAAGTGTTAATGAACATAAAAAGTGTATTAAGTCAAATGAAATGAATATTATAAGATATGAAATAGGGTTAATATAAAACCAATAATGATTCCTAGGAAGACTTAAACACTTGAATGAACTTCAAGTTTGACTAAGAAGAAATATAGTGAGATATAAGTCTAAAGTTAACACAATCAAATTGAAAATTGTGTATTGATTAATAGGAAGGGTTATAGGATGTAGATTAAAGTTTATATTACAACTACTATGCATTACTATTTGACTAATAGTTGATGTGCATAATTATATAATTGTGTAGGACACGTAAAGTGCAGATAGCTGTAAGCTGTTAAACTATTATTGGTAAACCACGATCAAGGCAAGTCTTTCAGTTCCTATTTGCTATGTGAACTTGATGATGAATTGTTTTAAATCTTTATTGTAAAGAGCATGATGTGTTATATATGTTGAAAGTATAAAATGTTAAAGTCAATTTATGACTACGTTGATTGAGTAATAAATGTTGATTGAGTAAAGAACTCAATCTTTATACTCGTTATATGAACTGCAACATGTATGTTATGTTAGTCCAATGTTTATGAGATATATGTTTGAGTTATCTGATATGTAAAGGTTATCTGATTCAAATGTAAGATTCTATACAATAACTTTGATGAAGCGAATCATAAAATAACTTGATTCAGAGATGTAACATCGAATAGTGATGTAAAATCAGAATAGTGATATAACATCGAATAACTTTTAAATTATTTCGCCTTTTATTGAGTTTAACATCGAATAGTGATGTAAAATCAGAAGTTAGACGTATTATTAACGACCGAAGTTGATAGTTAAATTGTATGAATTTCGGGGTCGTTACAGATTTGGTGTTCACTATCCAATTAAATCATAACTAACTACCCACAAACAAAGGATATAAACTTGTAAGCTTAAACAATAAAGCTCCCATTAAAGGGTTACACAATCTTAAAATAAATCTCAGGTCATCTAACATTTATTATTACAATTATCAGCAGAATATTATTAAAATATAATCACAATCACGTCTATTATATAAGCTTCATAAATAGAAGGTAAATTAAATGTCGTCTAATCATGCACTTTGCCCTTGCCCTTGCTTGTAGAAAGCTCTTCAAACTTCTTAACTTCATCTGCATTATTTTGTGCAAGAGTGAGCAAATAATTGCCCACAAGAAGGATAATATATAATAACATTCTATGAATGACAATTAACTGAGCTTTCAATGGTAAAGTACTCTTACCGGAATAATAAACTCTAATTCAAAAGCTATGAGTTCAAAGGAATAATGAACTTTTAAGTTAACAACAGATATCAACATCAAAGGAATACACTGAGGGTCACAAGACCACGAACTATGTTATAGGTTGTCAAGTATTTCTACTTTAACCTTTAACGGTCTAAAAGACCATAATCATCATCTATGTCCTAGGTTAACAAGCGTTTCTACTGTAACATTTAACAGTCTAAACGACTATATGGACCATCGCCTCTTACTCCAGGTGATCAGCCCTTTGTACTATGTACTGCGCAAACATTTTAATGCTATTGCGTAGCTCTAAAATAATCCCCTGATATAGGGTTTTTCATCTCAGCTTAGATCATTAGTTTTCGTACCAAAGGAAGTTTGGTTTGGAATTAGCTTCAAAGGAATTCTAGATCTTTAAAATGCTCATCAACCAAGTACTAGTTGAATTAGATAGGGATCAATAACTATTCAAGAGTTTGATTACAATATCTTCATGAACAAGGTATATCGATGAATCAATAAGAGATAGAGTATTAACGGTTTCTAAATTGAACAAGTGTTAATCATCGACTACATGCTTTCAAAAATGTGTGGGTACATAAGCAAACCAAAGGAAGTGTTTTTTGGATTAACTTCAAGGGTTATTTAGAGTTTAGAGCATTCATCAACTAAGGATTAGTTGATTCAGTAAAGAATCGCTAGTCAACTCAGAGTTTGGTACAATAACGTAAGATAGTATAATGACATTAGTGATCAGAGATCAAACAACAATTATTCGTAGCTGAATAAACACATTGGTTACACTAAAATTACAGACTTTGAATAACCAAAGTAATCTCGTTTGGAATGAAGAAACAAAGATTAATTAACTTGCTCAACAATAAATTAGGGTTAAAGAAATTGCATAACAACAACAAGTTAGGAATAGGAACTTGCATAATGAAATATTAGGGTTAGAGAACTTGCTTAATTGAATAATAGATTCAAGAAACTTGCATAACGTATAAGTAAGGTAAGGAGATTTGCATAAGTATAACAAAATAACAGTGAAAAGAAAACATTGTTGAATAATAAAGTAGCAAAGGATAGGGAACTTGCCTCTTGCGTAAGCTATACAATTATAACTCACGTACTCCAATATCCTACACATACCATTAAGATTATCACATCAATTAGCTATATACGCATTATACTCATAGATTCAATTCTCATCTTAGTTAAGTTATTACCTTTAGCTAAAGGTTTAACCACATTAATCAACCACATAACACGAATCTAAAAACTCACTAAAATATAACAAAAGACTTTTAGCATCCAATTCACATTCTCAACTCTTACAACGTTGAGGTTCAATCTAATATAACTTATTAATCAATACTATATTTCTTCTTAGTCATACTCGAAATTCATTCAAGTGTTTAAGTCTTATGAGGACTCCTTATTAGTTTTATATTAACCCCATTCCATATCTTATAATGTTTATTTCAATGGAATTGAAACACTTTTTACGTTCATTAACACTTGTCACGGCGTTTTGACAATTATTCGTCACACGCCCGATTCGTCTCTCTTGTGTATGCTTAGTATATTTATACAACTTATCTAATACATCATTTATTAATTATAAGAATCATTATAATTCATAATATTCATGTTTTATAACTTAGAATAACATATTTTATCGTCACAAGCACTTCACTTGCACATGTGCATGCTCGACGCCCTTCGATTGCCTCTGAATTCACATCAGTCCCAAAGATGGAAAATTAAAGAAATAAAGTTGTAGGTCTACTCGTTATCTTTTCGAATCATCCTGAATTGCCTCAATCGAAATTCGTATGAAAACGTTATGACCGTTTTACTAAAGGAGGTTAAAACAGTCACACTTGGCACTCCATGAGTGCAGCTGCGCCCAAATAAAGCTTGGGAACATCGTAGTTGCACCCTAAAGAGTAGTTGTGCCCCAATAGACTTAGGGCACAACGCAGTTGCGCCTATTAGTAGAACCAGAATTAGTAGTTTACCGTTCTTGCGATTTTTGACCTTTTTTCTCCTACTAATCTTCATAACTCAAGCTATACACATCAAAATTAGTTCATTTTTGGTTCTATGGATTCGTAATTCACAGAACTACAACATACCAAAGAATCAATAATTTAAAAAATCATTAACTAACCCAAATCTTGACCCAAAACTCATGTTTATACTAAATTTTCATGTTTTAACATGTTTAGCGAATTCATTCATTAAGAATTCATTTCTTAACCAAATTGATTCATTCAACTTGCGTTATTTTTGTTTTTGAATGTATTAACACAAATCATTGCCAATTTACAGATTAACAAACGATTCAACCACTAATTTTGGTCTCAAAGTAAGCTAATATATATATATATATATATATATATATATATATCACATAACCAAGTTCTTCATCCTAAACATGTTTCTATGGATTTTGATTTCTAAAAATCATTTCTAGATAACATATATAGATTATAATCATCTACCAAGATATATATAACATCTATTTTTATCAAATCATCCCATAAAATCCAAGTTTCAAAAGAAAACTCCAAGAACACAACTTCATGAAAATTATTTATAAGCGATAACCAATAGATTATATATATACTAACCAATACATAGAATCCAATTCCTCACAAATCATACATTAAGACTCTAATTTAAAAGAAAACTCAAGAACATACAACTGAGAATATAAATTAAATTATACCTTGAATTCTTTGTTAAGACTTGGCAAGATGATAGAATAGCTTGACAACACCTTCTTCCTCTTCTAACCCTTATCAATTTACAGAGAATACTCTCAATAAACCTCAAAGCTCTCTAACCCTCCTCTCTTCTGAACTCTGTATTATAAGAACACGTAAACCAACCTGACCATATACATAATACGAAGACTTAACATATACTAGTTATAGAACAAAAAGATTTTTAACTGATAAAAATACCAAAGGTCTTGAGGCCTTGTTCAGTTAGCCTTTAGATTAGGTTTTCTAATTTATTTTAATATCCTCTTATCATATATTATATAATTATCACCATTTTATTTAACTTAACTAAAATCTAATTTTATTCACATCATGTTTATTTAACCAACATAATTCTTAATATTTATTTAATAAAAATTTAACCTTCTAAATTAACCATTCCTTTAATTCCATTAATCAATTAAATTAAAATAACATCATTACATAATATTATAATTATTAAACAATTAATTTAATTTAATTATTTCATTAAATTAAATCTTTAATCCATAAAATTACCATACATTAATTTAGTTAATATACACACTTAACTAAATTATTACACAACAATTTCATCGAATATTTATTTAACTTAATAAATAAACTAACTCAAATATTTATTCAATTCAATAAATATTTAAAATTAAATATAAAATTCTCGCTCGTTACATCCTTTGTGATTTAACGAGATTTTAAAATTAATTTTAATATTTATTGAATTAAATAAATATTTTTCAATGATTTAATTATTAAATTTAATAATTAGTTGATGCAATTATGGTAGATTAATTTAATTATATGTGTTACATTTATTAAATTAATGTAGAGAATAATTATTATTCAAGTATGTCATTATGTGAGCTTATTGTATTAAATGAAATATTTAATAAGCATAATGTTATTTTAATTAATGTAATAATTAATTAGAGATTTAATAATTTGATATAATTAATTAATGAGAAAATTAATTATATGATTATGTGAATTTATGAGAAATTATTATATTTAATTTTAAATAAGATATTGACTTATTTTATGAAGGAGTGTGACATTAATTAAACTATATGATAAAGCTTTATTAAATTAAATGATTTATAATCTACTCTTGCTAGCCAAACATGGCCTTAGAGGGAGTTGAGAGCAGTTACCCATGCTGGGTAACTGACCACAACGCGTCAGTTCATTTGAATACGACGTCTTCTTTTTTTTTCTTATTATTCCTAAGTCTAGAAAACAAGTAGGGCATATTTTCTTAGAGTTCACAGAGAAAAGAATTTAGATTAAGAAAAGATTGTGAGTGTGAAATTAATCAAATACCTGTAAAAGGATCATCATTGATCATCTTCTATATTATACTCTGGGTAATTTCTCCAAACCCAATTTCTATTTTACGTTGTTTGAGTTTTACAAAAATGGCTTTCCCAGTTTTCTGTAAAGTCTCTATGATGGGAAATTGTAAGGCTTATGTGCATATATAGGTTAAGATATTGTCAAATCATATTTAATTATATATATTTTGTAAACCATAACATCAGTTTCATGAAAATACGTAGTATATGATTTCTACAAAATTACAGAGTTTGGGTTTTGGCCATATGGCCTTATACGTGGTATTTCATGTGTTGATCATATATTATCCCTAAATTTTACACTCGTATACTATTATACATGTTGATACGAAGAGACCAAACTTTAAACGAACGGATTCGGTGTTATAACGAATACGCAGTGTCAATTTTTATGTTTTATTTTCAAAACCTTCAAGAACATCAAAGTCAGTAAAATTATAGATTTTAACTCAGTGATTATGTGTTTTAATGGGTTAAAATCACTCTATAAGTATTGAGTATTGATTATATATGAATTATAACATGTGGGTATGATTAAATTCGTGTAGTAGTAATTTAAATTGGAGTTTTTGTCTGTGTTCTGCAATTTTCGCGAATGGCAGAACATTTTCGTTCACCACACACACAGCCTCTCATGCCTTATGTCCCACAATGTTAGAATATAATAGCATTAACGCGCTAATAGTCCGTGGCATGCTATGTCCATCGCTACCGCATCGCCGAAAGTACTAAGATAAAAGTGAAATAAGCAAATACCACTCTCCGTAATGTTCGTAAATAAATTATTTTAAAGTGTTTAAGTCTAACAATGTGATAGCAACTAATGTAATGAACATAAAAATATGTTATAAGTATAATGAGATGTTAAAATAAATACTTAACATGTAAATAACATAATTACATGTGGATTGAATCATTGATTTCATAAGTAGCTTATTATTCATGAAGTGTTATTATGTGACAATAAGTGTGATATTTGACTAAGTATAGTCATAATCAAAGTTTAGATAAAAAATGGGTTTATGATGATTAGTTAAATTATAATTAACTGGTATTGTGAATGTGAATGGTATGTAGGATTAAATTCAAAGAACGTGCTTAGTTAAAGTGTAATCTACGCACGAGGCAAGTTTCCTAACCCTACTTGTCATTATTGTTCAAGTTTATTAATTACCTCGAGTAAATTATCATTACTATTATTCAAGTTTAAATGTTATATTAAAGATTGATTGTCTTTTCAAAGCATGATTCAGTTATACAATAATTGTCCTATTGTATACTTCTTGAGATTATTATTATTCAAATCGAATATCATTATTGTTGAACCTTATTAGACTAGTGAACTTTATTGATTCAACTAGTCCTTAGTTGATGAACGTTCTAAATTTCAGAACCCTTATTGAATTATCCAAACCAAACTTTCTTTGGTGAGGACTCGAATGTCAAACTGAGATGAACAACCCTGCAAAGGGATTTACTTATGCGTTAGCGTTAAGATATTGTGCAGAGTATGGTACTAAGGGTTGATCTCCCTAAGTACGAGTAGAAAGGTCCATAGTCTTATGACTGTTAAAGGTTTCAAGTATAACCCTTGATAACCTAGGACATAGTTCAAGGTCTTATGACCCTCAGAATTCTTTTGATTCTTGTTATTTATTCTTGATTCAAAAGTTGAGCTTTTATTCAGATGTCTTTGATTTACTCGCATGTTATTATACTGTTATTTCATTATTATACTTGTGGGCAATAGTGCTCACTCTTGCTTAATAATAACATTGCAGTTAAGAATGAAAGAACTGATGAACCTTCCACTAGTAAAGGCAAGGGCAAAGTTAGCAAGTGATGAAGACTTTTTGTTTATATGATGATGTATTTTGTTTAAGACTTGATTTAATGATGTTGTTTAAGACTTATTTGTTTATGATTCTGCACAGATGTTTAAGGTTAGTTTAACATGGGATTGTATTATTAATTATTCGGATGTTGTAACCCTTAAGGGGAAGATTTTTATTCTATCTATTGCATGACTTGCATTTAGTATGGGTAGATAGATAGATGATATTTGTATAGTGAACACCAAATCCCGTGGAATTGAAGTACCTGGATTTGGGGGTGTCATAAGTTGGTATCAAAGCTGTAGGTTATAAACCTTAGGTGGGGGAAACAACCTTAGGTAGTAGCCTTATAGAAAGAAGATAGTGATGGAAAACTCTTATTGAGTTATAAGAAATGAATTTATGTAATTCATTGAAGATAATAAAAGACCTTATGTGTTTATGTGTTAAAGTATGCGTTAGATGATACGACTTAGTAACTAAAACTTAAAATTTTGTTGTCAGGATGTCGAATGTTGGTGAAGCTAGTCAAGCTCGGGAGGAAGAACCCCTGTACCTATAAGAATGCAAGACAGAGGAGGAGCCCCAGACATTCATGTCGTTAGGGGCAAAATGATACAGAGGGAATCATCTCTATTGATCACCGTTGTTGGTTAGGAGCATGAGCCTGAAACTGATTCTGAGGAGGATCCTGAGGAGGAATTTGTTGAGGAAGAGGAAGAAGAGGCTATTGATGCTGAGATGTATGACACGTTATACGACCGTAACGTAGAATTACTAGACGAGGTCCAAGATTTGACTGAGCGAGCTGTTATCCAGCATATTACTCTAGAGCAGAAGGAGAGGGAGATTTTGACTCTTCACTCACGACTGGGAAATGTAGAATGGGATTTGGTCCATGAGAAGGGTCAAACTGAAGATAAGACCGAGGAGATAGAGAAGCTGAAGAAGGAACTGAAGGAAACCTCCAAAAGGCTGAACATAGCAGAGGGAAGGTCACAGAAGAGAATCACGTCGAAATGATCGCGCAGGATGATAGTCGTGCAAAGAAAGCGAAGATTGGGGAAACGTACTCTACACTTAATAAGGCAATGAATGAGACTCAAGATCGAGTTTTGAGGTACCCGATCCAATTCGAAGGACTACCATTGTACATGATGGATCGCAGAACGATGTATCGCATCTTAGAAGAGGAGCGTAACAAGGCTAATCAGTACCTTGACCGACAGTGATATGAATTATTTAATTATGTGAAGAACTTAATTAGTTTTTAGATGTAAATTCTGACGTGTTTATGAATGAAAGAATATTTGAATGTTTTAAATCCTGTGGATTCTTTATTCTAGGATAGTTGATGTAAATAGCAGTTATGCTATCGTTTAATGTTAAAACTTTTATTTGAATGCAAATATATCAAGTTGCTTAAGATGATGTGTTAAGTGATATGTTAAATTGTTGAGTAATGCCTTAACTATTTAGAGAAATAAATAAAGTTCTAATAAGCGTTTATTTAACAGAAATATGCCGCCAAGGAGAAGACAACAGCGTCAACCGGCTCAGGAAGAGTCTACCAATAATAACAATAATGCCAACACAAATCTCGTTCAATAGTTAGTTAACTTACTGACTGGAGCAATGAACAACCAACCTCAAGCTCCACCAAACACAATGTTTAAAGACTTCAAGGCGGTGGGACCGCTAGAGTTCAAAGGTTCCATGAACCCAATCGAGGCTCAAACGTGGGTTATGGAGATGGAGAAGGTTTTCAACGTTGTTAGGGTTAGAGAAGACCAGAAGACCGCTTTTGCAACGTTTATGCTGAAGTTTGAGGCTAGCTACTGGTGGCAAGCAAACAAAGTACAAGGAGGTGAAGGTGTAATTACGTGGGAGAAATTTAAAGAGATGTTTTTCGAAATGTATTTCCCAACTAGTTCACAGAACCAAATGGAGGTTCAATTTCTAGAGTTGAAGCAGGGAAACATGAGCATACCTGACTACGCGGCTAAATTCAATGAGTTAGCGAGGTTCGCTCCGTATCAAGTACACACGGACGAAAAAAAAGCCAGAAGATTCGAACAAGGACTAAAGCCTTGGGTGTACAGCAAGGTATCAATGTTTCAGATAAACACATTTGTCGGAGTTTTGGAAAAGGCCATCCTCGCTGAAGGTGGAAGCGATGCGATGACCAAGTACAATCAAGATCAGAAGAAGAAGAAGAAGAAGAAGAAGAAAGAAGAAGAAGAAGAAGAAGAAGAAAAAGAAGAGTGAAGGTGAAATTAATAACAAGGCCAGCGGAAGTGGCACAGGAGGTGGAAATTTCAATCAGAAGAAAAGGTGGAACGACGACTCATCATCATCGGAAATCAAAAGGTAATCAGAAGAAAAGAATCGAAGCATGCCCGACCTGCGGGAAAGCTCATCTGGGAGTTTGTATGAAAGGAAAAAGAGTGTGCTACAATTGTGGTCAGGAAGGCCACATAGCACCAAACTGTCCAAACCCAAAGAAGGGTGCTTGTTTTACTTGTGGTTTGAAGGACCATCTGACAAGAGACTATCCCAAGAAGGGATCGGGAGGGTCAGGATCAGGAGAAAACCGGGGAAATAACAGTGGAAATGCCTTAACCATCACCGGACCAACCGCAACAAACCGACCGACCGCTCGGACTTTCAACATAATGATTTGCAAGATGCAGATTCGATCCGTGATGTGGTGTCAGGTATCATTCCGATCAATAAAATTAATGCTTATATTTTATTTGATTCGGGTGCTACTTGTTCCTTTATATCCGATGATTTTTCCAAGAATTTAGATTTTCCTAAGAATGAATTGGATTACCCCATGAACATAAAAATTGCGAATAGAGAAATAATCCCTGTTAAGTACGTACATAAGAATTGTAGAGTGGATATTAAGGGTAATATCATGAGCGTAGATCTTATCCCTATTCGACTTGGGGAATTTGACGTTATATTGGGAATGGACTGGTTATTTAATTACGGGGCTATAATTGATTGCCAAAAGAAGCGTATTAACCTTATAACTCCGTTAAAGGTTGTGTTTTATGGTAGCAAGTCGCCTAGACAAGCGAGTTATCTAACGATGATGCAAGCCAGGAAGTTGTTAAGACAAGGCTGTGTAGGATACTTAGCTTACATAGTCGACAGTCGAAAAGAGAATCCGAAGGTAGAAGAAATACAGATTGTGAGGGACTTAGTCGACGTATTTCCGCACGATTTACCGTGACTTCCACCAGATAGAGTAGATTTCGAATCGATTTGGCACCCTTAATCGCTCCAATATCGAAGGCACCATACCGAATGGCACTAGTAGAGATGAAGGAATTAATGGTACAACTACAAGAATTGTTGGACAAGAAGTACATTCAACCAAGCGTGCGCGCCGGGGGGCGCCTTTGTTGTTTGTGAAAAAAGAAGGATGGATCGATGCGACTGCATTGACTACGAGAGAACCTAATAAGGTCACGATTAAGAACAAATATCCATTACCAAGGATTGACGATCTGTTTGATCAATTGAAGGGAGCGAGATACTTTTCCAAGATAGACTTGAGAAGCGGTTATCATCAACTGAAGGTGAGGCCAGAGGATGTACCGAAGACAGCCTTCAGAACGCAATACGGTCACTACGAATTTTTAGTAATGTCGTTTGGTCTAACGAATGCTCCTGCAGCATTTATGGGACTAATGAATGATGTGTTCAAGCCGTTTTTGGACAAATTCGTGGTGGTATTTATAGACGACATTTTGGTATATTCCAAAACCAAAGAAGAACACGAAGAATATTTGAGGTTAACGTTAGAAGTATTGAGAAGAGAGAAGTTATATGCTAAATTTTCAAAATGCGAATTCTGGATCGAGCGAGTACAATTTCTTGGTCATGTAATCGATAAAAACGGAATTTTGGTAGATCCATCCAAAGTAGAAGCCGTGATTAACTGGGATCAGCCGAGAACGCCCTCGGAAGTAAGACGTTTTCTTGGATTGGCGGGATATTATAGAAGGTTCATACAAGACTTTTCCAAGATCGCAACTCTGTTAACGAATTTAACTCGAAAAGCTGTGAAATTTGTTTGGACGGATAAGTGTGAGGAAAGTTTTCAAGAATTGAAGAAGAGGTGGAGTACGGCCCCTGTATTTTCTCTTCCGGATGATACAGGAAATTTTGTTGTTTATAGTGATGCGTCGCATAAAGGACTTGGTTGTGTGCTGATGCAAAATGGCAAAGTCATTGCGTATGCATCACGACAATCAAGGATTACGAGAAGGGATATCCGACCCATGACTTAGAGTTAGCTGTAGTTGTTTTTGCTTTGAAAATTTAGAGGCACTACCTCTACGGGGAGAAGTGTGAAATATATACGGACCATAAGAGTCTGAAATAAGAGAAGGGATATCTGACCCATGACTTAGAGTTAGCTGCAGTTGTTTTTGCTTTGAAAATTTGGAGGCACTACCTCTACGGGGAGAAGTGTGAAATATATATGGACCATAAGAGTCTAAAATATATTTTCACGCAGAAGGATTTGAATATGCCTCAAAGAAGGTGGTTGTAGTTAATTAAGGACTACGACTATGAGATTTTATACCATCCGGGTAAGGCAAATGTGGTTGCCGACGCATTAAGTAGAAAGGGTCGGGAGAAATTGACGATGTTGGCTGCTCAGGAGGAGCTAATTATAGAAATAGAGAAACTAGAGTTGGAAGTGAAGTGTCCTATGGAGATCGATGAGAAGCTATTTCAGATGCAATCTGGTACAACTATACTAGATAAAGTAAAGGAGGCTCAGCTTCAGGATGATGAATGCACAAAGGTGACCAAGAAGATATATGAAGGAACCGAACCGAGATTTAAGATGGATAAGGAAGGAATACTGAGATTTGAGAGTAGAATTTGGGTACCACCAGTCATAGAGATTAAGGAAGATATTTTGAGCTAGGCTCATAGTTCACGATATTCGATTCACCCTGGTAGTACCAAGATGTACCAAGATCTTATACAACATTTCTGGTGGTTGAATTTGAAACATGATGTTGCAGAATGTGTTGCCATGTGTCTTACCTGTCAAAAAGTGAAAGCAGAACATCAAAGACCGAGTGGATTACTACAACTGTTAGAGATCCCATAATAGAAATGGGAATATATTACAATGGACTTCGTGGTTGGCCTTCCGACAACTAAGAAAGGCTACGACGCGGTATGGGTTATCGTTGACCGACTGACGAAATCTACACACTTCCTTCCGATCAAAATCAGATTCAACTTAGATCAGTTGGCAAGGTTATATGTGAAAAAGATTATTTCGAGGCACGGAGTGCCAGTGTCAATTGTTTCTGATAGAGATCCGCGCTTTACATCGAATTTTTGGAACCATCTTCAGGAATGCATGGGTACGCAATTACGAATGAGTACAGCTTATCACCCTCAAACAGACGGACAGAGCGAACGAACAATTCAAACGTTAGAAGATATGCTAAGAGCCTGTGTGATGGACTTCAAAGGAAATTGGGATGATCACCTACCGTTAGTAGAGTTCGGCTACAACAACAGTTACCACGCTAGTATTGGCATGCCGCCTTACGAAGCGTTATACGGCAGAAAGTGCAGAACTCCGCTTTACTGGGATGAAGTTGGTGAAAGACAATTGCTAGGGCCAGAATTGGTACAGCAGACGGCAGAAATAGTCAAAGTGATCCGAGCACGACTGGTAGCGGCTCAAGATTGACATAAGAAATACGCTGATCCACATCGTAAAAATATCGAGTTTGAATCAGGTAGTTGTGTTTTCTTGAAGGTCTCTCCCTGGAAAGGAAAGATCGGGTTCGTAAAGAAAGGAAAATTGAGCCCAAGATTTATTGGACCCTTTGAAGTATTGCGTAGAATCAGAGAAGTCACGTACGAGGTAGCCATACCTCCATCACTTGAAAATGTCCACAACGTCTTCTATGTTTCTGTGTTACGACCCTACAAAGCCGATTACAAGCATGTAATTGGATACGAACCCCTGCATTTTGAGAAAGATTTATCTTACGAAGAAATTCCTGTCCAAATTGTCGACAGAAAAGAACAAGTTCCTAGAAATAAAGTTATACCTTCTGTTAAGGTAATGTGGAGGAACCACAACATTGAAGAAGCTACGTGGGAACTCGAAGAGAATATGATGAAGAATTACTCTCATTTATTTACTTAATTATGTGTAAGCGATTCTGGGGACAGAATCTTTGTAATGGGGGAGAATGTAACGGGTCAAATTTATTGAATCATGATTCTTGGGACAGAATCCTTTTAAGGGGGGAAAGATGTGACGAACGAGATTTTTGTAAATTAATTTTAATATTTATTGAATTAAATAAATATTTTTCGATGATTTAATTATTAGATTTTATAATTAGTTGATGCAATTGTGGTAGATTAATTTAATTATATGTGTTACATTTATTAAATTAATGTAGAGAATAATTATTATTCGAAATATGTCATTATGTGAGCTTATTGTATTAAATGAAATATTTAATAAGCATAATGTTATTTTAATTAATGTAATAATTAATTAGAGATTTAATAATTTAATATAATTAATTAATGAGAAAATTAATTATATGATTATGTGAATTTATGAGAAATTATTATATTTAATTTTAAATAAGATATTGACTTATTTTATGAAGGAGTGTGACATTAATTAAACTATATGATAAAGCTTTTTTAAATTAAATGGTTTTATAATCTACTCTTGCTAGCCAAACATGGCCTTAGAGGGAGTTAAGAGCAGTTACCCATGATGGGTAACTGACCACAACGCGTCAGTTCATTTGAATACGACGTCTTATTTTCTTTCTTATTATTCCTAAGTCTAGAAAACAAGCAGAGCACATTTTCTTAGAGTTCACAGAGAGAAAATAATTTAGATTGAGAAAAGATTGTGAGTGTGCAATCAATTAAATACCTGTAAAAGGATCATCATTGATCATCTTCTATATTATACTCTGGGTAATTTCTCCAAACCCAATTTCTATTTTAGGTTGTTTGAGTTTTACAAAAATGGCTCTCTCAGTTTTCTGTAAAGTCTCTATAATTGGAAATTGTAAGGCTTATGTGCATATATAGGTTAAGATGTTGTCAAATCATATTTAATTATATATATTTTGTAAACCATAACATCAGTTTCATGAAAATACGTAGTATATGATTTCTACAAAATTACAGAGTTTGGGTTTTGGCCAAATGGCCTTATACGTGGTATTTCATGTGTTGATCATATATTATCCCTAAATTTTACACTCGTATACTATTATACATATTGATACGAAGAGACCAAACTTTAAAACGAACTGGATTCTTGTGTTATAACTAATCCGAATGTCAATTTTTATGTTTTATTTTCAAAACCTTCAAGAACATCAAAGTCAAGAAATTATAGATTTTAACTCGTTGATTATGTGTTTTAATGGGTTAAAATCACTCTATAAGTATTGGGTATTGATTATATATGAATTATAACATGTGGGTATGATTAAATTCGTAGTAGTAAATTTAAATTGGAGTTTTTGGCTATGTTACGCAATTTTCATGAATGGCGTAATAATTTCGTCGGCCATTGGCGCTTAGTCTCATGCCTTATGTCCCGCCACAGCAGCGTTATAGTCCTCAATAAGAATACTATCAAATATAAATAATGAAAGTACTAAGATAAAAAGTGAAATAAGCAAATACCACTCTCCGTAATGTTCGTAAATAAATTATTTTAAAGTGTTTAAGTCTAACAATGTGATAAAGAACTAATGTAATGAACATAAAAATATGTTATAAGTATAATAAGATGTTAAAATAAATACTTAACATGTAAATAACATAATTACATGTGGATTGAATCATTGATTTCATAAGTAGCTTATTATTCATGAAGTGTTATTATGTGACAATAAGTGTGATATTTGACTAAGTATAGTCATAATCAAAGTTTAGATAAAAGAATGGGTTTATGATGATTAGTTAAATTATAATTAACTGGTATTGTGAATGTGAATGGTATGTATGATTAAATTCAAAGAACGTGCTTAGTTAAAGTGTAATCTACGCACGAGGCAAGTTTCCTAACCCTACTTGTCATTATTGTTCAAGTTTATTGTAATATCCGAGATTTCTATGTAATCTAACAATTTCAATAAACAAACTTATGTGAAATTCTTATGTGACAGTTATTCATAAATGAATTATTTAATTTCATTATATGTTATGTGATAAGATGTATTGGAATGGTTGGTACAGTTGAGTCAACTATTCAATTTGGATAAGTATGAAATTAATTCTAATTAATTTTGTGGGATGACTTTAAAACATGACTTTGAGTTCGGAGCGGAATTTAGTGACGCGACAAATGTATTTGAGTCCGTAACCTCGAAATTAGTCGATAGATCAGAACCACGAAAAATGCGCCACGGTTGAATTTTTTTTCGGTCGGTCAACCTATTGACTTTTTTTGGGGAAAAGTCAACTATGAATTTTGAAGTTGAGTTTGATGAAACAGATAGTTCCATGACGTCCGGGACGTCGACTTTAGTAGAATCGATAAAGTATCGAACACGCTTTTTCTACTTAGGGCAAAATGGTCAAAATGATTATTAATTGATTAAATGATTAAAATAATGTTTTTATTTACATAAAGTTCAGCTCTTCGAGTCCTTATGACAATCTATATGGGACAAGGAGGAGTATACGTACTATAAGGATTATTGAGGGAGAGGGGTTACTCTTGTGTTATTAAACAAAACCTTTCATTTTCTTAACTCCTACCCATAATTAGCATAATGAATTGTGAGTGTAATGATATCCATCATGGGGAGTTGTAATGGGCTAGAGATTTCAGCCATTACACTATATATGAGGTATATACATTCCATATAAGCCTCTTCTTCCTTTCACAAAAACTTTCTAACTAGAGAGCAAAAATAAAGAAAAGAAAAGAAAATATTGAGGGTTTTAGAGTGGTTCAAGGTGGGCTACGAATTTTGGAGAATCTTGCAAGCAAGGAAGGTGGTTATAAAGCTCCAATCAAGAAGAATTCGCAACCAAGGTAAGCTATGAGACCCACTTGTATGTTCTTGAGGAAAAATAGTGAAAAATGCATGAATATCTATGATAAATGTTTTGTTTTGGCTTGGTGATGCCATGATTTCGTGTAATACTGCTATGTGGATGATAAGAATGAAACTTCTGGTATATAACATGTTACTATTACATAAAGAATCATAGAATTCATGTATGCATTCTAACTATTTGATAAAATGCCTCTTAGTTGCTAATTTGATCAAAACATGAAAAGTTAGAGGGTTTGATTGTTGTAACATGTGTATATATGTTAGTAAATGTGGTCCTCAGACAAGAGGAATCAAATCCATGCATGCTAGAATCAAAATCATGATTTTCTCAAAAGTTGGGTTAAACTAGTTTTCATGAGTTTTCGTAATTTTCGATTCGCTTGAAATCATGTCTTGTGAATCCGCTTGGTGCATGTAGTAAATTTGTAAAATAGTATGTAGCATGAAGTATAATCTATCCAAATTTCATTCTGGATCGAAGCTATATTGAGTGAGATATGAAATTGTATAGCAAGCATGTTCACAACAAAATCGCCAGTAAACTGGAATTTCCGAATTTTTCTAAGTATGAAATCTGTTCTACACGCTTTTCAAGGCAAATTTCTATTCGTGGTCTTAACTTGTTGTTTTCTGGGATGTGATATTTTTGTAAAATACTACGCTATATGGAGTATATTGTGTCAAAATTTTAGAGTCATATCATGTACAGAGTGATAGGAATAAAATTGCAAAGTAGTCGTTGCTTTCAATCGTCGAAAAATTTTTTTTAGCAAGAAGAGCAGATTTTCCGAAGAGAAATGGATGTTTCAATTATGGGCAGGAGGGGCACATCTCTCCCAACTGCTCTGCACCGAAGAGAAATGGATGTTTCAACCGTGGAGCATTAGATCATCAAAGCAGGAGCGCCCAAAAGAAGAACTCAAAGGAGGAAATGGAGGAGGGACCAAGCGGTGGAACTCTCATAATTGGTGGACCACCAACTCGTAATCGACAAACAAAGAAGGATGTATCCGTGGACGTGGTTTCGTATCATTCCATCAATGATATATCTCGCTACATATTATTTGATTCGGTGCTATTTGTTCCTTCGTTTAGCATGAATTCTCCCAACGATTAAACTTACCTCGTGAAGAATTAGAATATCCTATGAACATAGAAGTTGCTAATAAGGAAGTCATTCCCTAACCATGTCCATAGGAATTGCGTTTTTAGATATCGGGGATATAGGTTACCATGGACTTAATCCCAATTCAATTAGGAGAATTTGATGTAATTTAGGGATGGATTGGTTATTTAACCATGGAGCGATGATAAATTGCCGTAAAAAGTGTATAAACCTTAAGACTCCGAAAGCGCCTAAGGTAGTGTTCTATGGGAGTAGGTCAACGAGACATTCGAGCCGTCTCGATCGATGATGCAAGCGAGGAAGTTACTAAAAAGGATGGGTAGGTTATTTGGCCCATATCGTCGATACTCGTAAAGTAGGGTTAGAAATGGGACAAATACCAGAGTGAATGAATTTCCGGATGTATTCCGGAAGAATTGCTGTGTCTTCCACGGACAGAGAGGTCGAATTTGTTATAGATTTAGTAACGAACGCAGCACCGATTTCAAAAAGCCCCGCATGTAATGGCACCGACAGAGATGAAGGAACTGATGGTACAGTTGCAGGAATTATTGGATAGGAAATATATTCAACCATGTGTGTCTCCCTGGGGAGCACCAGTGTTGTTTGTGAAAAAGAAGGACGGGTTGATGAGATGCGTGCATTGATTATCGAGAATCGAATAAGGTGACGATCAAGAACAAGTACCAAGTTACCTAGGATAGATGACCTGTTTGATCAACAAGGGAGCGAAATATTTTTCCAAAATCGATTTGAGGACGGGGTATCACCAAATTGAAGGTGAGAAAAGAGGATGTACCTAAGATAAATGCTCAAAACTCGTTACTTACATTACGAAGTTTCTAGTAATGTCGTTCGGGTTAACAAACGCTACTTGGCGGTGTTTATGGACATGATGAATCTGTATTCAAACAAAGATTTAGATAAATTGTAGTTGTGTTCATAGATGATATCCTCGATCTTTCCAAGACTCGTGAAGATCATCTTCGAACATTTAAGATTAGTATTGAAGCATTGAGAAGGGATAAATTATACGTAAAATTTTCAAGTGCGAGTTCTGGTTAAAAAAAGTTCAATTTCTGGGTCACGTGATCGACAAGGACGGAATCTCTGTGGATCCAACAAAGATGGAAGCGGTTCAGAATTGGGAACAACCAAGGTCACCGACGGAAGTAAGAAGTTTCTTAGGATCGGCGGTTACTACGCATTTGGTTCATTCAAGATTTTTCGAAGATAGCATGAACATTGACGAATTTAACGAAGAAGTTGGTGAAGTTTGTCTGGACTGAGAAATGTGAAGAGAGTTTTCGAGAACTCGAGAAGAGATTGAGTGAGGCACTGGGGTTGTCGTTACCAGACGATACAGGTGACTTCGTGATTTTTAGTGATGCGTCACACAAGGGGCTTGGCTGTGTGCTTATGCAACATGGTAAAGTCATTGCGTATGCATCGCGCTAGTTGAAAGATTATGAGAAGGGATATCCTACCCATGACCTGGAATTGGCAGCGGTAGTATTTGCCCTCAAGATTTGGAGACACTATTTATATGGTGCGAAGTGTGAAATATACACGGACCATAAAAGTCTGAAGTATATTTTCACGCAAAAGGAGTTAAATATGAGGCATAGAAGATGGTTGGAGCTAATAAAGGATAACGATTGCGATATTTTGTATCATCCAAGGAAAGCGAACGTGGTAGCGGATGCGTTAAGCAGAAAGGGCAGTGGTAGATTGGCAATGCTAACAGCTCAGGAGGAGTTAATCAAGGAGATGGCCAGTTTGGAGCTAGAGATAAAGAGCCCGAGAGAGCCAGATGGGAAATTGTTCGCAGTGGAGGTTCGTCCGACTCTATTGGACAAGATCAAGGAAGCACAAGGCGGTAATGAAGAATGTGAGAAAATGAAGCAAAGAATTTCCGACGGAGAGGAGCTTAAATTCAGCATGGGTGGTGATGGTCCGTTAAAATTTGAGGAGAGAATTTGGGTGTCGTGCCAGATTCGAAAGTTAAAGGAAGAAATCTTACAGGAAGCTCATAGTTCAAGTTACTCAATCCACCCGGGAAGCACAAAAATGTATCAGGATCTTCGTCAACATTATTGGTGGCCCAATATGAAAAGAGAGGTCGCGGAGTGCGTTAGCAAGTGTTTAACTTGTCAGCGAGTCAAGGCGGAACATCAGAAACCAAGCGGGTTACTTCAACCTTTAGAGATTCTGGAATGAAAGTGGGAGCATATCACGATGGATTTTGTGGTAGGACTTCCAACTACGCAGAAGGGTTACGATGCAGTGTGGGTGATCGTCGACCGATCGACCAAGTCAGCGCATTTCTTCCCAATCAAGATCAGATATACCTTGGATCAGTTGGCTAAGCTTTATATCAAAGAAATCATTTCCAGGCATGGTGTACCAGTTTCAATTGTGTCAGATCGCAATCTGCGGTTCACAGCAAATTTCTGGGGAAGTTTTTAAGAACGCATGGGGACGCAACTGAGGTTGAGCACCGCGAACATCCTCAAATAGATGGGCAGAGCGAGAGGACTATTCAAACGTTGGAGGACATGTTGAGAGCATGTGTGATGGATTTCAAAGGGAGCTGGGATGACCACCTACCTTTGGTGGAATTTGCATACAAATAATTGCTACCACGCCGACACGGGATGCCACCGTATGAATCTTTATATGGAAGGAAATGCGAGCGCCCATTGTGTTGGGATGAAGTAGGAGAACGTCAACTGCTAGGGCCAGAATTGGTACAACAAACTGCAGATATGATCAAAACTATTCGAGCGAGGCTAGTGACGGCTCAAGATCGACAGAAGAAATATGCTGATCTTCATCGACAACAACGAGACTTCGATGCTCAAGACTTGTGTGTTTCTCGAAAGTATCACCTTGGAAAGGGAAATGAGATTTGGGAAGAAGGAAAAACTTAGTCCCGCATTCATAGGACCTTTGAAGTTCGAGACGAGTCGGTGAGGTAGCTTATGAAATAGCTTTACCTCCTGAGTCGAACATATACACAACGATTCCACATTTCACCTTAAGACCATATAAGCGTGACTACAAGCATGTCATAGAGTATGAACCCTTTCATTTCAAAAAGACTTAACTTACGAAGAGGTTCCAGTGCAGATAATTGATAGAAAAGAATAAGTGTTAAGAAATAAAATAATACCTTCTGTTAAGGTAGTATGGAGGAACCACAATGCCGAGGAGGCTACGTGGGAACTCGAGGAGAAAATGATGAAAAACTACCCTAATCTGTTTGTTTGATGTATAATGATTCCGGGGACGGAATCCTTATAAGGGAGGGTGAATGTAATATCCGAGATTTCTATGTAATCTAACAATTTCAATAAACAAACTTATGTGAAATTCTTATGTGACAGTTATTCATAAATGAATTATTTAATTTCATTATATGTTATGTGATAAGATGTATTGGAATGGTTGGTACAGTTGAGTCAACTATTCAATTTGGATAAGTATGAAATTAATTCTAATTAATTTCGTGGGATGACTTTAAAACATGACTTTGAGTTCGGAGCAGAATTTAGTGATGCGGACAGCGTATTTGAGTCCGAAACGTCAAAATTAGTCAGGATAGACTGTAACCACGAAAATGCGTCAGGGTTGAATTTTTGGTCAAGTCAACCGGTTGACTTTTTCGGGGAAAAAGTCAACTATGAATTTTGAAGTTGAGTTTGACGAAACCGATAGTTCCATGACGTCCGGGACATCGACTTTAGTAGGAATCGATATAAGTATCGAACACGTTTTGCTACGAGGGGCAAAATGGTCAAAATGATTATTAATTGATTAAATGATTAAAATAATATTTTTATTTACATAAAGTTCAGATTCTTTGGGAGTCCTTATGACAATCTATATGGGACAAAGGAGGAGTATACGACTATAAGGATTATTGAGGAGAGGGGTTACTCTTGTGTTATTAAACAAAACCTTTCATTTTCTTAACTCCTACCTATAATTAGCCTAATGAATTGTGAGTGTAATGATATCCCGATCATGGGGAGTTGTAATGGGTGGAGATTTCAGGTTTCAAAACACTATATATGAGGTATATACATTCCATCTAAGCCTATTCTTCCTTTCACAACAACTTTCTAACTAGAGAGCAAAAATAAAGAAAAGAAAAGAAAATATTGAGGGTTTTAGAGTGGTTCAAGGTGGGCTACGAATTCTGGAGAATCTTGCAAGCAAGGAAGGTGGTTATCAAGCTCCAATCAAGAAGAATTCGCAACCAAGGTAAGATATGAGACCCACTTGTATGTTCTTTAGGAAAAATAGTGAAAAATGCATGTATAGCTGTGATAATTGTTTTGTTTTGGCTTGGTGATGCCATGATTTCGTGTATTACTGCTATGTGGATGATAAGAATGAAACTTCTGGTATATAACATGTTACTATTACATAAAGAATCATAGAATTCATGTATGCATGCTAACTATTTGATAAAATGCCTCTTAGTTGCTAATTTGATCAAAACATGAAAAGTTAGAGGGTTTGATTGTTGTAACATGTGTATATATGTTAGTAAATGTGGTCTAGACAGTAGGAATCAAATCCATGCATGCTAGAATCAAAATCATGATTTTCTCAAAAGTTGGGTTAAACTAGTTTGCATGAGTTTTCAGAATTTTTGGTCGCTTGAAATCATGTCTTCGGTAATCCGTTTGGTGCATGTAGTAAATTTGTAAAATAGTATGTAGCATGAAGTATAATTTGTCCAAATTTCATTCGGATCAAAGCTATATTGAGTGAGATATGAAATTCGTAAGCAAGCATGTTCATAACAAAAATCTGCAGAAATCTAGAATTTCGTAATTTTTCTAAGTATAAAATCTGTTAAGGCATGCTTTTCAAGGCAAATTGCTCGTGGTCTTAACTTGTCGTTTTCTGGGATGTGATATTTTTGTAAAATACTACGCTATATGGAGTATATTGTGTCAAAATTTCAGAGTCATATCATGCATGCATTGATAGGAATAAAATTGCAAAGTAGTCGCTTTAATTGCCGAAAAAATTTCAAGCAAGAAGAGCAGATTTTCCTGCCTGCCTAAAAATTTCAGAAACTTTATTTTGTCCAGATTTTCATCAAAACCTGGACCTTTAAGATGAAACCCCTTGTGTAGTTTAAAGTGTATTTAATTAAGTATTAGTTTATAAACATATTAATATTAAAAGGAAATTGTTTTCTTTTCGTTTTGAAGTTTGAGAACCACTTCAACTATATGAGGCTATGTGTTATGTGATTGAATAAGCTTGACCTATGTGATGCAACATGATATGTAATTGAATTGTTTTGAATACAAGTTAACTTAATAAATCTTAATAAAATAATAGGAGACCTTATACTTCAAACTAGATTGTGTATGAATGATGATTAACGAGACACATGTGATTAGGTTATGTGAAGGTTAATTGCTAGCGTTAATTGTAATGGGCTTATCGTAAGTTTCCTAACCCTAATTTCTTTTGGGTATTTATTAAATCCTTACTAAAATTATCGCAGATAAGGGTAAGTATTGGACTTGTGTTAGTTATTTATTCGTGCAAGTTTCTTCGTTGAAAAGTCATACAAACTTCAATTATCTTGCAAGCTTATCAATGATTATTCAGTTATTATTTTAACTGCTATATGTTTAAATTTCATTTCATTATTGAACTGTTTTAAGTATGTTCCTGTCCGTTGTTTTCGGCTAGTTATTATTGATGGAAAAAGTGATTTAAAACAAATCTTTCGAAGCTATTAAATGTTTACCAATCCAAATTGCTTTGGTGCGGTCTCACATGATTACTAAGATGAACAACCCGAATAAACGGGCAAATAGATGTCGAGCAAATAGTCCCATTTCGCTTATGCAGCTTAAAACTTAATACTTGTGCACAACGTAGGGTAATAGAAATCGATCACCGGCGTGCTTGCAGAGACCGCTTACGCCTATTGGATTGTGAAACCGCTCTAATGATTTTTGATGAAAGAAAATATGTTCGTGGTATTTTACACCCTTAGTATGATATTGAAAATTCTTAAATTTCCATTCTTGATGTTCCTATTTAACACTTGACAATCATTTCAACTGCTTGAGGTTTAGCTATTCAACTGCTTTCACTCGATGTATGTTTTCAAATTTCAGATATACTTGTTGGGCAATTTGTGCTCATTCTTGCTTAAACCTTTCAGCTTAAGGGGTGAGAAGGCCGAGGGTTCGCAAGGACAAGGAAAGTCCAAGATGAAGTGATGATAATGGTTATGTAATAAGTTAATTATTTCGCATATATGTGTAATGTAGGGATAAATGCTAAGACTAAGTTCCAGTATGTTTTAAGGTTGTAAAGACTTGGGATGCTATTTCGACTATTTATGTAATGGGTAATATAATATTATTATTATTGTTAAAGTTTACTTAGATAGATGATGTTGTATGTTGTATCATGAGCATCAAGTCCTGTAATCGATGTTACACAGATTTGGGGGTGTCACATTTATTAATTACCTCAAGTAAATTATCATTACTATTATTCAAGTTCAAATGTTATATTAAAGATTTATTATCTTTTCAAAGCATGATTCAGTTATACAATAATTGTCCTATTGTATACTTCTTGAGATTATTATTATTATTATTCAAATCGAATATCATTATTGTTGAACCTTATTAGACTAGTGAACTTTATTGATTCAACTAGTCCTTAGTTGATGAACGTTCTTAAATTTCGAACCCTTATTGAATTATCCAAACCAAACTTCCTTTGGTGCGGACTCGAATGTCAAACTGAGATGAACAACCCTGCAAAGGGATTTACTTATGCGTTAGCGTTAAGATATTGTGCACAGTATGGTACTAAGGGTTGATCCCCCTAAGTACAAGTAGAAAGGTCCATAGTCTTATGACTGTTAAAGGTTTCAAGTATAACCCTTGATAACCTAGGACATAGTTCAAGGTCTTATGACCCTCAGAATTCTTTTGATTCTTGTTATTCATTCTTGATTCAAAAGTTGAGCTTTTATTCAAATGTCTTTGATTTACTCACATGTTATTATACTGTTATTTCATTATTATACTTGTGGGCAATAGTGCTCACTCTTGCTTAATAATAACATTGCAGTTAAGAACGAAAGAACTGATGAACCTTCCACTAGTAAAGGCAAGGGCAAAGTTAGCAAGTGATGAAGACTTGTTGTTTATATGATGATGTATTTTATTTAAGACTTGATTTAATGATGTTGTTTAAAACTTATTTGTTTATGATTTCGCACAAATGTTTAAGGTTAGTTTAACCTGGGATTGTATTATTAATTATTTGGATGTTGTAACCCTTAAGGGGAAGATTTTTATTCTATCTATTGCATGACTTGCATTTAGTATGGGTAGATAGATAGATGATATTTGTACAGTAAACACCAAATCCCGTGGAATTAAAGTTCCCGGATTTGGGGGTGTCACATCCTTCCCTCCTTAAAAGGATTTTGTCCCCAGAATCACGACTCAATAAATTCATTTGTTACATTCTTCCCTCCGTAAAATGATTCTTTCCCCCCTAAGCAAATAGCTAAGGATAATCTTCCACCATTTTGTCTTCGATTTCCCACACAGCTAGTACAACGTTGTGGTTCCTCCAGACTACCTTAACAGAAGGTTGTGATACTTATGCAAGTCTCCTAACCTTACTTTTACGTTATGCAAGTTTCTTGAATCTATTATTCAATTGAGCAAGTTCTCTAACTCTAATCTTTCATTATGCAAGTTCCTATTCCTAACTTATTATTGTTATGCAAGTTCTTTAACCCTAATTTATTGTTGAGTAAGTTAATTAATCAATGTTTCTTCATTCCAAACAAGATTACTTTGGTTATTCAAAGTCTGTAATTTTATTGTAAGCAGTGTGTTTATTCAGCTACGAATAATTGTTTTTTAATCTCTGATCACCAATGTCATTGTATTATCTTACATTATTGTACTGAACTCTGAGTTGACTAGCGATTCTTTACTGATTCAACTAATCCTTAGTTGATGAATGTTCTAAACTCTAAATTACCCTTGAAGTCAATTCAAACCAAACTTCCTTTGGTTTGCTTATGTACCCACACAGTTTTGAAAGCATATGTAACATTCCAAAATTTTAATTGTAATATTTAATATTTATTGAATTATATAAATATTTAATGGATGTGTTTATCGTTGAATAAATATTTGTTTAATTGATTTGATTTTATTTGGTTAATTATTTGTTAAATAAATAATTTATGAATTAAGGAAATTATTATTATATTGATATTTCAATTTAATGGGTAATTATTTGTATTGAAGTTATGTGATTAAATGATTTATTTAATTAATTGTTATTTGAATTAATTAAATTAAATATGAAAGCTTGATTAAATAGTGTGACAAATAACTATATTATAAGGAGTAATAAAATAAATTAAAGTAGTTTTAATTGAGTTTACCCAAACAATGCTTAAATATATTAATTCTTTAAAATTTAAAGGGTTTTACCAAACAAAGCCTTATGGCTTTTGATTTTCTAATCTTTGAATATAAATTAAATAAATTAAAATAATAAATATAATATATTTATATTATATACGTTTATGTTGTAACTGTTATTATAATTAGTATGCTTATTAAGGTTTTAGTTTTTCTTGTACGCATTATTTGTCTATATTGGCTAAAGTCTGAGAGAAGAGAAGAGTTGAGAGTTCAGAGAATTGAGAATTGAGAGAATTGAGAGGAAATTTGAGTTTTCAAAGTTAATTCAGTGGTGTTTGCAAGGAATTATCACGCTAATTGAAGGTATTTTCCCTAATTATGTATATATGCATATATGAATTCATGGCATAGTTTGTTTGTGTTCGGTGGAATCAAAATTGATGAATTATAGACATATATAGTTGGTAATTGTGATTATATATCTTATAATGCTAGAGTTTATGCAAAATAAGGAAATCGCATGTTAATTTCGGATAGCAGTAGAAAAATTTGACAGTATATGTATTTTTATATGGTTCATGAAAAGTATCAATTTTAGTGGCTAATTATTATGTGAAATTGTAAATTGAAGCTTGATTATGTTAGTTCACTAAGAAATGAGCATAACGTAATTTGAATGAAGTGATTTGGCCAAGTATTGGAATCACAATGATGATTTTTGGGATGAATATCAAAAAGTGAGTTTTATATGAAAAACATGAAATTTGAGAAATTAAACTAGTTTTAGTTGATGTTAAATTGTTCTAATTGGTTGAAAATGTTAGCAAACATGTTTATGATAGTTTTGTATCATTTGTTTGTGTTAATTTTACTGTTTGGTTGGTGAAATTCGTGTTAGTTGGCTTATGAAAAGTACTGTAACCATGTTCTGCAAAACAGGAATATGTGCATAATACCATGTGACCCATTAAGCGCCAAGAAGAAGAAATCAGAATAAATCAAAACCGCTACCAAAGTTTAGTCTCGAGATAGTGAAGTCTACTAATTCTGCAGACTTTGGTCGTTCAATGTAACTTAGCTTAATGTTAGGTTAATGTGAGAACCATGTAATAACAAGGTTAAACAAAGTTGTGTTATGAGGATTGTAAATTCAAAGTTTTAAAAATGATTTATAAGTCATGAACGTGTTATGTTATAACGTAGCTTATACAATGAAGGTTAGTTAAGTGTTGTGATGTTAACACTTGGAATTGCTGAAATGTAAATGGTAATGTAAGACTTGTACCGAAATAATAAGTTTAACTAGAAATGAGTGTTATGTTGGAAAAAGGATGTTAGTACATTGTCTATTGATTAATAAGAAGGGTTATGAGATGTAGAGTAAAGTTTACATTATAGCTACTATGTGATTAATAGTTAATGTGAATAATGATATAACTGTTTAGGAATACACGAAGTGCAGATAAGCGATAAGCAGTTAAGTCGTAGTTCATAAACTACGAGTTAGGAAAGTCTTTCAGTTCCTATTTGCTACGTGAACTTGATGATTAACTGTTTTAAATCTTTATTGCAAATAACATAATGTGTTATATTTATGTTGAAAGCATGAAACGTTAAAGTCAACTTATGACTACATTGATTGAGTAAAGCATGTTGATTGAGTATGGAACTCAATCTTTATATTTGTTATATGAACTGTAGCCTGTATGTTATGATAGTCCAATATTTAATAAATATATGTTGAGTATGTTATTATATGATACGTGATGCATGAAAATTGTTAGATTTTGCTGGAGTGTCGAGCTCAACCTTGCAAATAACCATTTTTGCAGGTCAAGATTTTGAGGTAAAGTTATGTGATACTTGAAGATTTATACACTTTGGTTGTTTTAGTATTATTTGAGCCATGCATAAGGTTCTGAATGATGTATTAATGTAGAATTGTAATATCGTTTCGCGATGTAAACTATTGTAGTATTAAATTGATTCTGAGATATTTAGATGTAAAGGTTGAAGGTTTTGGGAACGAGGATAGTTTGTAATAGAAAATTTTAATTATTTCGCAAATTTCAATGGTTGTACTATCAATTAATGATGTAAAAGTAGAGGTTGAATGTATTATTAACGACTGAAATCGAGAATTAAATTGTATGAATTTTGGGGTTGTTACAGCATGTAGTCGATGATTAACACTTGTTCAATTTAGAAACCGTTAATACTCTATCTCTTATTGATTCATCAATATACCTTGTTCATGAAGATATTGTAATCAAACTCTTGAATAGTTATTGATCCTTATCTAATTCAACCAGTACTTGGGTGATGAGCATTTTAAAGATCTAAAATTCCTTTGAAGCTAATTCCAAATCAAACTTCTTTTGGTACGAAACCTAATGATCTAAGCTAAGATGAACAACCCTATATCAGGGGATTATTTTAGAGCTACGCAATAGCATTAAAATATTTGCGCAGTACATAGTACAAAGGGTTGATCACTTGGAGTATGAGATGATGGTCCATATAGTCGTTTAAACTGTTAAAGGTTACAGTAGAAACACTTGTTAACTAAGGACATAGATGATGATTATGGTCTTTTAGACCGTTAAAGGTTAAAGTAGAAATACTTGACAACCTATAACATAGTTCGTGGTCTTGTGACCCTCGGTGTATTCCTTTGATGGTGATTTCTGTTGTTAACTTAAAAATTCATTATTCCTTTGAACTCATAGCTTTTGAATTAGAGTTTATTGTTCCGGTAAGAGTACTTTATCAATGAAAGCTTAGTTAATTGTCATTCATAGAATGTTATTGTATACTATCCTTCTTGTGGTCAATTGTTTGCTCACTCTTGCACAAAACAATGCAGATGAAGTTAAGAAGTTTGAAGAGCTTTCTACAAGCAAAGGCAAGAGCAAAGTGCCTGATTAGTAGGGGTGTTCCAAAAATTCAGTTTTTTTGATTTTTACCAAACCGGTTGATACCGAAACTGACGGTACCGGTTTTTTTTTATACCGGTTTTTTGATTGTTTTTACACTTTTCGGTATCGGTAGCGGTAAAGAACTTTTTGAATTCGGCAAAAACCGAAAAAACCAAAATTTAATAATATAATAATTAATCATTAATGTTTTTTAGTTTTATATATTAAATAATTTTTTATATATATTAATAATTATATATAATAGTAGTTTTATTAATTTTTTTATATATATTAATAATGTTTTGTAGTTTTTTTTATATATTAATTATTATTAATAGTTAATGATTTATTAGTTTTAAAAAAAAATTATTCATATATATATATATATAGAATTTATTTAATTATTATTAATAATTATATATATTAAAATGTGGTATAACCAAAAACTGAACCAAAAAAACCGGTACCAATTTTGTAGAACTAACCTATAATTAAATCGGTAATTCAAAGACTTGCCCTTCTTACTTTTCTCGTAATTTTGGATCTGAGACTTGCTCATTTTTTTTTACCGATGAGAACCCCTAATGATTAGACGACATTTAATATACCTTTTATTTATGAAGCTTATATAATAGACTTGATTATGATTATGTTTTAATAATATTCTGCTGATAATTGTAATAATAAAGGTTAGATGACCTAGGATTTATTTTGAGATTGTGTAACCCTTTAATGGGAGTTTTATTGTTTAAGCTTGCAAGTTCATATCCTTTGTTTATGGGTAGTTAGTTATGATTTAATTGGAGAGTGAACACCAAATCTGTGGGATTGAAGTACCCGAATTTCGGGGTGTCATATTAAAAGTATGCTAGGAATATCATTAAATGTTTCTATTAAGTTCAGAACATATGGGTGAAACTGAATTCGTTGTTTGTGTGAAATTTTGGCCTAAATTGGCCATGTTCTGTGTTCTTAGTAAACTGTAAAAACTGAATTTGGGTAACCCCGCCCCGACGGGCATTACCAAGCTAAATCACCCTGCCCCAGCGGGTAAAAATAAAATAAATAATAATAATTAAAATATTTATCAAATAAAATGAATATTTTAGTTGAAATATTTATGGAATAAAATAAATATTTGATGGAAATTATTATTGAATAATTTATTCAAGTGTAATAATAGTGAGGAATGAAAATATTCTAATTTAATTAAGTAATTAAATTAGAAGGGTAATGATTTGTTAAATAAAGTGGAGTTTATATTAAATTATTAAATGAAAGTGTGACTAATAGACCATATAATAAGATAATTATAAAAATAAATTAGAAAAGGTCTTGTAACCTTATAACTGCTATGTTTTGTAACTGGTTAAACCATGTTTAAAAAAATGAATGATGTCCATGAGATGATATTATGTTGTTTAAACTTAAGCTTTGGGATTTCAGTCATGTATATGTGAATAATGGTAATGAGCAGAATTTAAACCAAGTTAAGAAGTTGTATTAAAAGAGGGAACTAAACCTATAAGGTTAGTATTAATGTAGTTAATGAATGTCGTGAATACATATGGTATGTGTGTAGGACTTGTGGTGAACGTGAGTAGTAATCGTTTAGCCTACGCACGAGGCAAGTTTTCAAACCCTATTCTTACATTGAGCAAGTTCTTAAATCTTATTATTCTTGAGCAGGCTTCGTATTCTTATTTTGAATTGTTCAAAACTTAATTGTTCAATTTCATGATTCCAAATGAAATATTCTAATTCTTTTGAAGTATTACTTCTATTGTACAAAGTTAATTCAATTGTATAGAATTGTGATCCAATTTTTTCAATCAATTATATAGAGTTGAGATTCAATCTTTGATTTGATTATTGATTTCGATATTACATTGAAACCTTGAATAAATAGTGATTCCTTATTTATTCAACTAATCCTTAGTTGATGATTATTGAACTCTAAATTACCCTTGAAGCTAATCCAAACCAAACTTCCTTTGGTGTGGACTCTAACGTCAAAGCTGAGATGAACAACCCTGTTATGGATTATATTACGCGATAGTGTTAAGATATTGTGCACATACATGGTACTAAGGGCTGATCCCTCTAAGTACAAGAAGCAAGGTCCATATAGTCTTACGACTGTTAAAGGTTTAAAGTAGAAATACTTAATAACCTAGGACATAATTTATGGTCTTGTGACCCTCAGTTGTACTTTTGATTCATGTTCTAATCTTGATTCAAAAGTTGAGCTTTCTTTTGTTCAGTATCCATTGATTATTCGCATGTTATTATTATTACTATTGTTAAACTTGTGGGCAATTATTGCTCACGCTTGCATAATAACATTGCAGCTAAGATTGAGAAAGTTGATGAGTCATCCACAAGTAAGGGCCAGGGCAAAGCAAGAAAATGATGAAGACTTATTTAGTATTTGAGAATGATTATGTTAAGACTTATTATGTGATGTTTAAGACTTATTTGTTTATGATGTTCCGCATTTAATGAATTAAGGTTAGATAACCTGGGATTTATTTGTTTAAGATGTTGTAACTGTGAGACCCCAAATTTTATGAATAAAGATTTAAATTTCTCGAAATATTTTTTTAAATATTATGGTGTGGATTTGATATAATGTTATAGTTGTGGGTAATATTTATAAATTTTGCAAAGTATGCAAGTTGTTGTATAATATTCGATTGGTCGGGGAATATTCTTTTTGTCGGGGAATATCCGTACGATGGTACAATCATTAATTGGTGGACCCCACAACGGAATTATTGTCGGATTGAGAAAATGATAAAAATATTTTTATAAAAATAACGGCGAAGGTGTTACCGTTAAAACTGTTGAACTACCCGGTAGTAAAAGTACAGTTATACACGTGGTTGCATAGTATCACACGGTATTGATTATTGATGCTTACGTGAGAAGTCACTCAGTTATACTCAATTATTGCTACAGTAATTGCTGCATCATATCTCTCATATTATTGATTCAATTATTGTTATAGTATCATCTACATAATATGATATATTATTAAATCAATAATTGAGACGACAAAGTTATTCATATTATTATTTGCAATATTGACAATGTCTAGAAGTTCTGTCAAGGGGAGGTTTGGTCACCTAATTGCGCGCCAATAAGGAGAAATCCTTATCGGAAAGCCATCTCTTTCCTGGGAACGACCTAATTGTTAAATATTGTGAATTATAATATTAATGATGAATAAGTTCGTGTTGATTAAAGATGAATTTTATAGTTCCATTGTGTTGGACTTATTTGTGTAAGTATAATTGATGTCTGGAGGTTATATTGTTCAATTGAGTATTCAGGACACTTTTCGTGTCGGAGTACTATTCATGAGTTACTATTCATGAGTTACTATTCATAAGTTACTATTCATGAGTTACTATTCACGGGGTACTATTCACCCGTAATATATATTTCTTTTCGGTCCATATCATTTTTGGGTACAATATTATTCCATGAGGAGATGTGCTAATTTTTCAGACCGTTGGTTGAAGATATAATAGTAAATCAATATGGACCGCTGGTGGAAAGTATAATAGTAAATCAATATGGATCGCTGGTTTAAAGTTTTAATAGTAAATCAGTATGGACCGTTTCTTTAAGTTTTAATAGTAAACCAATATGGACCGTCTGTTTAAAAGTAAATCAATATGGACCGTTCATGCATTAGTTACTATTTAGTCCATTCTCCTATAAATAGAAGCTCATTCCTTCATTATTTCTTACGAATTCACTGAAACTCTAGAGAGAGAAACTATAGAGAGAAAGAAGAAAAGTATTATGCTACTTCACTACTTCAGTATTCAGTTTTTCTAAGGTAGGGAATATTATTTGTTGTACTCGTAAGGGGTATTATTTCTTTTGTATTCATGAAGAGAACATCTGTTATTCCATTATTTATTATTCTGTTGAATAACTCAGATACGCTGAAGCTACCCTATACTTGGTGAAATTCTTCATTATTTCATTATTTATTATTCTATCTAATATCCTATCTCACGTATGCTTACGCCGACCGGTTCCATTATATATTATTCGTCGCCGTAATATCCTCGTCAGCAATTACGCCGACCAAAGTTCCATTCTTTATTATTCGATGGAATATCCCGTCAATGCATGCGTTTTCTACGGGACCGGTTCCGTTATTTATTATTCTCGTTGGAATAACTCGTCTGCAAGGCTCTATCGTATGCAAGGTGATTTCTTTTGTTATTCCATTCTTTATTATACTCAAATTGGTTAAAACTTTGACTTCTATACTCTATGAAATTAGTGGAATATCATTGATATTTGCGCTTCATCCAAAGATCTTTCATGAAAATATTCTTCTCGAGCATTCTTGAATTTTACTCTCACAAAGAAGTATCATGTTGACAATGTGGACGTTATTAGTTCCTGGATAAATTAATTCTTGAACTTGTTTTATTGAATTCTTATATCATTGTCATCATCCTCATGCTTATATTATGTTGAAAGTCATATGTGGCCTGTAGTGCATAGATGGACTTGGTATGATTATGAACAGGGATTATTCGGTATAATCATAACCGCAATGTTACAAATGATGTGGAAAAAGTCCTCATTGGCCCGTAGTGCATTGATGGACAATTTTTGGTATGATTATGACTATGGATTCTCTTTGGCCGTAGTGCAAAGATGAATTGTTTTATGGCATGATCAGGACCGTTGATGAAAACATGATTATCTTAAGCCGTAGTGCATGGATAATTCGTGGTCATGATATTAAAGAACATCCTCGGGTCAGAAAAGTGTGGGGTGATTTGATGATGTGGATTATTTATTAAGTCGAGTCCCAACAATAAAAGTGATGAAAACCTTTAAATCATAGAAGATAGTAGATTTTATTCCCTACTTGACTCTTCTAATGGATTGCTTGTTCACCGCAGCTTAAACTTGATAGTTATTATATTTTATCGCTTTAACACTTTTGAAGGCTAACGATAAATTATTCTGCATTATCTTAGTCATAATATTTCTTACTGGGCTAGTTGAGCTCACCCTTTCTTTCACTGTTCTCTTCAGGAAAGGAGAACATGGCTGGGACTAGTCGGGGAACAGAGTGATAATCTTAGATGTTTGCATTAGTAGTCCTCACTATTCTGTGAAATAGTGTGATA
This sequence comes from Panax ginseng, assembly GCA_020205605.1. Taxonomy (NCBI): domain Eukaryota; kingdom Viridiplantae; phylum Streptophyta; class Magnoliopsida; order Apiales; family Araliaceae; genus Panax; species Panax ginseng. The sequence continues at coordinate 26,578,893 of CM035142.1, forward strand.
ATAATTGTAACGAGGACTCCTTTTGAGTTTTTATACTCTCTAGTAGACAATATTTGTATTCAAACTCACAGTTTATGTTTTGTCGAATTGTACACATACAGTTGTATTATTAAGTTGTATTTGAATTCGCACTATGTATCCAAGCACTCAAGATGGGTGATGTATACCTAATTTTGGGGGCATCACGGTTGGTATCAAAGCTTAGGGATATGATCCTCAGGCCGAGATGTGAGACAAGAACTAAGAGGGTGAGAAGGGGAATTCCTTCGCTAGTATGTCCTACCTAAGTTTATTTGGTATTTAACTGGTCGGTCAAAGTATATGGATAATATGTGATATATTAATTAACTCTTGTTTTGTTGCAGTATTTGAAATGGCATCCGAAAATGTTGAGATAAGCAATGAAACACATGAGACCGTTGAGTTAGCTCAACCAAAAGGTAACGACCAACAACACGATAATAATCATACCGGGTGGCAAACGCCATCTAACAATGATAACCATCGTGGGGGAAATTATCATGCCATGAATGGTAACCACTTCGGTGGTAATCATGGACAAGATAATAGAAGTGGAAATTTCAAGAAGAGAAAGTCATTTAGCTCAATTTTATCGTATAGTGAAGTCAAGTCCAATTTGGGGCGGTGGCACCAAAGGCGGATACTTTTACAAAACAAAGTCGGTGGTTTTAGGAAGAGCGTTTTTCGTGACTTCTCAAAAAGTGAGTGACCCGAACGAAGTTAGCACGGGTTAGTTAATTATAAATTCTTGCGAAGTCTATACCTTATTAGATACCGGTTCTACTCATTCTTTTATCTCTCTTGCTTGTGCTCAAAGTTTAAATTTAACTTCGGAGAAATTAAACTTTGACTTATTAGTTGAAACTTCGATAGTAGAAACCTTCGTTACCTCCACTGTTTATAGATCTTGATGATTCAAATCAACACTTTCACGTTACCTGTTGATCTTATCTCTTTGAAAATACTTGCCTTTGATGTGATTTTAGGAATCGATTGGTTAACTACTCATCATGCTTTTCGTAAGGTTGTTAACTTTCATATTCCTAACCAACCTGTTATGCGAATTCAAGCAACCAAACCACTAAAGTCAATCATTGTCATATCAAGTCATAAGTAAAGAGCCTCGAGCCTTTCGCTGGTGACTTCCTTGTGTGGAATGCACCGAAGCCAAACTTTCCGTAGGGGACGTTGTGAATAACGGTGGCAAGTTAATAGGTATCAATGTGACGTGCTATCTAAGTCTTGGATGAGAGTCACAGTTTTGAATGATATTTCTAGTGTTAATAAATTTCCTGACGTATTCTTGAAGACTTCTTAGCCTACCCTAGAGCGTGAAATTGAATTTTGTATTGACCCCAGTACAAAACCCATTTCTAAAACCCTCAAATATTTTCTTCACCCAAAACTAACGTGTAATGTGCCAAAGACACAAAATAAAAATACTTGATAAAAAAGATGAAGATAAAGGCCTCTTCTGGTTTGAAAAACCTCTTGTGACCCTTCTTTTCGTTATTATAAGAAAGAAGCATCTCCCCGAGGTCAGGGAATAGAGCTAACTGCAATTGATTCTATAGCAGCAGATCTCGCTAAGACCGGTTATGCCGCATCAAGAGCAAAGCGAGAAGAGCTGACTCGTGAACATGAACAATCGCTTATTTCACAAATTGGTTCAACTTGAGCAAGAACCGCCTTGATCAAAGAACTATCTTCCCTTTCGACAACAAATAAATCGCGATGCCACTTGGCTTGGGGCCGCTCCTCAAAGAATGTCTTTCCACGGAGCCGTGTAAGTTAAGTAAGGACTTTGCCGGGGATTTCACTCAAAACTTTCCCAAGAGCCTTTTGTGCTTTAGCATTGTACCCTTGGATTATAGTCTTGGTGTGGATTTCTGGGCGAATGCCTAGGTAGGCGAGAGTACGTAACGACATAACGTTAACTATCAACCCGGATCGACCTATAATCGGTCTTTTTGTTTTCGGCTTGACTCCGTAACTAGTAGAGGAAGGAAGCGATGATCGGTTTATCCTATTAAGCGTAATCCCGTTAGCCAATGAAAGGACTACCTTTCTTGGACCGTGAGCGATGACACCGTGATCGAGCTAAGCGAGAAACGAGAAGTCATGCGGTGAATCAATCAAGATTAGCTAAGGAAAACATTCTAATTCGGGGAAGAAAGGAAATCTTTCTTTATAGGAAATTTCTATTTATAGGGAATCAGGCTTACTAAGCCTTTGTTTGAAGGACCTATTCGAAAGTGCAAGACTAGCTGGACCTTGACCGACTAATCGCTAAGAGCTCATCCCGAGTTCTCTCTGGACGGGATAACTCTCGAAGACGACATTCAAGAAGAAGTTAGCCAAGTTCATTGTAGTCAGTTACGTTAGGGTGACTTGAGAAAGTTTGAAAGGGAATTCGATAGAATCATAAGTAGTTGCATTCCCAAATTTCAACACATCCACTTTTCTTGTCTTAGGCACCTCTTTCTTACTCATTCTGGGCAAGAGGTCATGCCTTTTCTGCACCCAATTCAAGTTCACTTCTTCAACTTCTCCCCGATTCATCGAATGACAGTGATGACTCCCAAGAGCATGAAAACCCAACTCATTTCTCGTGATTTGATCCTTGACAAGAAGTTTCACGAGCGAATGGGCTACTTTTATTCCCTGTTCGTTATTCGGACGGGCAAGCAAAATTTCACATACATGAAGAGAAGAAGAGAGAGGGGATTCCTTGATATTAAGGTGTCAAGGCGGCGGTATCGAAGAAGGCCACAAGTGGAAGCAACCGATGCTTTGGTCATTCAACACTCTTTTGTCGCCAAATCGTGCTTGCTTTGTCATACACCGGCAAAAGAAGGGGTTTCATTTTGTTTTACCTACTATTGATTTGAACCAATGACTCTCGCCGATGAAAGCAATACTCTAACCGTTGAGTCAAGTAGGTCAAGCTTAGTCAAGTCGAGAAAATAGACCCCTATAAGAGAAAGTCACAACAAAGTTCCCTTACTATACAAGGGGGGGCGGAGCGCTAAGAAAGAGAAAGCGTTATCACTATACGAAATGAAGCAGCGGCTAGCACGCTAAGCCAAGTCAAGGAATCAAAATGACAATAACTAGTATCGATTGATGGGGGAGAGACATATGTAGGTTGGTACAATCGGAGGTATCACCATATTCAGGATTCAAAGAGATACCGTACTGGTCTGGCTTTTTTCGACTGTTCCTGATCCATCGAATAGAGTAGCAATTTCTTTCCCGGGAGCACATAACATTTTTCTTTTTTACGATACGCAATTAACTTAACATAGTTACCCCGACAGAGTACTTTTCAGATTCAACCTACCCTTTATTCTAGCTCCGATTCTGTGTGTGTAACCTATATGACTAATTGAGGAAAATCTATCTATCTCATCAAAATGAATTGCACACTGGATTCTCGATGTATGCGTCCCAATCCAAGGAAAGGGGATACTAATAATCAAAGAGAGCTTTTCATGTATAAATAGATCGTTTATTCCAAGAGCCCCTATTAAAAAATAAAAATACGACATTATTGTATTGTGATGGATGCCATTTCTCAAGTCTTGATTGAGGGCTTTGCACTTCGCGGTGTCACCTCTCACCTATAAAGGTTCCTTCTTTCAAACCGTTATATGAGAACTTGTATGGATAAGGGTTCCCCGCGTTGCAGCGGTTCTTCCATGTCAACTTAGTTGCAAAGCATCCGTTACCTTTTGGGTATGGGTACTCACCTAAGATGAAAGTCTCATTTCGCTTAAAAGAAAAAGATCAAGAGAGGGAGCTCTCAACCAAGGTGGATTTCCGAACAATTGGTGATTTCCTCGCATCGGAAGAAGAGCCCTATTAAGGTTAAGGAATCGGTCCCAAGCCCAAGCCCAACTCCGTACCAAGTCAGTAGAGAGCCGAGCTAGCTATCCTACCGCTCCCGCAAACAAGCCTCCTTCCCACAAGCAAGTCGCTTACTAAACTAAAGAGGATGCTGCCTTTGCTTTATAGCCGAGCTTCGGATCCATGCCCACAGAAGAAAGGAGTATGCCCTCGTAGAAGACCTAAGCGAATTCAGCTCCTGTTGAAAGAGAGTACTTGATTCAAGACCGGACCCCTCTCCTCATTCGTTTAGGGTGAGGCCTTACTCTAACGCCGTGAATAGCGATCCGGAATGCAATTACCTAGCGACTAAAGCAAGCTACTAAAGAAAAGGGCGCCCTTACTCTATTCCAATTATGTAAGGAATAGCGGGCGGGGATGATAGCAACAAGCGATTCGACTTCTTGTTACAGTGTCCGATGTCCTCTTTACTAGCTACTAAAATAGCCTAACTCCACTTCTAATATAGTCATGAGCGCTACATATCCGAGAAATGTGGTTATTCCGAGAGCAAGTTATTGGTGGGATCTGAGGTGTGCCGATTACGTAAAATTTCTCGCCTATGGCAAATTAAAAAGTAAGGTTCTTACGGAACACCGTCGAGGTTTAATAGCCAAAGTCGCTAGTTGAGTTGAAGGCTTTATTTAAACCGCTGCTCTAAAAAAGAGCAAATTGAGATGTACCTAGCGAACGCCTCCGATAAAAAGATCTTTCTCCAGAAACCAACCGGTGATGGGATAGGTTTCATTTTGAGTCAAAATTAGGGATGAAGTGGTTTTCTTGCTGCCTTTAAAATATACTTACACCTCAAAGAAATAAGTTAATAGCAAGCCCAACCATCAATTTCCTTCATAAGCCTACGATCTTTTCATTTTGCATGCGCATATAGATGAAAAATCAGTGATTGGGATTTCCTTCATACTGACGGAGATGCAAAGTGAAAAAGTGCATTTCATATAATGTGAAATCGCTGAATTTCTTTTTAGCCCCTTCTTTCTCTCCTTCACCTTTTCTTTTAGTTCGGTGTATCCCTTTTTGTTAGTTTGTTTGCTCCATCTTCTCTCTTTATTCTTTAAACCGACCTCCATAAATTGTTGGCGAGTTCCGTTCAATGATTTGTTATATAGGATCTGATGCTCAATATACAAATTATGAGTCGTAATCACTAGTTTCGTAGTAATCGCTTTTTGTTGTGGCTTTCTCTCCTCCTCTTATTTCCAAGGGGTCAAGGTTCCCGACTCAACGCTGGTCCCACCAGACGAGCGTGTTCCGCACAATCTGCATGAGACTTTGATTTAGATTCTCGCATACTCATTCTGCGGTGAGCTTGATCGTCTGGGGACCATTCTCGTGGCATCCTTGAAGGATTTGACCGCCTCGGCTTAGGATGAAATGAAAATCATAATACCCAATGGTCAAGATAAGGCTTGGCATTAAAGAGTACCATATTTGAAAGCCCAAGCAGATCGATAAATTCATGGCAAATACTGTGTTAATGTGATAACGAAAGGTAGTGACTAACCATCTCGTGATTCGCATTCTCCATATGAAATTGAGAAACCTCGGTTAATGCTTTCTTTGAGCCGCAATCGCTTTAATAATAATTCCGATATTCTTTTTTTCTATTCCTCTCTCGTGTTCTTTCCTTATTCTGTCCATATATTGTGAAACTCTATTCTTATCTATCGAGTAGTTTTGCATAAATACCATCCCTATATTTATTAGCAACAATCCTACCTAAGATGGGAAGTGGCCTCCTCATGACGAGTAGTCGCCTTTTATCGACATCTTTGCGTTGAAAGCGAGTAATCATACACGACGCGGATAAAAGATGGGATGGTACGCACAAAGCATGGGCGACGTCTCAAGAGAATACCACGAGTGCACCTGTAAGATTTTATAATGACTCATATTGCTCATTAGTAGAGAACCAGTGGGTTCGGGGCTAACCCACCGCCACCTGCGTTCTCGCATGATGAAGAGAAAATTAGAAAGAATTTCCCCATCCTTCACTATATGTGAAAGCTTAGACAATAGACCGCCTCTATTTATAGTCTTCATTGAGTTAGTTAGGTCTAATTTAGAAAGTATAGATATATTCACTCTCAACATACTATACCTAGAGAATCCTTGAGAAGTGTTTTCAAGCCTAAAGGAATTCTCCATGAGAAGGTTATCCTGGACAATCTTATTGATCATACCGAGAGCCATTAGCACAAGGTCGTATTCTTGTGTTGGATTGACACAATAATGTAGATTTGGTTGTGAATTGACATGCATTATGTAGTAGTACTTAGGACGCTTTAGCTCTCCTATTTTTGACTTGGAGAAGACGCTAAGTCGAAGCTGGCGACAGGTGTAAGTTCCATCTTTTATTAATTTCTTCATTTCAAAGAGGGATTGGAATAGTGGAAGAGGGTAGGGTAGAGAAGGCGATCTACATTAGTGTCGATCGATAATGAGCCACCAATGTCGGTCGTTGGTCAAATATCGTGATTCGGAAGAATTTCGCTATCTTCTATAAGGATTATAGTATGTCCCGGCACTATAAGGATAGTAATGCGAGCTCACAACTATTAAACGTCGTCTCCCTCACTCTACCTCGCCTCACTATGGCTCGTCGTTGTTCTTATGAACTGAACGGAGCTCACGCCGGATTAATAGGATAGAGATTGGCACATCCGGTAGTGGTGGGTAGTTCATGATACTCCTATCGCACCTTGTGAGAACCCCTAATCGGTTCACATCGACCTCGTGAGAGGTGACACGTTCTACGCAATTCTCGGCGTGAAATGTTTATATGGATCCGATCCACAAAGGAACTACTATATGTAGTAGGTGGAGTCTGCTTTGCTCTTGTCTTCGAGCATGTAGAAGAAGAGGAGCCATTTTCAACAACTAATATATGGCATATCATATAAAGTATCTCCTTATTAACCTCCATCAAATTGGTCGCCTCATTCCAATCGCCTCCACAGGAAACATAATGTTTTGAACCCATTGAAGTAACCTACCCTAAGCCCAAATTTCACAACATGTGCTTGGCAAAAGCACCTCCTGATTTAGAGCGCCTTCTATTTGTTGTATACCCCCATAGAGGCTGTGTTTCACTTCGTTTCTTCACTTGAAGACGTAACACTTGGAAGGGAGTGCTTGCTTCACTTCTTCTTTGCTTAGTCTCACCATAAACTACCGTGATTTGGTTCCCTATCCTTCTCTTTCATAGCTATCACTTGATAGATAGAATGGCTTCTAATCCATCCTTGCTTCTTATTAGTCTCAATCAAAGAGGAAAGAGCCTATTTTTCTTTAAAAGTGACTTGCCTTCCTAGCGCTAAGCATAGAAAGCTCTCACGCGCACAATAGACTCTATTAGACTAGGAATCTGTTACCGTTCCCCAACCCAAAGAGGTTAATCGATGCAATTTTACTCTGTCTCGTGGTGAAGATTACGATCGTACCATTCAATATCATCGTGGGAAAATCGAACGTGGTAGCTGACGCGTTGAGTAGAAGATCGTATGCGTTTACTAGTGTGATGTTGTTAACATAAAGACCCATTTTGTATAACTTACAAATGATGGAGATAGAGTTAAAGACTCTAGGGACCCATGTGAAGATAACGAATATACGATTAGAATAGACTTTAATCGATAAAGTTAAAGCTGCTCAAGCTACATACTCAAAGCTGATGAATGTGAAGAAGAAGGTTCAAGAGGGCGTTATTCTAGAAGTAAGAATCGATGATGAGAGGAAATCTCAACCCACGATTTTATTGGCCCGTTTGAAATCCTTGATCGAGTAGGAACTGTGGCCTATAGACTCGTTTTACTGCCAAGTATATCGCGTGTTCATAACGTTTTCTTCACGTATTGATGTTACGTAAATATGTGGATTGTAACATTCCTGATTTTTAAATGTAAATTATAAATATTTATTGATTTATATAATTATTTATTGGATGTGTTTATTATTGAATAAATAATTTTTCAATTTGATGGAGTTGATTTAGTTAATTATTTATTTGTTAAATAATTAATGTGATTAGTTAATTATTTATTTGTTAAATAATTAATGTGTTATATGGATTGAAAGTTATGTGATTAAGTGATTTATTTAATAAATTGTTATTAAATAAAGCGACAAATTACTATGTGATAAAGATTTATTAAAATAAATTAAAGTAATTTTAATTTAGTTTTGCCAAACAAGGTATAAGTATATTAATCCTTTATTTTATAAATGGTTTGCCAAACAAGGCCTTATGGCTTTTGAAATTCTTGTTAATTTTAAATTATATTATTAATAAAATAAAACAAATATATAAATAAAATATATTTATATTTATAAGATTATACGTTATATGTTTGGTAACTGATAAGAGTAAATAGGCTTATTATTGCCATATCAGTTTTGTTTTGTTTTGACGCATACTTGTTAAGTGTTTACGCTCCAGTTTTGCTTAGTCTAAGAAAAGGTTTTTAGAGAATAAGAAAAGTTTCAGAGAATTTGAGAGAGAGAAGTAGCAAAAGAAAATTATCAGTGTTTAACAAAGATTGTCTAAAACAAAAGGTATGTACATAACTTAACCATAGCTATTTTACGCCATATATTTTATGTGAGTTTATATTGTCTCGGTGTTCTCAATTTGCTGTAAGACGAAGTTATTTACAAACTTTCTAGAGTTCGAATGTTTTACTATTTGATTATGAAATCATGTGTATTAGTAGTAGATAACATATATATTGATGATTGCATGTTCAATAATGTATAGGCAAGAGTATGATAAATTACGTATACACGAAAGAAATTATTTTTACAGTAAACTTATATGCATGAATATGATTTTTGAAAGTTAATAAAAATTAGTATGTGATTATGTTAATTGAGACTTGTGTGTAATTGGGTAAGAAATTAAGCAGAGCAAGGAATCGAATGGAGATGGCCGTATTTACTGTGTCAAGATATTTCTTCAATGGAGTCTGTATATTTTTAAAACACAATGTTTTCAGAGAATTAGTTCACTGCTATTGTAGTTTAGTTGTGTAAAATTTGTACACAAATGCTTCATAACTTTTATGTGTAATTTTTGTGAAGATTATTGGGTATTGATTGTTGTTAGAAATCAAGACAGTAGCTTTGGCTCTGTTCTTCGTTTTGTTTCTGTGAGTTTCGCCACCAAAGATCAAAATTCACGCCCAAATGTTGAATTCAAGGCTTAGCGCCAAAATGTCGCCTTCCAAATGAACTCTCTCAAATATGCAAACAATGAGTCCCTATAGATCTCGCCACGAGCGCCATGTCATCATTACCGAGAACGACTTTTGATGCACCATGGCGCCACTTAATAGAAAGTTCAGAAACGACTTTTGACTTGCACAAATGTCTAATTTTTTTTAAAAGGAATGATATATGATAAATGTTGAGTATGTATTTTGGTATTATAATATATTAATACTATGAGTGAACATGGAATTACTAATTAACAAATATTGTTATTAGTTTTAATGGATAGAATTTGATTATACAATTTATAATCAAAGCATGCGTGATGTAGAGATATAGTATGTTGTTACTGACTGATTATGTCATGTTAACATATGTATATAGGATAATTATGATTTGGTTTATAACGATTTATTCTACACGCAAGGCAAGTTCTCTAACTCCATATTCTCGTTGAGTTAGTTGTGTTTATACAAGTTTTCTAATCCTAAAGCTTCATTATGCAAATTTTATATGATATACTTTATTGAGTAAAGTATTTCCATTAAGAAACTTAATTGTATCCAATTATTCATGATGATACAAGCTTCCCATCTCCACACTTTCGTTGAGATAGTTATTATGATTATGCAAGTTTTTCCTAACTCTAAACTTGTTATATTAGCATGCAAGTATCGTTATTCGTTGAATCGCTTTTATTGTTCAAGTTATTATTTGTTGTGCATGCTTGATAATAAATTTTAAGATATAACCTTAGCTTAATATTGTTCAAAGCAAGGTATGATAGATTATTCAATTGTTATGCTATTAGAATTATTCCTAAAGCATGAACTCATAACGAAATGATTATTCAGTCAGAATTATTCAATAACATATTGTTATTATCTTTTATTCAACTAATCCTTAGTTGATGTTCGTTGAATTCAAATTGCCTTGAAGTGTATCCAAACAAAACTATCTTTGGGGGCGACTTGTACTCAAAATATCGAGATGAACAACCCTATTTATAGGGGTTACGCTTATTTTGTACTTTCTTGTACCGAAATGTTTGTATACAATACATGTATGAAGGGTTGATCCCCTAAGTACCACAAGTCATTATAGTCAGTATGACTATAAAAGTTAAAGTTGAAAGACTACTTATAACTGTGGACAAGGTTCATGGTCATTAGACCCTCAATTGAATGTTTAAGATGTTAATAGAATTTATTGTTCAATTCTATTGAGCCCCTGAATGGGCAAGGAATGTTTCAGTTCTTTTAAGCCTCTGAATAGGAAAGGAACGTATGAGAAGTTAATAGAACTTATTGTTCAGTTCCATTTAGCCCCTAAATGGGCAAAGAATGCGAAAGTTTTAGTTATTGATATTTCAAGTGAGCCTTGTTTGCTCACTCTTGCCTGTAAAATCCTTACAGCTAAAGATGGAAAGGGTGACGTACCTAGCACCAGTAAAGGAAAGGGAAAGATGAACAAGTACTGAAGACTTGTAATAGTTTGATAGTTTTATTATCAGACTTTGGTTTAAAGATTGTAATGAAGTTTATTTAATTTTTCCGCATGAATGATTGTTTGTAAATGTTAGATAACCTGGGAGATATTATTTTATGTAATTCATGTATGGGCAGGTTTATTATTCAATTTTATTTATGATTGGGTAGTTATAAAGGAATGTTTTGATTACGTGAACACCAAATCTTAAGGTAATGAAGTACCGAGATTTGGGGGTGTCACAAGTTGGTATCAAAGCTTTAGGTTATGAACCTTAGGTGGGGGGAAAAGCCTTAGGAAGTAACCTTTGAAAAGAGAGTGGAGATAACTCTTATCGAGTTTTAAGGAAGAAGTAATAAAACACTTATGTGTTTATAATTTATGTGCTCGTGAGTGTCGAGTAGAATGATTAATAACCAAAAACTTTAAAATTTTGTTGTCAGGATGAATAATGTCGGAGAATCCAGTCAGGCTAGGGAGGATGGACCTCAGATGCCTATAAAGGAGGAAGAGGAAGAGGAGGAAGAGGAAGAGACTCCACTAACCTCGATGATTGATCGTATGTATGATGAAGTCTACGACCGTAACGTGGAACTTCAGGACACAGTTGAGGAGTTGCAGGAGAAGTAGCTGAACAACAGACTGCAATGACACATAAGGACGATGATATCCAGGATCGAGATGAACGTCTAACTAATGTTGAAGAGAAGCTGATGCAGACTGAAGGAGAGAAGGAACAACTGATCGAGATGGTCGTGGAACTGAAGAACAAGCTGAATGAAGAAGCTACCAAAAGGGCAAGAGCTAAAGACACATACGAGGAAGCTTATCAACGAACTGGAAGAGCAGTAAGGGACGCACAAACAAAGAGGATGAAGATGGAAGAGATGGATAAAGTATTCAATACCGTGATCAATCGAGCTCAAGATCGGGTCATGGGTTATCCAATTCAGTTTGAGACTCTGCCATCACACGTGTTAGATCGTCGAACCATGTTCCGTGTTATGGAAGAAGAGCGTCAAAAGGCTATGGATTATCTTAATAGATCATCGTAGGAAATGTGTCTGTTTTGCACGTAATAAGTGTTAAATAATGTGTAAATCCCTAGTGTTAAGTAACCATGCGATATGAGAATGATGATGTTGTCCTATAACTTTTGCAGTTCAAGAAAGGAATGTAAATAGCAGTGATGGAGAAGGCTGTACTCGCTGATGGTGGAGGCGAGGCAGTGACAAAATTCAATCAAGAGCAGAAGAAGAAGAAAAAGAAGAATGAGGTGGAAGTGAAGAGTGGTAGCGGAGGCAGTGGAAATGGCAACAACAACAACTTGAAGAGGAAATGGAACGGAAACGGGGGTACTGGAAACCAGTAGGGTAACTAGCAGGTTAGGAAGTTTAAAGCATGTGCTAAATGCGGGAGGTTTCATAAGGGTGTGTGCTTGATGGGGAAATGTGCATGTTTCAACTGTGGCCAGGAGGGTCACATCGCCTCAAATTGCACCCAACCCAAGAAGAATGTCTGTTTTACATATGGATCCAAGGATCATTTTGCTCGTGAATGCCCTCAGAAGAAGGTCGGAGAAATAGTAAGAAGTAAGGGAGGCAGCAGTGGAGGTACTTGGGCCAATACTGGACCTACAGCGTCAAACAAACCCACAGCCAGAACTTTCAACATGATTGTGCAAGATGATGTGCAATCAAAAGATGTGGTGTCAGGTATTATCCCAATCAACGATATTAATGCTTATGTATTATTTGATTAAAAGCTACTTGCTCGCTTATATCTCTCGATGAATTTGCTAAGAGGTTAGAATTGCCTGCAGAGAAGAACTAAACTTCCTTTGAACATAGAAATTGCGAATAGGAGGTGATTCCTGTTAGGTTCAGATACAAGAACCGTAGAGTGAACATAAAAGGAATATATTGATGGTAGATTTAATTCCGATTAGACTCGTGGAATTTGATGTAATTTTGGGAATGGATTGGTGCTTCAAATATGGAGCAAAGAATTGATTGTCACAAAAGTGTGTAAACCTTATGACTCACAAAGGTAGTATTCTATGGTAGCAAATCGCCTAGACAAATGAAATGTCTGACGATTATGCAGGCCAAAAAGTTGTTAAGTAAAGGCTGTGTGGGGTATTTAGCTTACATAGTTGATACTCAAAAGAAGGGTGTGAAACTGGAAGAGATACCAGTGGTTAGGGAATTCGTAGATGTCTTTCCGAATGATTTGACAGGACTTCCGCCTGATAGAGAGATTGAGTTCGTAATCGACTTAGCGCCAGGAACTGCACCAATATCGAAGGCCCCGTAGAGAATGGCTCCAGTAGAAATGAAGGAACTGATGGTGCAACTGCAAGAACTGCTGGACAAGAAGTATATTCAACCAAGCGTATCACTGTGGGGAGCGCCAGTATTATTCGTGAAGAAGAAGGACGGATCAATGCGTCTTTGCATTGATTATAGGGAGTTAAACAAGGTTACTATGAAGAATAGGTATCCGTTGCCTAGAATAGATAACTTATTTGACCAGTTGAAGGGTGATAAGTACTTCTCGAAAATAGATTTGAGAAGTGGGTATCACCAATTGAAGGTAAGAAAGGAGGATATACCTAGATTCGGCATTCGAACTCCGATGCACGGACATTACGAGTTTCTGGTGATGTCTTTTGGTTTAACAAATGCCCCTGTTGCGTTCATTGATTTGATGAACAGGGTATTTAAACCATTCTTAGACAAGTTCATAGTGGTATTTATCGACAACATTCTGGTGTATTCCAAAACTCAAGAAGAACACGTGGAACATTTACGTCTGACATTGGAGACACTAAGAAAGGAAAAGTTGTACGCGAAATTCTCTAAGTGTGAATTTTGGCTCGATCGTGTACAATTTTTGGGTCATGTGATTGAAATAGATGGGATTTCAGTGGATCCATCGAAAGTTGAAGCTGTAATAAATTGGGAACAACCAAGGACACCTTCGGAGGTGAGGAGTTTCTTGGGACTGGCCAATTTATTACGTAAGATTCATTCAAGATTTTTCCAAGATAGCCACTCCGTTAACAAATTTGACACGGAAAGCTGTGAAATTTGTTTGGACGGAGAAATGTGAAGAGAGCTTCCAAGATTTGAAGAAGAAGCTAAGTGTGGCACCTGTGTTAACCCTGCCGAATAATACAGGAAATTTTGTGGTGTATAGTGATGCCTCACACAAAGAATTGGGTTGTGTTATTATGCAAAACGGCAAAGTTATTGCCTATGCATCAACACAACTAAAGGATTATGAGAGAGGTTATCCGACTCATGATTTGGAATTGGTTGCAGTAGTATTTGCTCTCAAGATATGGAGACACTATCTATATGGAGAGAAATGTGAGATCTACATAGACCACAAAAGTCTGAAGTATATTTTCACTCAGAAGGATCTGAACATGCGTAAGAGAGGGTGGATGGAATTGATAAAAGATTACGATTGTGAGATCTTTTATCATCCAAGTAAAGCGAATGTGGTTGCAGATGCTTTAAGCAGGAACGGTCGGGAGAAGTTGATGCTGATAACAACTTAGAAGGAGCTCATTTCAGCAATGACAAAGCTAGAGCTAGAAATCAAGTTTCCACAAGAATCCAATGAACGACTATTTCAGTTAGAAGCAGGTCCAACTTTACTGGACAAGGTGAAGAACGCTCAGTTACAAGATGAAGAATGTGGGAAGATAAAAGAGAATATGGTTGATGGTAGCAATACAAAATACAAGGTTGATACCGAAGGATTACTACGGTACGAGGGAAGAATTTGGGTTCCAGCAACACCAGAGCTGAAAGACGAAATCTTGACCGAAGCTCATAGCTCAAGATATTCGATTCATCCAGGAAGTACGAAGATGTATCAAGATCTGCACCGACACTTTTGGTTGTCGAATATGAAAAGGGACGTTGTAGAATGCGTGGCGAAATGTTTGACATGTCAAAGAGTAAAAGCCGAACATCAAAGACCGAGCGGATTACTTCAATCGTTGGAAATATCAGAATTGAAGTGGGAACACATCACGATGGATTTTGTGGTGGGTCTTCCAACTACTCAGAGAGGATGCGATGCGATTTGGGTGATAGTGGATAGACTGACGAAATCAACACACTTTCTACCAATAAAGATTAGATTCAATCTTGATCAGTTGGCAAGATTGTACATTAAAGAGATTATTTCGAGGCATGGAATGCCAGTATCAATTGTGTCCGATAGAGACCCGCGATTTACTTCAAATTTCTGGAAGAGACTACAAGAATGCATGGGAACTTAGTTGCGAATGAGTACGACTTATCATCCACAAACAGATGGCCAAAGCGAACAAACGATCCAGACATTGGAAGATATGCTGAGAGCATGCATCATGAATTTCAAAGGAAGCTGGGAAGAACAATTATCATTAGTGGAATTTGCTTAAAATAATGGTTATCACGCGAGTATCGGTATGCCACCTTACGAAGCGTTATACGGCAGAAAGTGTAGAACTCCACTGTGCTGGGATAAAGTTGGTGAACGTCAACTGCTAGGACCAGAACTAGTACAACAAACTACTGAGATTATTAAACTCATCAGGACAAGATTGGTAGCAGCTCAAGACCAACAGAAAAAGTATGCTGATCAAAACAGGCAAGATCGTGCATTTGACGTAGGAAGCTACGTATTCTTAAAAGTTTCTCCTTGGAAGGGGAAAATTCATTTCAGTAAGAAGGGAAAACTTAGCCCGAGGTTTATTGGACCCTTTGAAGTGCTGTGAAAAGTTGGAGAGGTAGCTTACGAAGTAGCTCTACCTCCAGAGTTGGAAAACATTCACAATGTTTTTCATATTTCGGTGTTACGACCATATAAACCCGATTACAATCACGTGATCGAGTACGAACCGTTGCAGTTCGAGAAAGATTTGACTTATGAAGAGGTTATTATCCAGATAGTCGACAGGAAAGAACAAGTGCTCAGGAATAAAGTGATACCTTCTGTGAAGGTGATATGGAGAAACCACAATGCTGAAGAAACAACGTGGGAACTCGAAGAGAAAATGATAAAAGAGTACCCTGAGTTATTTGTTTAATCTGTGTGTTCGATTTTGGGGACAGAATCTTTGTAAGTAGGGAAGAATGTAACGAATGTGTTGTTTGAGTTGTGATTATGGGGACAGAATCCTTATAAGAGGGGAATGATGTAACATTCTAGATTTATAAATGTAAATTATAAATATTTATTGATATATATAATTATTTATTGGATGTGTTTATTTTTGAATAAATAATTGTTCAATTTGATGGAGTTGATTTAGTTAATTATTTATTTGTTAAATAATTAATGTGATTAATTAATTATTTATTTGTTAAATAATTAATGTGTTATATGTAAATAACTTAACCATAGCTATTTTACGCCATATATTTTATGTGAGTTTATATTGTCTCGGTGTTCTCAATTTGACTGTAAGACGAAGTTCTTTACAAACTTTCTAGAGTTCGAATGTTTTACTATTTGATTATGAAATCATGTGTATTAGTAGTAGATAACATATATATTGATGATTGCATGTTCAATAATGTATAGGTAAGAGTATGATAAATTATGTATACACGAAAGGAATTATTTTTACAGTAAACTTATATGCATGAATATGATTTTTGAAAGTTAATAAAAATTAGTATGTGATTATGTTAATTGAGACTTGTGTGTAATTGGGTAAGAAATTAAGCGAAGCAAGGAATCGAATGGAGATGGCCGTGTTTATCGTGGTCAAGATATTTTTTCAATGGAGTCTCAGATATTTTAAAACACATGTTGTTTTCGTGAGAATTAGTTCACTTCGCTATTGTTGTTTAGTTGTGTAAAATTTGTACACAAATGCTTCATAACTTTTATGTGTAATTTTCGTGAAGATTATTGGGTATTGATTGTTGTTAGAAATCAAGACAGTAGCTTTGGCTCTGTTCTTCGTTTTGTTTCTGTGAGTTTGGCGCCAATATCAAAATTCACGCCCAAATACAAATCTCGCTACTTAAGCGCCAAAATGTCACGCCTCAAATGGATTTCACGTCACTACCGGAGCGCTATATCACCCTCATGGTGTACCCATAGCTTTAAATCGTAGCCATGCACACCTTTACTTAACAGAAAGTTCATAAATGACTTTTGTCTTGCACAAAAGTCTGATTTTTTTAAAAAGGAATGATATATGATAAATGTTGAGTATGTATTTTGATATTATAATATATTAATACTATGAGTGAACATGGAATTACTAATTAACAAATATTGTTATTAGTTTTAATGGATAGAATTTGATTATACAATTTATAATCAAAGCATGCGTGATGTAGAGATATAGTATGTTGTTACTGACAGATTATGTCATGTTAACATATGTATATAGGATAATTGTGATTTGGATTATAACGGTTTAATCTACGCACAAGGCAAGTTCTCTAACTCCATATTCTCATTGAGTTAGTTGTGTTTATACAAGTTTTCTAATCCTAAAGCTTCATTATGCAAATTTCATATGCTATACTTTATTGAGTAAAGTATTTCAATTAAGCAATTTAATTGTATCCAGTTATTCATGATGATACAAGCTTCCCATCTCCACACTTTTGTTGAGATAGTTATTATGATTATGCAAGTTTTTCCTAACTCTAAACTTGTTATATTAGCATGCAAGTATCATTATTACGTGAATCGGGTTTATTGTTCAAGTTATTATTTGTTGTGCATGCTTGATAATAAATTTTAAGATATAACCTTAGCTTAATATTGTTCAAAGCAAGGTATGATAGATTATTCAATTGTTATGCTATTAGAATTATTCCTAAAGCATGAACTCATAACGAAATGTTTATTCAGTCATAATTATTCAATACATAATGTTATTATCTTTTATTCAACTAATCCTTAGTTGATGTTCGTTGAATTCCAAATTGCCTTGAAGTGTATCCAAACCAAACTATCTTTGGGGAGGACTTGTACTCAAAATACTGAGATGAACAACCCTATTTATAGGGGTTACGCTTAGTTTTGTACTTTGCGCTGAAATGTTTGTATACAATACATGTACGAAGGGTTGATCCCCCTAAGTACCCTGAAGTCATTATAGTCGTATGACTATAAAAGTTAAAGTTGAAAGATTACTTATAACTGTGGACAAGGTTCATGGTCATTAGACCCTCAATTGAATGTTTAAGATGTTAATACAATTTATTGTTCAATTCTATTGAGCCCCTGAATGGGCAAGGAATGTTTCAGTTCTTTTAAGCCTCTGAATAGGAAAGGAACGTATGAGAAGTTAATAGAACTTATTGTTCAGTTCCATTTAGCCCCTAAATGGGCAAAGAATGCGAAAGTTTTAGTTATTGATATTTCAAGTGAGCCTTGTTTGCTCACTCTTGCCTCAGAAAATCCTTACAGCCTAAAGATGGAAAGGGTGACGTACCTAGCACCAGTAAAGGAAAGGGAAAGATGAACAAGTACTGAAGACTTGTAATAGTTTGATAGTTTTATTATCAGACTTTGGTTTAAAGATTGTAATGAAGTTTATTTAATTTTTCCGCATGAATGATTGTTTGTAAATGTTAGATAACCTGGGAGATATTATTTTATGTAATTCATGTATGGGCAGGTTTATTATTCAATTTTATTTATGATTGGGTAGTTATAAAGGAATGTTTTGATTACGTGAACACCAAATCTTAAGGTAATGAAGTACCGAGATTGGTAATGAAGTACCGAGATTTGGGGGTGTCACATGGATGACCCGAACCACGTTATTAAATTAGAACTAGACGAGATAACAGAAGATTTAACGTATGAGGAGCTACGTGTTAAAATCTTGGATAAGAAGGATCGTATTCAACACTCAAAGGTTATACCTCAAGAGTTAGAATCTGAAATGAAGTTAAGGTATCCTCATCTCTTCGGCATACCAGCTACGTACGTAAAATTTCGAGGGCGAAATTTCATAAGGAGGGAGATTATGAGACCCCAAATTTTATGAATAAAGATTTAAATTTCTCGAAATATTTTTTTTAAATATTATAGTGTGGATTTGATATAATGTTATAGTTGTGGGTAATATTTATAAATTTTGCAAAGTATGCAAGTTGTTGTATAATATTCGATTGGTTTGGGAATATTCTTTTGTTTGGGAAATATCCGCATTTACGGACAATCATTAATTGGTGGACCCCACAACGGAATTATTGTCAGATTGAGAAAATGACAAAAATATTTTTATAAAAATAACGGCGAAGGTGTTACCGTTAAAACTGTTGAACTACCCGGTAGTAAAAGTACAGTAATACGCGTGGTTGCATAGTAGCACACGGTATTGATTATTGATGCTTACGTGAGAAGTCACTCAGTTATACTCAATTATTGCTACATTAATTGCTGCATCATATCTCTCATATTATTGATTCAATTATTATTATAGTATCATCTACATAATATGATATATTATTAAATCAATAATTAAGACGACAAAGTTATTCATATTATTATTTGCAATATTGACAATGTCTAGAAGTTCTGTCAATGAGAGGTTTGGTCACCTAATTGCGCGCCAATAAGGAGAAATCCTTATCGGAAAGCCATCTCTTTCCTGGGAACGACCTGCTTGTTAAATATTATGAATTATAATATTAATGATGAATAAGTTCATGTTGATTAAAGATGAATTTTATAGTTCCATTGTGTTGGACTTATTTGTGTAAGTATAATTGATGTCTGGAGGTTATATTGTTCAATTGAGTATTTGGGACACTTTTTGTGTCGAAGTACTATTCACGAGTTACTATTCATGAGTTACTATTCACGAGTTACTATTCATGAGTTACTACTCACGAGTTACAATTCATGAGTTACTTTTCACGAGTTACTATTCATGGGGTACTATTCACCCGTAAGATATATTTCTTTTCGGTCCATATTATTTTTGGGTACAATATTATTCCATGAGGAGATGTGCTAATTTTTCAGACCGTTGGTTGAAGATATAATAGTAAATCAATATGGACTGCTTGTGGAAAGTATAATAGTAAATCAATATGGATCGCTGGTTTAAAGTTTTAATAGTAAATCAGTATGGACCGTTGCTTTAAGTTTTAATAGTAAACCAATATGGACCGTCCGTTTAAAAGTAAATCAATCTGGACCGTTCATGAATTAGTTACTATTCAGTCCATTCTCCTATAAATAGAAGTTCATTCCTTCATTATTTCTTACAAATTCACTAAAACTCTAGAGAGAGAAACTATAGAGAGAAAGAAGAAAAGTATTATGCTACTTCACTACTTCAGTATTCAGTTTTTCTAAGGTAGGGAATATTATTTGTTGTACCCGTAAGGGGTATTATTTCTTTTGTATTCATGAAGGGAACTTCTATTATTCCATTATTTATTATTTTGTTGGAATAACCTATATACGCGGGCTACCCTATACTTGGTGAAATTCTTCTGTTATTTCATTATTTATTATCCTGTCGGAATATCACATCTGCATGCGTTTACGCTGGACACAGTTCCATTATTTATTATTACATCTTTAATATCCCATGCTGTATGCGTTACTACCGGACTGATTCCATTCTTTATTATTACATTGGAATATTCGTCGCATGCATGCGTTTTACGCTGCACTGGGTTTCGTTATTTATTATTCATTGGAATAACTTTGCTGTGCGGCCTATCGCATGCATGGTGATTTCTTTTGTTATTCCATTCTTTATTATACTCATTGGTTAAAACTTTGACTTCTATACTCCATGAAATTAGTGGAATATCCTTGATATTTGCGCTTCATCCAGTATCTTTTCATGAAAATATTATTCTGAGCATTCTTGAATTTTACTCGACAAAGAAGTATCATGTTGACAATGTGGACGTTATTAGTTCCTGGATAAATTAATTCTTGAACTTGTTTTATTGAATTCTTATATCATTGTCATCATCCTCATGTTTATATTATGTTGAAAGTCATCTGTGGCCTGTAGTGCAAAGATGGACTTGGTATGATTATGACCGAGGATTATTCTAAGATAATCATAACCGTAATGTTACAAATGATATGGAAAAAAGTCCTCATTGGCCCGTAGTGCATTGATGGGCGCTTTTTTGGTATGATTATGGCTATGGATTCTCTTTGGCCGTAGTGCAAAGATGAATTGTTTTATGGCATGATCAGGACCATTGATGAAAACATGATTATCTTAAGCCGTAGTGCATGGATAATTCGTGGTCGTGATACTAAAGAATATCTTTGGCCGTAGTGCAGGGGTGATTCGATGATGTGGATTATTTATTAAAATTTGAGTCCCAAATGATAAAAGTGATGAAAACCTTTTAAATCATAGAAGATAGTAGATTTTATTCCCTACTTGACTCTTCTAATGGATTGCTTGTTCCCCTGCAGTTAAACTTGATAGTTATTATATTTTATCAGTTTAACACTGTTGAAGGCTAACGATAAATTATTCTACATTATCTTAGTCATAATATTTCTTACTGGGCTAGTTGAGCTCACCCTTTTTTTCACTGTTCTCTTTAGGAAAGGAGAACGTAGTTGGGACTAGTCGGGGAACAGAGTGATGATCCTAGATGTTTGCATTAGTATTCCTCACTATTCTGTGAAATAGTGTGATAATAATTGTAATGAGGACTCCTTTTGAGTTTTTATACTCTCTAGTAGACAATATTTGTATTCAAACTCACAGTTTATGTTTTGTCGTATTGTACACGATAGTTGTATTATTAAGTTGTATTTGAATTCTATACCATGTATCTGACGACTCAAGATGGGTGATGTATACCTAATTTTAGGGGCGTCACAATAACCCTTTAATGGGAGGATTTTTATTTAAATTTTATTGTTATGTTTACTATGGGAAGATAGATGTTATTTATTTTGGTGAATGAACACTAAATCTGTGGGAAACTCGAGTACCAGTATTTGGTGGTGTCACAGGTTGGTATCAAAGGTGTAGGTTATGAACCTTAGGTGGGTGAAAAAACCTTAGGTAGTATCCTTAAAAGAGATTGAGAACATAGTGGTGATAAACTCTTATCGAGTTCTAAGAAATGAATTCCTTAAAAGATTTTATGTGCTTATCTGATATATTATGTGCTCACAAGTATCGATTAGTAATTAAAACTTACATCTTTGTTGTCAGGATGTTTGATGTTGGAGGATCTAGTCGGGTTGGGGAGGAGGAACCCCGAGTACCTAGAGAGAAGGAGCCCCGAGACATTCATGTTGTCTGGGAGAAGTTGGTACAGAGAGAGTCATCTCCATTGATCACTGTTGTGGGTTAAGAGCCTGAGGAGGAAGAGGAGGAACATGAGTTCCCACCGAACTCTATTGCAGCTCAGATGTATGACGAGGTGTATAACCATAACATTGAGCTTCAGGATAGAGTCAGAGAATTTGTGACAACCCGAATTTTAAAAAAATGTTAAAATAAGATTTTAATGAATATAATTCTTATTATGACGTATTTTGCATTTAAGTAAATATGTATATTCATATATTGAGATGATGAGGTTTAATAGTTAATTTAACTATTGAAGAAATTAAATGAAATTGTTATGAAAAAAAATTTCTTGAATAAGATTAGTTAATTTAATTAAGTTTCGAAATTATATTATGAAATAATATAATTTGATTATTATGCCTTTATTGGCACTAGAATTGTTATGAATTAGATTTCATAAATAATGTGAGTAATTCACTTAATTAAAATAATGAATTAATGTGAATATATATGTTTTAATAAAATGAGAGAGTAATATATTACATATAAATGAAAAACATTTATGTAATGGCTTAATATATTACATTTGGTCAAGTGAATGTAAATTAACTATGAGAATGAAAAGGACCAATATAATTATAAATAAATATTGGTGTTAGGATAATGAATTAAATAAATATTTAAGTTGTGATTAAAAGTATGGATTCAATAAATTGTCTCTTGACAATTTATAGAGGGAAAGAAATTGATTAATTATACATAATAATTGTATAATTTATTAAAATAATTAATGGATTAAATACTAATCATTTTAAAGAAATGTTTATTATTTTACATAGAGGTGTTTATGAATATTATAATGTATAAGTATAATAATTATACATATTATAATTGTATAATTATTTAGTTTAGCTAGCTAAGTAATTTAGTAGTATGGTTAAGTGTGATACTTAGAGAAAAGAAGATATATTATATAATAAGGAGATTATAAAAATAAATTAGAAGATGATAATTGGGTTCTAGCCAAACATGACCTTGAGACCCTTGGGTTTTTCTAACTAATGAAGACATAATGATGTATATATTATGTTATATTAGTTATATGATTTTACATGTTTTGTTCCTAAAGCCTAAGAATAGAGAAAATAGAGTGTTGAAGAAGAGAGTTAGAGAACTTTGAGAGAGAATAGAGGTTCTCTGTGTAATTGGAGAAGAAGTGTGACATCCCAAAAATTTAGAAGATCTTGAATTATTAAATTAAAGGTTAAAGAATAAAACCTAGAGTGAAAATAGAGGAATGATTTAAATTTTTAAAAAAGAACCTATATGGTTTACTATTTAAATAGAATTGAGAAAATAAGGGTTACAAAATTCAAAAACTAGATTGAAATTATTTTTTGGAAGTATGTTAAGAATAAGGTATTATATTACCTTCAACTTTATGTGAATTAATTATGAGAATGATTTAAATTTTGAAAAGAAAGAAATAGGGTATAAATGTGGAAAATTTATTAAGGAAATAAAATTCAAGTGAAAAGATATTATAAGGATAAAGTAAATGTGTATATGTATATGTACATATATATTTAGTGATGTGCTATATATTTTAGCAAGAGGAATGATAAGGATAAATATTTTTGACTTATGTGAAACATGTATGTGATTAAATAAATAAATATATTAAGTATATATATTTATTTATTATATAAAGAAAAATTAAATAGAAAGTTACATAACCTAATTATAAATTAGGTATTGGAATTAAATAACCTAAATGATTATGTTTATTTAGTGGTCCTAGTATTTAATTATATACTAGTGACCTAATTTAAGATATTTGTGGATCATGTCTCCACCTACTAAATTAATTTGTGTGACTATGTGAGTAAATAAATATGAATATTTTGTGTTTGTTTTTATTTGTTTATTATATAAACAAATAAAAGAAACTAAGGTAACCTATATATTAGGAATGAAAAACTGAATAACTTAATGGTTAAATGGTTTGGGAGAATAATGGTATTTAGAATATATACTAATTCTAAGGAATTTATTTTATACATCTCAATTAATTAATTGTATAACCTAATTATAGCAAGTTTAATTGGGCTAAGAAACTAAGTGTACATGAATAAGGATTTAAATTACAAATGAGTGAATGAAAATCCTAATTAAATAATTAAAGAAAGATAAAATTAAAAGTATGGAACTATGTTATTTTTTTAAAAGCCCAAAAGAATTTAATTCAAAACCCAATAATTAGCCTACTTGTTAAGGGGTATATTAGTCATTTGTTAAGAAAAATTAAAGCATTAGAAATAAAATACATTTGAGCTAGAATGGGAGAATGGGCGGCACATTAAGGGGGAAAAGGAAAGGCATGTGATGTAATGATTTAAATTACCAACTACTTACTAACTCCTACATTCTCTAGCCATGTGTCCTTCACTTATTTTTCCATTTTTTAACCAAAGTTACAAGTAAACCAAGGAGTGCAAGCAACTTAAAGTGATAAGAAAGAGAGAGTTGAGGGGGATGTATATGATATATACAAAATATTTCTACACAATTTACTAACCCACCAAAACCAACACACTTTTTGCCAATAAAGATTAAATTCAATCTTGATCAGTTGGCAAAGTTGTACGTTAAAGAGATCGTTTCGTGACATGGAGTTCCAGTGTCAATTGTGTCAGATAGAGATCCGCGATTCACGTTAAACTTCTAGAAGAGACTACAAGAATGTATGGGAACACAATTGAAAATGAGTACGACATACCATTCGCAAATAGACGGCCAAAACGAACGAACAATCCAGACGTTGGAAGATATGCTTAGAGCATGCATTATGCATTTCAAAGGGAGATGGGATGAATATTTTCCATTGGCAGAATTCGCCTACAACAACATTTACCACGCAAGCATCGGCATGCCGCCTTATGAAGCATTGTACGACAGAAAGTGCAGAACTCCACTGTGTTGGAATGAAGTCGGAGAACGTCAACTATTAGGACCAGAACTGGTACAGCAAACTGCTGAGCTTTTCAAACTCATCGGGACAATATTGGTAGCTGCTCAAGACAGACAAAAGAAGTATGATGATCAACACGGACAAGATCGTGAATTCGACGTAGGAAATTACGTGTTCTTAAAAGTTTCTCCTTGGAAGGGGAAAATTCATTTTGGTAAAAAGGGAAAGCAAAGCCCGAGGTTTATTGGACCCTTCGAAGTGTTGCGAAGAGTAGGAGAGGTGGCCTATGAGGTAGCTCTACCTCCATAGTTGGAACACGTTCATAATGTTTTTCGTGTTTCGGTGTTACGACCGTATAAACCCGATTACAAGCATGTGATCGAGTACGAATCATTTTAGCTCGATAAGGACTTGTCTTATAAGGAAGTTCTTATCCAGATAGTTGAAAAGAAAGAACAAGTGCTCAGGAATAAAGTAATACCTTCCGTGAAGGTGATATGGAGGAACCACAATGCTGAAGAAACTACGTGGGAACTCGAAGATAAAATGATAAAAGATTACCCTGAGTTATTTGTTTAATCTATGTCTTCGATTCTGGGGACAGAATATTTGTAAGTAGGAAAGAATGTGATGAATGATTTGTTTGAATTGTGATTCTGGGGACAGAATCTTTGTAAGGAGGGAAGGTGTTGGGCTTCGGCACAGAAACGCACAGCGGAAATTAAAATTTTAAATAAATTTCCGAAACCCTAAAACAGGATCCATGCGAAAATCAATTAATTCAGAGGTTTAGAGATTATACCAGATATAAACAAAAACGAGAATCTGAAATCGACTACGCCTCGAATCTCCAACGCAATACAAAACGATTAAGCCTCTACTGTATCCACATTTGGCCTTGCATTGAACCGTCGAAACGATTACATAATAAGAAAGGACTTGCAGTACTAGCCACCAAAAGGAATGGATTTTGAAACTGCTTTTCTCTCTAGTCTCTCTCTAAGAGCTGCTAGGGGTTTTTCAATTATGATATATTACCCTAAGTAGTAGCTGCTATATATCATATATATAGTAGTTAAAAGGAATTAATCAAATCAAAACCTAATTTTATAAAATCCAATTTATATATATATATATATATATATATATATATTAATTAAGTCTTACTTAATTAATATACATATATACAAATTATCCTTTTAATTTAAATTAAGTGATTTAAATACAATTAATCATATTAATATATTTAAATCCTTAAAATTTAAATTAATTCCCTTTAAATAACGTTACATGTGTGTGACCTATAGGTTATTATTACGTTGGCAATAATTTTAAAATCATATTATAAAATTATAAGCGATTGAGCGGCATCTAGTAATGCATCACTGCTACCCAAGTAATAATAAGATCGATGATTCGATGCAACCTTTTCGTGACCAATGTTTCAATGTAATTTAATCCTTTTAACCTTAATATCCTAGATTAAACTCGAGTCATGGAATGTGTCATACTCTTCATAATTTAATCTGAGTATTCTTGATCAATGAGTAGACTATATGAAACAAATCACTATTTGAGCATGGCCATGCATTTCATAGTCCTACTCAATCAAGAGGCCTATGGATATCACCCATAATATATAGGATGGTTAAATTCCATCTAGATCACTCATATTTCTCACACGATTAATGATGAACCCAATAATCACCTTTATAGTCCACCCTATTAAAGGTGACATTTGATGATATCAAAGTATATAAATTCTCGTGTAGTAATATAGCGATTTCAGGTCGGAGGACCATTACATCATTGTCACTATGAGAATTGCTAACGACACTTCGCATAATGCTCCATATAGAATTCTCATGGTGGGTCTGTCCAGTACATCGTTCTCTAACATGTACCTATGCATTGACTTAATATCTCATATATTTATGACCAATGAGATTTGGTCATCAGTCAATCTCCATACTAGTCTCCATGCATCATTGTTGTCCCATCAACAATGATACTCGACTAAGGGACATTTAAGAACAACGATACTAATGGTAATATATAATCTCATGTTCAAGTCACATACTTGAAACTATATAATTTGTATCACTATTCTAAGGAATTTTATTATGTTAACAATTATATTACGCAGTAAATAAAACCATAATAAAATAATATATTTATTCAATCAAATATAATATCAAAACGTTAAGCATTATATCAAATAATTGGCCTCTAGGGCATAAACTATAACAGCTCCCCACTTGCACTAGAGCCAATCACTAATGTATTTAATACCCATGGAACTAGTGTGACCGTCGTGCTTCTGCTGCGATAAAGCCTTGGTTAGTGGATCTGCAACATTATCATCTGTTGGCACTCTTCCTATATGTACATCTCCTCTATCAATGATTTCACGGATGAGATGGTACCGCCTAAGTATATGCTTGGATCGTTGGTGAGATCTGGGTTTGCCTTAGCTCGTGTAATGGCTCCATTATTATCACAAGATATAAAGCAACCGAATCAACAATGGTTGGAACAACACCAAGTTCAAGATGAACTTTTTAATCCATCTGACCTCCTTGGGCGCACTTTAGAAGCAACAATATACTCGACCTCTGTTGTAGAATCGACTCATCGCCTCTTGCTTCGAACTTTTCCATTATGACACCACCATTAAGGCAAAACACAAAACCTGACTGAGACTTATAGTCATCATTGTCAGTCTGGAAACTAGCATCTGTGTAACCCTTTACTGCTAGTTCGTCTTCACCTCCATATACCAAGAATGAATCCTTAGTCCTTTTCAGGTACTTGAGCATATTCTTGATCATTTGTCCAATGACCTTCACACGGATTCGATTGTATCTTTCGTCATTCATGCTCAAAGCATACGAGACATCCGGACGAGTACATATCATTGCATACATAATAGATCCAATTGCCGAAACATAAGGGATCTTTCTCATACGCTCCTTATCATCTTGTGATTTAGGACATTGGGCCTTAGAGATCTTTACACCATGAGTCACGGGTAAGTTTCCTCTTTTCGCCTCTTGCATGTTTGAACTGCTTCAACACTTTATCAATATATGTACTTTGACTTAGGTAGAGCATTTTCTTGATCTATCTCTATAGATCTTGATACCTAAAATGTAAGCGACATCACCCAAATCTATCATGGAGAAACATTTTCCTAACCATGTTTTTACAGCCTGTAAGGAAGGAATGTCATTCCCAATAATTAATATGTCATCAACATATAATACTAGGAATACAATGTGACTCCCACTAACCTTCTTATATACACAAGGTTCATCTTCATTTTTAATAAAGCCAAATTCTTTGACTGCTTCAACAAATCGAAGATTCCAACTCCGAGAGGCTTGCTTCAATCCATAAATAGATCTCTGCAGCTTACATACCTTTCCAGCATCCTTTGGAGTGACAAAACCCTCAGGTTGTGTCATATACACATCCTCAAGGAGATTTCCGTTAAGGAAAGCAGTTTTGACATCCATCTGCCAGATTTCGTAATCATAAAAAGCTGCAATAGCAAGTAAGATCCTGATGGATTTAACCATTGCCACTGGAGAGAAGGTTTCATCATAGTCAACACCTTGAATTTGTTTGAAACCTTTTTTACTACCAAATCGGCCTTTATAGGTTTGTACATTACCATCCATGTCGGTTTTCTTCTTGAAAACCCACTTGCACCAATTGGTTTTACCCCTTGGGTGGATCAACCAGAGTCCATACTTGGTTAGTATACATGGAGTCCATCTCATTTCATGGCTTCAAGCCATTTCTCATAATCTGCTCCATTCATAGCTTCTTGGTAGAAGCGGGCTCATCTTGATCTATGAGCATCACATCGCCAGTTTTTGAGTCACAAGATATCCATAATATCTCTCGTGCTCTTGGCGTGTCCTACGAGATCTCGAATGACTTGTGTAATTTGAAACGGGTGTTCACTTTCCACAATTTCATGTGGTTCTGCTCATGTTCCAACTCGGGTTCAATGATATTTTGTGGTTCTCGAATTTCTTCGAGTTCTACTTTCCTCCCACTTGCTTCCTTTAGAGACAAATTCTCTTTCTAGAAAATACCGATTCGAAGCAACAACCACTTTGTTCTCAGAAGGTTTGTAGAAATAATACCCTTTTGTTTCCTTTGGGTATCCCATAAAATTACATTTGTCAGATTTGGGTCCGAGCTTGTCAGAATTCAGACGTTTTACGAACGCCTCGCAACCCCAAATCTTCATGAACGACATACTAGGACGTTTCCCAGTCCACATTTCATATGGTGTCTTCTGAACCGTCTTTGTAGGAACACGGTTAAGTGTGAATGCAGCTGTCTCTAGGGCATGACCCCAGAAGCTTATTGGAAGATCTGCATGACTCATCATTGATCGTACCATGTCCAACAAGGTTCGATTCCTCCTCTCAGATACACCATTCCATTGCGGTGTTCCAGGTGGAGTGAGCTGTGATATAATACCACACTCCTTTAGAAGGTCATCAAAGTCTTGGCTTAAGTATTCACCTCCTCGATCGGATCGAAGGGCTTTTATGCTTTTGCCAAATTGGTTTTGAACTTCATTCTTGAATTCCTTGAACTTTTCAAAGGATTCGGTTGTGTCTCTCATAAGATACACATATCCATATCTACTAAAGTCATCGATAAATGTAATGAAGTAATAAAACCTACCTCTTGCTAACGAACTCATGGGTCCACATACATCACTATGTATAAGTCCCAATACATCGCTAGCCCGTTCAATCGTGTCCAATGAAAGGGGGCTTTAGTCATCTTGCCTAATAAACAAGACTCGCATTTCTCATATGATTCAAAATCAAATGAATCCAAGAACCCATCTTTATGGAGTTTGGATATCGTTTCTCATTTATATGGCCTAAACGCAGCGATGCCGAGATATGTCGGATTTGAATCATTTGATTTAAATCGTTTTGTATTTATTTTATAGATAGGCATTTCTAAATCAAGAATATAGAGACCGTTAAACAATTGTGCAACACCATAACAAATATCATTTAAGTAAAACAAACAACGATTGTTCTTTATTATAAATGAAAAACCTTTCTTGTCCAAACAAGAAACAGAAATAATGTTTTTGCTTATAGCAGGCACAAAATAACAATCTTCTAATTCTAAAACTAGCCCAGTGGGCAAAGATAAATGATAAGTTCCTACAGCCAGTGCAACAACTTTTGCTCCATTTCCAACTCGTAGGTCAACCTCTCCTTTCGCCAAAGTTCTACTCCTTCGGAGTCCCTGCACATTAACACAAATGTGAGAACCACATCCAGTATCCAATACCCATGATGTAGAAATAGATAAGTTGACTTCTATAACATATATACCTGAATCAGAAGTCGTACTTCCTTTTCTTTTCTTCACTTCTTCCAGATAAGCGTGACAATTCCTTTTCCAGTGTTCAGGTTTTCCATAGAAGTGACATTCACCTTCTTTAGCCACCCCACCTTTAGGTTTTAAAGCCTGTTTGGTTTTGGAATTGGGTTTGGCAAAAGATTTAGATCCTATCTTCTTCTTGCCTTTCCAATTTCCCTTAGCATTCCCCTTTTGTACCATCATTATGGGAGCGGGTCCTGCCTTTTTCATGTTGTTCTCGGCAGTTCTTAACATGCTCAACAACTCAGTAAGGGGTTTCTCAATTTCATTCATAAGATAGTTCATAACAAATTGAGAGTAGCTGATGTTCAAATATTGCAAAATAAGGTCAGTTTGGGCTTCCGGAGTGATTGGAAAACCCAACCTATCAAGGTACTCAATATACCCAATCATTTTCAGCACATGTGGACCAACTGGATCACGTTCACCCATTTTGCAGTGATACAACGCCTTGCTTGTATCATACCTCTCCTGTCGAGCATGCCCTTCGAACAATTTCTTGAGATGCTCGATCATCTCATAAGCATCCATCAACTCATGTTGCTTCTAAAGCTCAGCGTTCATGGTTGCTAGCATGACACAACTCACATCCAGAGCATCATCTTGATGCTTCTTGTAAGCATTATGCTCACATGACGTGGTGCGATGGATGTGGTGTCTTTGCGAGAATGGGCCCATCAAGGACATATAGCTTACGCTCTTGTTTGAGGACAATCCTCAAGTTCCTATGCCAGTCAAGGAAATTAATTCCACTTAGCTTGTCCTTTTCAAGGACCGATCGTAATGAAAGACTATTTGTGTTGTTGTTGTTTACCATTTGATATCTACAATTTATAAGTGCAACAATAATAAGTCAAATTACGAGTTGATATTATATAATTGATAATAGTACATTCAAAATATACCTCCCACTATTTTATTCAAATTAATAGCCCTCACCATTAATTCTGGAAAGCATTTTCTATTAAATCTTTCTAGTGAGCCAAGATCCATATTTCATTATGCCTTAAGTTAGCTTTGGCTATTCTCTCAAAACATAATTATTTAGGTAGACAACCCTTTGTCGATTATATCATATATAACTCCTGGATAGTTTGGTAAACAACATTTGTTTCTAGTCCATCTAATGGTACCAACCAAACTCTATGCCTCTAAGTC
The DNA here is from genome assembly GCA_020205605.1 of Panax ginseng. Lineage (NCBI taxonomy): Eukaryota > Viridiplantae > Streptophyta > Magnoliopsida > Apiales > Araliaceae > Panax > Panax ginseng. The sequence continues at coordinate 26,610,359 of CM035142.1, forward strand.
CACAATCCTATTGAGATAACTTAGTTAAGTCGGCCCAATGATTTTAATAGTTTGGATATCACAATTATCCTATCGCATCTTACCTAGATAAATAGGGTACTTTGCTTTGGCAAACCTACATCTATTGATCAAGGTCTTGATGAGTGTTATTCATTGGAAGGCATCCGATTTAGACTTAATAATTTAATGAGGGATTTTATTAATTTAGATCTCACCAATTTTAATCTTGTTAAGCATGCACATTATTAATCATATCATATCACATACAAGCATAAATAAAGTGCAAAATTAAATGTGTAACGATTATGGCCCAATCCACCGTCAATCTTTTTCAAGCTAATGAAAGATTGAAGGTCAATCTAAGGTGGTAAAAGATCTTAAAATAAATAACTTCCTTGGATCTTCCTCTGGCATCGCCTCCTCTCCATCATCATCTTTCCATTGTGTTCTCCATCTTGACATCTTCATCAATTACTGATTATTACATGACATAAAGAAACCTCGAGTTACATTCGAGGGGATTTAGATGAGAAGAGAATATTACATTAGAATTTATAGAAAGGCACGACATACGGCCGTATTTCAAAATCAAAACCACTAACCTATGGGTCAAAAGGCCATAATCATGCACCATGCATATCACAATAAGCACATAACAATTTATATATAATTAAAGAAAACTATATATAAAATATAGGGACACGACCATCGTATGGCTTCATACGATGGGGAGTCCAAAGGGGTCTCCCCAAGCGGTGGTCCCGCTTTTGAACTACATTACAGATTATGATTTTTTCCGCATTTGAATCTCAAATAGCTTTAATCATACATTTTAATCCACCAAAACACCCATAATAACAAATCATATATGTCCGGTTTTGATTTAATCATATTAAAACGAATAACAATACACACCTGAATTTATCATATATTTCCGGTTTGATTTAATCATATTAAAATGAATAACAATACACCCGTAATTTATCATATATTTCAGCTTTGATTAATCATATTAAAATGATTCTTCATGCTTCTAATCCGATTAGAATAGTTATATTGTTATTCCACCAGATTAAAGATACGATTAACGGTATCATCATATATATTACCGTAATACATTCAACTAATATCATATATTCAATTTTATATCGGTAAACATGCATCATCATATATCATATATATCGAATACAATTAAAACACGTAATCAATTAATCTTTTTTGCAAGTAGCTCGATACCACCGTTGGGCTTGACGCGAAACGCATACAATGAAATTAAAATTTTAAAGAAATTTCCAAAACCCTAAAACAGGATCCATGCGAAAATCAATTAATTCAGAGGTTTAGAGATTATACGGATATAAACAAAAGCGAGAATCAAACCGAATGCGCCTCGAATCTCCAACGCAATACAAAACCGATTTGCCTCTCTACGATATCCACATCGAGCGCCGCAGCATACGACCGTCGAAACGATTACGTAATAAGTAGGACTTGCAGTGCTAGCCACCAAAAGGAATGGATTTTGAAACTGCTTTTCTCTAGTCTCTCTCTAAGAAGCGGCTAGGGTTTTTCAATTATGATATATTACCCTAAGTAGTCGCTATATATATATATATAGTAGTTAAAAGAAATTAATCAAATCAAAACCTAATTTTATAAAATCCGAATTTATATATATATATATATATATATATATATATATATATATCTCTTAATTAAATCTTACTTAATTAATATACATATATACAAATTATCCTTTTAATTTAAATTAAATGATTTAAATACTATTAATCATATTAATATATTTAAATCTTTAAAATTTAAATTAATTCCCTTTAAATAACGTTACTATGTGTGTGACCCTATAGGTTATTATTACGTTGGTAATAATTTTAAAATCATATTATAAAATTATAAACGGTGTGAGCGGCATCTAGTAATGCATCACTTGCTACCCAAGTAATAATAAGATCGATGATTCGATCTGCAACCTTTTAAATGACCAATGTTTCAATGTAATTTAATCCTTTTAACCTTAATATCCTAGATTAAACTCGAGTCATGGAATGTGTCATACTCTTCATAATTTAATCTGAGTTTTCTTGATCAATGAGTAGACTATATGAAATAAATCACTATTTGAGCATGGCCATGCATTTCATAGTGCTACTCAATCAAGAGGCCTATGGATATCACCCATAATATATAGGATGGTTAAATTCCATCTAGATCACTCATATTTCTCACACGATTAATGATGAACCCAATAATCACCTTTATAGTCCACCCTATTAAAGGTGACATTTGATGATATCAAAATATATAAATTCTCGTAGTAATATAATATAGCGATTTCGTGTCTGAGGACCATTACATCATTGTCACTATGAGAATTGCTAACGACACTTCGCATAATGCTCCATATAAATTCTCATGGTGGGTCCATCCGATTACATCGTTCTCTAACATGTACCTATGCATTGACTTAATATCTCATATATTTATGACCAATGAGATTTGGTCATCAACGATCTCCATACTAGTCTCCATGCATCATTGTTGTCCCATCAACAATGATACTCGACTAGGGACATTTAAGAACAACGATACTAATGGTAATATATAATCTCATGTTCAAGTCACATACTTGAAACTATATAATTTGTATCACTATTCTAAGGAATTTTATTATGTTAACAATTATATTATGCGATAAATAAAACCATAATAAAATAATATATTTATTCAATCAAATATAATATCAAAACGTTAAGCAATTATATCAAATAATTGGCCTCTGTGGCATAAACTATAACGTAAGGATGTAACAATCCGTAATTTTAAATTGTAATTTCAAATATTTATTAAATTATATAAATATTTTAATTGATGTGTTTATTATTGTTGAATAAACATTTTTTGATTTGATTTGATTTGATTATTTACTTATTTAATAAATAATTTATGAGTTAAGGAAATTAATGATTATGAGATAATATTCTAATTTAAGTTAATAATTAAATTATAGAGTTGATGGGGATTAAATGAATTATTGTAATATTTTTAATTTAATTTGGTAATAAAAATGTGACAATAAACTATGCTATAAATAAGTTATTAAAATAAATTAAAGGAGTTTAATTCAGTTTTGCCAAACAAGGCTTAAAGATATTAAGTCTTTATTTTAATTAGTTTTATCCAAACAAATCCTTGTGGCTTTTGAAATTTTAACTAACAATTTATTTTGAAAATTTATAACGTAAAAGAGTCTTTAGTAAGGGTATTAGTTATTTGTCGGTTTTGTTTCTCGTGTTTGTTATATTTGTACTATTTTATTTGTACGTAAGAAACTTTGGCCTAAGCCTGAGAAAAGAAGAGAGGGAGAATATAGAGAAAAGATAGAGAGAGTTGAGATGAGAGAAAAGTTATGTGATTCCAAGCAATTCTCTGTGTTTTAGCAAGGGTTAATCAAGCAAGAGAAGGTATAATTCTAATTTCCAAAAGCTTTAATCCCTATGTATGAAAAGTTTTTGTGTTCTTGAGTTTCACTATAAAATAAAGTTGTTTACAAAATTGTCTGTAATCTAAATTTTGATGATTTGTTAATAAATTATGTGTATATGTAATTGTGATGTTATAACTAGCATCTAGATATGGATTTAGTGTACCATTTACGTTCAAAAAAGAAAGAAAATAGTTTTTCAGTGAATATGTGTATGAACATGACTTGTAGGAGTACCAAAATTGATAGTTGATTGTGAGCTAATAGATAAATTGAGCTTTGAATATGTTAATTCAGTAAGAATCGAAGAGATCGTAGTTTGAATGAATTAATTTGGTGTATAATTGTGATCATAGTGTTAATTTTTGTCAAAAATGGAGTTTTCGTTTAAAATCAGGGCATTCAAGGATTTAAATTTTGTGAATTTATTGTTTAGTTATTTTAAATCAGTATATATATGATGGGTAATGTCTATGTGTAATCTATATAAGTTATACGTGTTAAATTGGGTGCTAGAAATTAAGATGCAGGTCAAATTAGCTTTGTTTACGCTCTTCGTGCTCAGAATCAGAATTCAATAGGCATTAGAATACTCAAGTCTCATTGATAAATACTACCTCTGCACGTGTCTCCTCACAACATTAACGCCAAGATCTTGGCCAAGCAAACATCGCTCTAGTGTAAATGGAAATGTAATACCGTTTAGTTAGCGAAATGGTCAGGAAGTGTATTTTAATTACACAAAATCTGTAATTGTTGATAAGGTACAATATTGTGACTGTTAAAATGTGATTTTTGTTAATTGTGGTACTAAGAATGAGAATATTATTAACAATTAACGAGTTTTGTGACTTGACTATGTGATTAAACCAATCTATACATGAAGTAGATACTTAATTGTATACGGAGTATATGTAGTAACTAATTGTGTCATAATGACATGTGTATAGGATATTGTGAATCGAATTATTACGGTTTAGCTTACACGCAAGGCAAGTTTCTAAACCTTACCTCTTGATATTGAGCAAGTTTTCTTATCTTTAACTTGTTTCGTAGTATGCAAGTTCTTTAACTCTATTGTTACGATTGTGCAAGTTTCTTTACTCTACCTTGTTTAGTATTGAGCAAGTTATTCCTAATCCTATTTATACAACTTAGTTATGTTCATGCAAAGCTATTTAACCTAACTCTTACTTTGAGAAGGTTCCCTACTTTAACTTGTTTCTTAGCATGCAATCTTCTAAATTCTGATATACTTATGTTGAACAAGTTTTATCGTTCAATTTGCTATTTATTATGCATGTTCAATAACTCAATTCTTTACTAAACAAAATTCTAGCCTCAGCTTAATATTTTTCAAGCAAGGTATGTTACGTTATTCAATGCTTATGCTTTTAGTTCATTTCTAAAGCATGACCTATATATACAATGTTGATTCACTTATGAATTATTTCATAGCATATTGTTATTATATTTTATTCAACTAATCCTTAGTTGATGTTCGTTAAACTCTAAATTACCTTGAAACTTATCCAAACCAAACTTACTTTGGTGCGGAGTTGTATTCTAAATGCTGAGATGAACAACCCTATTACAGGGGATAATTTACGCGTAAGCGTTTAGATGTTTGTGCACAATACATTGTACGAAGGGCTGATCCCCCTTAGTACGAGAAGTCTCTATAGTCTTATAACTGTTTAGTATTAAGTTGAAAGAATACTTATAACTTTGGACATAGTTCGTGGTCTTGTGACCCTCAGCTATATATTTCAGATTCTGATTATCATTGATAGAGCTTATTATTCAGTTCTATTGAGCCTATTCATTTGGCAGTTGTTATGATGTTTTATTCATTATAATTTCAAGTGAGCATTGTTTGCTCACTCTTGCTTATATAAATATTACAGCTAAAGTTGAGAAGGTCGACGAACATACCACCAGTAAAGGGAAAGGAAAGATGAACAAGTATTAAAGACTTGTAAACATGTTGACTTTTATATTGTCAGACTTTATTTTTAATATTGTGATGTAGTTATTTAATTTTCCACACTTGACATTTGTATTTAAAGGTTAGATGACCTGGGAGATTTTTATTCAACTTATTGATGTAATCCTTTAATGGTAAGGTTTATTGTTAAATTTTATTATATTTGGGTAGTTAGAAATGAATGTTTTTATCAAGTGAACACCAAATCTTGTGAGAATGAAGTACCCGGATTTGGGGGTGTCACAGGCAACCAGGTCATTAGTTAAGACAATATCTAATCCAACAAGGTCATAAGTAAAAAGTTCATCTTTTTTTTTTATGATCAAAAAATCAAATCATTGGAGTCAACCCCAGCGTAGTCATCAATATCAATCCTCGATGAAAATCAAACCATTGGAGTCAGCCCCAACGTAGGCATCGGCATCAACCCCCGATGAAAATCAAACCGTTGGAGTCAGCCCCTGCGTAGGCATCGACATCAATCTCTGATGGAAGTCACCTATTGGAGTCAGCCCCAACGTAGGCATCATCATCAATCCCCGATGGAAGTCAACTGTTGGAGTCAGCCCCAACATAGGCATCAACATACCCAGTGGTGGCCATGTGATTTGCGAGGCAATACACAATTTTTGATGTGCGATCACTGATACATGACTTGATATATGATTTGCGATTTATGAAATGAGAAGTGCGATTTATGAAGTGTGATTTGTGATATGCAAAGTGCGATTTGCAAAGTGCTATATGAGAAGTGCAATTTGCATTATGTGAAGTGCGATGTGCGATGATATACGATTTGCGATGCAATCAGCGAAACCATCGGCAAGGCCTGGTGACATCAGCTTAACAATCATCCTCCCCAACAGATAGGAGTAATCCTTTAAAATTTCAACACTTATATATCACTGCATACTTTACGCATGGCATTCCATCATTACATCTTCAATTGTCATCTTTCGAGTACCTAGTAGTCTTTCTCATATTCATTTCATTACATTGGATAAACATGACAAAGAGGGGCATCTGGGCACTCAAAATTTTTCTTTCCTGTTACTAACCATGCAGGAGAGCAAAAGCATATTTTTACACCCCTAGAGACAACCCCAAAAAACTACAACAATCAATCCCCGGAGACATCCCGTGGGAAATCAAATCAACCCTCAGAGATAACCCTGAGGAAAGACTAAATCAACAACAGTTAAACCTTTTAGAAAACCCCATGGGACATCCAAAAGCCACATCAACCCCGGAGACATCCCCGGGAGGGCAAAGATGTAGTGTTGACAACACAACACAACACAACACAACATAAACAAATAATCATCCAGCTGTGGATAAGGTCACAAGAGTAATGGACAACCTTAGAAGACTTGAAGATGCTATTTTGATTATTGACCCATCTTCCTAGATTCATAAAAGTGCAAGTTTGGTGTCATTGCGTAGCTCTCGAAAAGAACTTTCTGGAATGGTATGACACATCTCCATAGGATTTTCGGATTACAAGATATGAGCGTTTCAGCAGATAATGCAACGATCGAAGGAACAAACTTCGAGGTGGAGAAACCCACCAGGCTTAGCCGTAGGTGGCCAGGTCTTTAAATATCAGACCCCCAAGTCACTTTTGAAGAGAGAGAAATCAGTTTTTGAGTTTTAGAGAGAGAAAATCCGAGAACTGGAGAGAGAAAGGGACTGATTCTTCATCTCAAACTCAGTAAATCCCAGTTATAAACACTTATATACATACAAACTTCGTTATATCAACTTTTAACCGGTTGAAATCGAGTTTTTTGAAAGCTTTTAGTTGTTCGTTTGCAAATCTCATGTAAATACGTAAGATATCCTCAAATATGTGTTTATTTACTGCTTTAATATATATTATATATATATATATATATATATATATATATATATATATATATAAAGGCTATATATGTTGTTGGTATTTATATAGATCTAGCTTTTCACCGTTTATTTTGTGTAAATAGTTGATATTTGCGGTATTTTGAGTAGATCTATCCTAGATCTAGCCTAATCTAGCATTTAACTGGTCCAAAAGCTTCATAGCTTGACTCAGTAAGCCAGATAGGCATAGATTTAGGTAAATTTAGTGTATTTTCAAGTTTTGTAAATATTTTTGCTACCACGCAACCCTAGATCTGTTTATAGAGGAAGCTTGAAGCTTAGCTACTCGCGTGCAAGGATTTAATCGACAAATCACTTATGAGTTATATGTATATATTATGTTTAAATATATATCTTGCAATCTTTAAATATTATGTGAGCCTAAGAACCATAGGGTTGAAGATCCAATCAATAGATCTAGATCTGGTTCCCATGATGGACTTGTTTAAGTTGTACAGTTAGCTTGCAATCTATTATACATGATACAATCCTGATCAGGCTCACATCATGTAACAACCCCAAAATTCATACAACTCAACTATCAACCTTGGTCGTTATCAATACATCTTTATTCTAACATTACATCATTAAACGATGTAGAATAATTTAAACTTTTTTATCTTCTTCTTTTATTTTTCCTAAATAACAACCTTTATCATCTACATGTCTTTGAATATTATATAATCCATGATTCACTTTATCAGAGTTAATATATATATATATATATATACTTACATCTCAAATTGATATCCTTTATACATCGGATAGCTCAAACTTTAACTTTACAACTCAACAATTATTAAACATCATAAACCATCAACTACATATCACAAAACCTTAAACCTGGATTAAAAGAATAACAGTTATAGCTAAAGTATTTAATCTTTATGCATTGCATCTGATCCATATCATTCAATTAGCACATAGTGTTACCTTGAAACCTTAAGTTGTAAAAATAGTTATTTCCAAGGTTGAGCTTGACAGCCAAGCAAATCTAACAGTTTTCATGCAACACATAGCACATAAATAACATACTCATCTTATACATCATAACATATATCTAAACACATTATACATGATGTACATCGCATACCAAATAAAGATTGAGTTCCGTAACCCAATCAGCATTTCTTACTCAACCAAGTAATAAATTGACCTTAAAATTTGATACTTGCAACATAAATCATACATCATGCTTTTTGCAATACAGATTTAAAACAATTCATCATCAAGTTCATATAGCAAATAAGAACTAAAAGACTTGCCTTGATCGTTGTTTACCAATAACAATTAACAACTTACAGCTATCTGCACTTCACGTGCCCTACACAATTATATAATCATGCACATCAACTATTAGTCACATAGCAACGCATAGTAGTTGTAATATAAACTTTAATCTACATCCCATAACCCTTCCTATTAATCACCACACAATGTTCAATTTTATTGTGTTAACTTTCGACTTATATCTCACTATATTTCTTCTTAGTCATACTCGAAGTTCATTCAATTTTTTAAGTCTTGCTAGGACTCATTATTGGTTTTATATTAACCACATTTCATATCTTATAATGTTCATTTCAATTGAATTGAAACAATTTTTAAGTTCATTAACACTAGTCACGGCATTTTGACGTTCATTCGTCACACGCCCGATTCGTCTCTCTTGTATATGCTTAGTATGCTTATACAACTTATCTAATATATCAGTTATTAATGATAAGCGTCATTATATTTACTAATATTCATGTTTTATAACTTAGAACAACATCTTTTATCGTAAGAAGCACTACACTTGCATATATGGATGTCTGACGCCCTCCGATTGCCTCCGAATGCACATTAGTCCCAAAGATGGCCATTCTGACCCATGCTAACGACCTCAAAATGAAAAACTTAAAGAAAAAAAGTTGTAGGTCTATTTGTTATCTTTTCGAATCATCATGAATCGCCTCAATTAGAGTTTTTATGAAAACGTTATGGTAATTTTACTACAGGAGGTCAAAACAATCTAACCTGAGCACTGTTCCGGCGTTGCGGCACCCCAATTAGCCTTGGGAGTGGCGCTGCAATGCCCAAGAGCAATTTAGGTTGCCCAAGTTATTCTGTTTCATGAATTTTTGACCTTTTCTTCTTCCAACCTTCATAACTCGAGTTATACACATCCAATTGAGTCTGTTTTCAACTCTATGAACTCGTAATTCATAGAACTACAACATACCAAATAATCAAAAATTTAAAAAAACATTAACTAACCCAAATCTTGACCCAAAACTCATGTTCATACTAAACTTTCATGTTTTAACATGTTTAGCGAATTCATTCACTACGAATTCGTTTCTTAACCAAATTGATTCATTCAACTTGCGTTCTTTTTATTTTTAAATGTTTTAACAACATCCATAATCAATTTAAGGTTTTCATCATGATTTTATAACTAATCTTTGACTCCAACTAAGCCATAACATACATATTTCATCAAGAACACAAGTTCTTCATCTTTAGCATAATTTTACGAATTCGGTTACCTAAAAATTGCTTATATATATATATATATATATATATATATATATATATATATATATATATATATACCCATAAACATATGTAAATTATACTTCAACAAATTCAACCACCAAAATCCCAATTACAGAGAATTTAGAAAACAAAAACCATAAACTAGAAACCTAGAAATTTTACCTTTGATTTGCTATAAAGTTTGAACAATTTCTTGTTTCTCCCTTCTTTAATTCTGAAACTCCTCTTCAATTACAAAGAATTTCTTCTCTCTTCCTCTTTTCTCTATATTTGTTCTTCTTTGTTTTCAGTCTTAAGAAAACACACGTAATGCTAAAGCTGATAAAAGGCATAAATCCTTTAGTTAAAAAAAATAATGAGCTTCATCAGTTACAAAAACAAAGGTCACTAAGCCATGTTTGGCTAACACCCAAAACCCTCCTTCCAATTTATTTTAATTCCTTTCTTATCATATAGTTTATTTGTCACAACCATTATTAAATTAAATTAAATCTCAATATAATTATAACTTCCATTTAGCCAATATAACAAATAACTAAATCTCTAATTTAATTATTTAATTAAATTAGAATATTCTCATTCCATCAATAATATCACACTTTCATTAATTTATTCCATAACGATTTTCTATCAAATATTCATTTTAAATTTCGAAATATTCCAACTAAAATATTTATTTTATTCGATAAATATTTTAACTATTTACTTTAGATTCACAATCGTATTACATTAACATATTATGTTTATATGTAATATGTATTACTTTCTCATCTTATTACAATAAATATATTTACATTAATTCACTATTTTAATTAAGTAAATTAGTTATCTTATTTATAAAATTTAATTCATAACAATTCGATTGTCAATCAAGGCCTGATAATCAAATTATATTATTTCATAATATAATTCCCAATTTTATTTAAATTAACCAATATTTATTCAATTAATTCCTTTTTCCACCATATTCCTTTACATAACTAATTCTCTTCACTTCCTTTAATAGTTTAACCAACTATTAAATCTCATATATATTTAATTTCTTCATACCAAAACACATAATTCAAAATATATACTTCTCATAATAAGAATTTTAATTATTAAATTCTTATTTTAATAACTTATAAAAATTCAAGTTATCACACATCAAATGATAATAATTTAATTCAAGTCCACGTGGTTCATCAACTGATTTTAAATAATTGGATTGAAAATTATTCAAAAGAGTACAATTAGAGCCAAATTTGCATCCATGCAAATCGAATATAATGCATTTCATGTCCAATTCGGCAATTACATTTATCAAATAAAGTTCATATCATGGTGTGGGGCCTTTAAAACATAACAAATGAACTGATCTCGGTAAGCGGACCATATATTCAGTTTATATTCATACAGACTAAACAATCATATTGCATGTAAAAGGGATTAAGGGGGTGTTTGATAAAAAATGAATAAATCAAATCAATCAAATTAAATTTGAATCAATGAGTTGAATCAAATCAAATGAAAAAGTTGTTTAATAATTGACATGTCTGAAACATCTAAATGACAAAACTTTATTATTTTACTCCTCTGAAAATATTCAAAATTATTATAATTTTATTTAATATTACTTAATATAATAGTTAATTTTTTTTAAAAAAAATTTAATTTTTAATTTTTTTTTTTACTTCATCCAACTGCTCATTCAGCCATTCAGCTAAAAAAATCTGACTTAAACATTTAGCTCGTCCATCTTACCGATTCAGCCATTTAGGCCAAAACAAACGCACTGCCCGATTCAACCATTCAGTCCTTCAGCCATTCAGCTCCATTCAGCTCTAAACAAACACCCCCTAAGTTATGGATTAAGTACATATTTTAGTACATTTTTAGAAATAATTACAATAATGGTGCATCCATAAAATAATTACAAAAGTAATACACTTTCCCAAATTTATTTACAATATTAGTGTAATTAGGATTCCTTGATTTAGGGGATTAGTATGCAATTAGGATTCCTTAATTTAGGGGATTAGTATTGGTGAGCTGACATGAAAAATATCCCTTATCTCTTCCCGTTATTTATTATTTTCTTATTCAAACACATTCAAACACAGCAGACCCATTTTTCATCTCTGTTCCTGTTTCTCTCTCTTTTTTCTTCATCCTCTTTTTTGATACTATAACCAAAGTGGCAGAGAAGTGAGTGCTTTTTTATTCCCCCTTCAAGATTCTCTCACATTTGCCAGGGAAACTTCTCTGTTTCCAATAAGGCAGGAATACTTTTTTTAACAAGGAAAATTGCGGCTTCATATGCATATTTTTTAGGCGAATATTAGATAAGAAATGTGAATTTTGTGTTTATTTTTGGCAGATGCAACTAAGTAGTGTACTCTTTGTTTTTCTCTTTCTATTGTTTTGATAAATTTTTAGCGTTTTTTTTTCTTTCTCCTGTGAGAATTTCCTGAATTTGATTCTGGATTCTCTTTCCTACTTACCCTCTGAAATTTTGTATGGGTTTTCTTAGCTGAATTTGATTTCTTTTTCCTTACGGGGTTTCTTTTTCCTTCTGTATGAAGGGACTTGAACTAAATTGATATTTATTTATTTATTTATTTTAATTTTGGTTCTCTTCTTTCTTTGAATTTGATTGAAGTTTAGGTAGTTGGGTGTTTGTCATTCGTCATTTTTTCTAGTGGATCAAAAATCATTTTTGCATAAATTTGATCTGATTTGGTAGCCAAACTTTCATACCAAGGTAACCAAATTGTCATACCAAGGTAACCAATCCACCTCCACATCTTCAGTTTTTTCATATTGCAATAAGTAACCAAACCTTCACACCAAGGTAACCAAACCTTCATACCAAGGTAACCATTCCACATCTACACCTGCAGTTTTTTTTATAGTACAGTTGGTAGCCAAACATTCATACCAAGGTAACCAATTCAGTGTTATTAGGTTACCAATTTATTTTGAATGTGATACATTTGGTAGCCAAACCTTCATGCAGTGGGTAGCCAAACCTTCATACCAAGGTAACTAATTCAGTTTTATTAAGTTACCAATTTATTTTGAATGTGATGCAGTTGGTAGCCAAACATTCATGCAGTTGGTTGCCAAACTTTCAGACCAAGGTAACCAATTCATACTGCAGGTGTGGAGGTAAATTGGTTACCTTAGTATAAAGGTTTGGTTACCTTGGTATAAAAGTTTGATTACCTTGGTACGAAGGTTTGGTTATCAACATTACATTACATATCACTCTCTTATCTCTCTCTTTCCTATGAAATGTTCTTATTTTCCTTTGGACATGAAATTAGAATTGAAATTTCCGAACATGAAGAAATTGTGAAAAATTAAATATCCACCTCCTTTCTTCATTCCATCGACCATTTTATGGTTGACTCTTGCTCTGTCTCACCGGTGAAGGGGAGGAGGAAGATGACGTTGTCAAACCTTCAGACCAAGGTAACAAATTCAGTTTTATTAAGTTACCAATTTAGTTTGAATGTGTTACAGTTTGTAGCCAATCATTCATACAAAGGTAACCATTTTAGTTTTTGTGGGTAACCAAATAGTCATAAAAAAATTTCAAAACAGTAAGAGTTACATCTATTTATTTTTAAACTTTTTGTAGGGCGAATCTTCTTCTTCTTCTTCTTCTCATTGACGTTTTGGATAACAGAGATTTGCGGCGGAGTAGCGGAGGAGAGGGCTACTGTGAGGGAGATGAAGATTTGAATTTGAATTATTATTTTGAATTTGAATTTATTTTTGTTGTTAGATCCCAGATATTTAAATTTGAATTATTAATTATGGAGGTTATTTCTCCTTGATTTTAGGTTTCCTTATTAATGTGAATTGTGTTATTTTTGTAATTATTTTATGGATGTATTGTTTTTATAAATACTTTCTAATTGTTGTATATTAGTGTTAAGGACCCTTAAGTTATTCACATCACATGGATTCATCAATTCAAAATACTTACATGCAAAGTGGGCCTTCTAATATTATATATTCGTGCATGCAATTAGTTTTTCAATTCTATTGTAATTAGGAGTTTTTTTAGATAGATTTACATTCTAAATAAGTTTCTATTGATTTATGAAAATAAGGGATTTCTATTCCATAATGATTTGAAATTCCTATTAGGATTAGAATAATTTGTTATTATTGTTATTAGAATTTGAATTATTTTGAGTAGTATAAATATAGGTCCAAGTTGATGTAATAAAAAATATTATCATTATTCAATACAATTGGTGAATTTATTCTCTTTTGGTTCTTTGAGAACTCCTAAATTGTTCATAGTTTTCTATAAGATTCAAACCCGACTTATCATACAACAATACATAGTTGTGTGTGTCGTCTTCTACCGCATCAATCGTTAATTGTACCAAGGTTACCGCTTACATATAAGCGAGGGGTCAAGGTGTCATTGATGTTCTATTCAACGTAACTTCCTTGCGCAATCGATTGTACTAAGGTTCTCGTCTAAATATAGACGTTGGGTTGAGGTGTCGTGAGCGTTCCACCTTGTGATTTTGCTAGAAATGATTCGGGCGATGACCACCTCACACAAGCGTGTCGTGGAGTTTATCATTTGGTATCAAAGCTAAGCTTTTCTAGCTAGTTACTTATCATAATTTTCTGTCGAAATATATATTGCAAAAAAAAAAAATTAGGGAAAAAAATAGAAGAGCAAAGAAAAATTTTCAGATTCTATTTCTGTTGTGCTAACTAAACTCGTAGCACACCATCAAATCATCAAATTCCAACAAAAATTTCATTATGTTCTATTCATTATCAATTCCGACGAAGAGACATCATAACTTTTCGGAGAGAGCATACAAGTAGAATTTTAAGGGTTTACAAGGAGAGTACAAGGAGATCACCCACAATTTTTTGTGGTATATCGACAATCACACCTTCTATATTTGTTCTTGATAAGTTACTTTTGAATTGCATTGTAAAACTGTGAATTTATTTAGTGAATTCAAAAAGAGCCTATAAGAGAGAATATTAGAGGTAAAAGGCAAGAGTGTGATATCAATAGAGGGTAAAAGCCAATTGTACGATACATGAGTGTTTCATAATTATGTGATATATTGTTTAAGTAAAACACGTAAGTGAGTGTGCAAGAAAAATTTTCTTTATCTACTAACCTTTATTTTGAAGCAAATATGTATGATTATGGTTATGAAGGTTCTTATGGGTCTCGAAAGAATACTTTCCTAGGCGGGATTGATCCAGATGCTTATTTGAGATGGGAGAGAAAGATGGAGCGAGCGTTTGACCATCATGACTATTATAAGCGGAGGAAGTTCAAACTTGCAGTTAATGAGTTTTCCGGTTATACGGCTACATGGTGGTATCAATTTGCGTTTAGCAGAAAAAGATGTGGAGAGCGTCTGATCGAGACATGGGCAGAATTAAAAACAGTAATGAGGAAATGGTATGCTCCAATACAGCGAGAAAGGAGGGAGGAGTATACATCTCAAAGACATGAATAGAGACCTTTAAGGCAATCAACATTAGAAGATGATAGGAGGGTTCGCCGACATGTAAACAAGTAGGATTCACATTGAAAACAGGCACAAGACATTCCTAAGGCATCTAAGAACATAAAAAGAAGACATCACGGAGGCGTGTCGAAAGGGATTGGAGGATTGTTGGATGCAACTGCAATATACTTCTAAGGCATAAAAGGAAAAAGTTCAGCAGAGGGAGGAAGAAGATATAATTGAATATGCAGTCCAAAGGGAGCTATTAGTTTCTAGTGTTCATGATGATATCCATAATCAAAAGCAAGCTGGTGAACATTCAAAAGAAAGTGATCAAGAAGATGAGTTTGTAAAAGAAAATACATGTGAAAATAATCGACAAAAAGAAATTGTTCAAAATATTGATATTATTGCAAAAGACAAGATTGAAAAGAATGAGAGAGAAAATAATAGAGAGATTGGGAAAAATGATTTTGAAAATAAACGAGAAAAAAATAAACGAGAGGGTGAGCATAAAGAAGAGAAAAGAAATATGTGACTATGAAAAAGAGAGTGAGTTGGAAAGTAATTTGTATTTTGAAAAGTTAGTGATTGTACATTCGTACAAGACGACACTTTTGAATACTAACAAGGATAACTCTTCTTTGTCTAGTTCTATTTTGTCTCTTGTACATGTTTTTAATGAGGTACCCCGTGCTATCATTTCGTACCGATCAGTTGATAGTATTCCCGACGGGATGATGGAGGTACCGAGGCGGGTTGGAGAGTTGGTGAAAGTGGGCATCGTATGAGAAAACATGAGTTCGTGTGCTAATTATGAGATCATAGTACCTAAGGAGGATGGGACAACGAGTTTTTTCATCGATTTTAAATTGGTAAACAAGTATCATTATACTTTTCTTTGTTTAGATAATATGTTTGATAAAATGCACAGTTCTTATGTATTATCTACATGTGATAATGATCATGTGATGACAATGCCTAATTAATTTAGCATGGAAGATTGTGATTGTAACGACCGAGAAATTCGGATCCATTGTAAAATAATTTTATTTAATTAAATAATGAATAAAATTATATTATTTATTTTTATTATATGTTAGTAAGATGAATGTCATTCTATAACCTAGAAACGTTGAAAAGTTTTAGTATTTTAACTATGTGAAGGAATTAAAGTGTTTGAATTTCCAAGACAAAAATAAAAGTTTTCTGGGAAATTTTTTAAAAAATACTATTCATCGATTTCCGCTCGGGAATTATTTTTTAAACTTCTAAGAATTACTTAATGTTAGAATATCGAGGTGAGATAGATTATGTAATAATAATTCAAGTATGGAAAATGTAATTTTTCGCATGCGAACTTAAATTGAGAACGCTTGGAAAAATAAAGCGTAAGAAGCTATTGTATTGATCGTATGATACGTATGTATTGTACGAGGTAATGAATACGAGTATGATACGATTTATTATACGAGTATGTATGAATGATGGTATATCATATATTATGAATTAGTATACGAGTTAGAATATGAGAATGATACGTAAACAATACGTTATAAGGCTTTTAGCCGAATAAAGTAGACTTGTGGGATTGTGTAGTAAATTGTTAAGTCCAATAGAAATTAATGTGCAAGTCTAAGAGTAGTAAAATTAGAGCCCAAAGTAGATTAATGGAAAGCCCAAAGTTTAAGTTAGGCAAATTAAACCTAAGCCCAAGTTATGATCCAATGGGTTAAGGTGATCTATGGGGCAACCCATGATCATATGGTTAGTCTTGGTGACCAAGATAATTAAGTGATGACCAAGGAATTGTTGTGATGACCAAGTAATTAAGGTGAAGAGCAAGTTAACTTAAGGTTAAAGTAATGAATAGTAAGGAGGTTACAAAGGAGGTGGGATTTGGCTTTTGTCCAAAATGCCCTAACTTAGGAAATCCTATACATACCAAGCTTTGGATTTCATTATTTGCTTGTTCATTTTCATCCAACACTTTTAACTTATTTGTTAGAGAGATTAAGCAAGAATAAGCTAAACTTCCATTGTTAGAAAAAGAAAAAGAAAAGCTAGTTCATCAAAGGTAATGATCTTATGTCATTAGTTTTCCATCTCTACCATTATAGGTTGATAAGAGAAGTATGGATTAATGAACATGTATGCTAAGAAATGATAGGAATAAATAATCTAAGGACTTAAGTCTTAATAAGTCGAGAATAAGTACTTTGTTCATAAATAAGCTATGAGCTAAGGAAGAACTTGTAAGACTTGTATCATGTAATAACCCGATATTTTCAATATAAATAAATAAAAAATTTTGCATATACATTTTATTATTATTATTTTAAAGGTAGGAATATGTGCAAAGTAATGTGCGTGACGCCCCCAAAACAGGTATACATCACTCATTCTGAGTCGTCAAATATATGCTACAAAAATCAACTACAACCTCTTTTATACAACTGTCGTGTAAAATACGAAAAAACATAGCTGAGAGTTTTAATAAGAATATTGTCTTCTAGACAGTATCCACACTCAATGAAGTTCTCATTACAATTATTATCACACTATTTCACAGAATAGTGAGAACTACTAAAGCCACTTATCCTGGACCATCACTCCATTTCCCGACTCGTCCCAGCTACGTTCTCATTTGCTGAAGAGAATTATGAATGAAAAGGGTGAGCTCAACTAGCTCAGTAAGAAATATTATGACTAAGATAATGCAAAATAAATTATCTTTAGCCTTCAACAGTGTTAAATTGATAAAATACAATAAACATCAAGTTTAACTGCAGCGGAATAAGCAATCCATTAGAAGAGTCAAGTAGAGAATAAAATCTACTATCTTCTATGATTTAAAAGATTTTTCATCACTTTTATCACTGAGTCTCAGCTTAATAAATAAACCACATCATCCCTGCACTACGACCAAGGATATTCATTAGTATCACGACCACAATTATCCATGCACTACGGGCCAATGATATTCGTGTTTTCATCGATGGTCATGATCATGCCAACAACTGTCCATCAATGCACTATGGCCAATGAGGACTTTTACCACATCATTTGTAACATTACGGTCATGATTATACCGAATAATCTTTGGTCATAAGCACACCAAGTCCATATATGCACTACATGCCACAGATGACTTCAACATATTACAAACATGAGGATGATGACAATGATATAAGAATTCAATAAAACAAGTTCAAGGATAAACTTTTAAAGATTTATAATTTAATTTATCCATAAATCAATAACGTCCAAATTGTCAACATGATACTGTTTTGTGGAGTAAAATTCAAGAATGCTCAGAAGAATATTTCCATGAAAATATACTGGATGAAGCGCAAATATCCAGGATATTCTACTAATTTCCTGGAGTATAGAAGCCAAAACTTTAACCAACTAAGTATAATAGAATATATGAAACTGCAAATGGATTTTTGCCCGCCATGCGGTAATCCACGTAAACAGATCATTTCCACAATTTAATAAGGAATGAATACGAAGGATCATTCACCATACATGCGGTAATCCACATAGACATGTTATTCCAACATAATAATAAAGAATGGAATAACAGAAGATTTCACTAGGCGTGCGTAATCCGCATGTGCACAAAGTTATTCCAACGTAATAATAAAGAATGGAACCAATTAACGTAGACTTTCGCATGCATGTGATATTCCAATAGAATAATAAAGAATAGAACCGAGTCATGCGTAATTCGCATGCACGTGATATTCCAACGAAATAATAAAGAATGGAATAACAACATAATTCACTGGGCATGCGATAGATCAGCATGCATAAAGTTATTCCAATGTAATAATAAAGAATGGAATAACATAAGAATTTCACCATGTATGTGGTACTTCGTATAGACAGGTTATTCCAACATAATAATAAAGAATGGAATAACAACCCTTCTGACTATTAAAAGAAAATAACTCTCTTCATAAATACGAAAAAATAATACCCATTACTATAATAATAATATCCCTTACCTCAGAAGAAAACTGGATACTGGAATAGTGAGGTAGCAGACTTCTCTTCTTCTTTCTCTCTATAATTTCTCTCTATAATAATTGCTTTATAGCTTTAGTGAATTGGTGAAAAATAATGAAGGAATGAGCTTCTATTTATAGGAAAATATAGTTTCGATAATTGCACGCTTTGGGGCTCAAAATATTACAGTATAATACCTTCCTCTTTTTCTTCATTTTTAATTTAGTCCGGCAAGTATTATCAAACTTGCACCACCTCCCCTAATAGTAAATAATGTGAATCAATAGTTCATTCATGTGACTTAATAGTATAATCATGTGAAAAAACTAATTACAGTATAATACCTTCATCTATACCTCTATTTTTAATTTAGTCATGCAAGTATTATCAATCTTGCACCATCTCCCCTAATAGTACATGAATGTGAATCAATAGTACACACATGTGAACAAATAGTTATAATCATGTGAATTAATAACAATTAATTGCTCATTTATCTGGTTAATTACCTGATTGGTCAATATAACCTCCAGACATCAATTATTAAATGTTGATTTTCACTAACATTAATAATTCTAACACAATGGAACTATCCATTTCATCTTTAATCAACACGAACTTATTCATCATTAATATTATAATTCACAATATTTAACAACCAAGTCGTTCCCAAGAAAGAGGGGATTTCTGATAAGGATTTCTCCTTATTGGCGCGCAATTAGGTGACCAAACCTCTCCTTGACAGAACTTCTAGACATTGTCAATATTGCAAATAATAATATGAATAACCTTGTCGTCTCAATTATTGATTTAATAATATAACATATTGTGCAGATGATATTGTGACAATAATTGAATCAATAATATGAGAGATATGATGCAGCAATTACTGTAGCAATAATTGAGTATAACTGAGTGACTTCTTACGTAAGCATCAATAATCAATACCATGTGCTACTATGCAACCACGTGTATTACTGTACTTTTACTACCGGGTAGTTCAACAGTTTTAACGGTAAAAATTTTGCCGTTATTTTTATAAAATGATAATTCCGTCGTTTTCTAACTACGACAATACTTCCGTTGTGGGGTCCACCAATGATTGTGTCGTCGTACAGATATTCCCTGACCAAACGAATATTTTATAACAACTTACATACTTTGCATAATTTTCATATATCACCCTTAACTTTAACCTTTATCAATTTAACAATTTACGAAATAAAATAATAATTATAAGAAAAATGAATACTTTCATTTCATAAAATTCGGGGTCTTACAATCTCCCCTCCTTATGAAATTTCACCCTTGAAATTTACGTACATACCTGGTATACCGAATAGGTGAGGATACCTTGACTTTATTTCAAATTCTAACTCTTGAGGTATAACCTTTGAGTGTCGAATATGAACCTTCTTATCCAAGATTTTAACACGTACCTCATCATACGTTAAATCTTCTACTATCTCGTCTAGCTCTAATTCAATAATGTGGTTCGGGTCATCCACATAATTACGTAACATCGATACGTGAAAAATGTTATGAACACACGACATACTTGGCGAGAAAACGAGTCTATAGGCCACAATTCCTACTCGATCGAGGATTTCAAATGGGCCAATTAAATCGAGGGTTGAGATTTCCTCTATTCATCGACTCTTGCTTCTAGAATAACGCCATCTTGAACCTTTTTCTTCACATTCATTAGCTCCGGGTGTGTAGCTTGAGCGGCTTTAACTTTATCGATTAAAGTCGATTCTAGTCGTATATTCGTTATCTTCACGTGGGTCCCTAGAGTCTTTAACTCTATCTTTATCATTTGTAAGTTATACGAAATAGATTTTTGTGTTAACAACATCGCACTCGTAAACGCATACGATCTTCTACTCAACGCGTCAGCTACCACGTTCTTTCTTCCACGATGATATTGAATGGTATAGTCGTAATCTTCAACAGCTCGAGCCAACGTCCTTGGCACATGTTATGTTCGTTCTAGGTGAAGAAATATTTGAGGGTTTGAGAAATGGGTTTTGTACTAGGGTCAATACAAAATTCAATTTCACGCTATAGGGGTAGGCTAAGAAGTCTTCAGGAATACATCAGGAAATTTACTAACAATAGAAATATCATTCAAAACTGTGACTCTCATCCAAGACTTGGATAACACATGTAATGAAGGTTTCTCCTAACGGAGTTTAAACCGATAACTCAAAGTCTAATTTCTCCGTAGTCAAATTTAAACGTTGAGCATAAGGAAGAGAGATAAAAGAATGGGTAGAACCGGTATCTAATAAGGTATAGACTTTGCAAGAATTTATAATTAACTAACCCGTGCTAACTTCGTTCGGGTTACTCGCTTTTTGAAAAGTCACAAAAACGCTCTTTCTGAAACCACCGACTTTGTTTTGTCCGTATCCGCCTTTGGTGCCACCGTCCCAGCTGGACTTGACTTTGGTGCACAACAAAATTGGGCTAGGTGACCTTCTTTTCCACAATTGTAACATGTTTTGGACTGCATCACGCAGTTTGGACTGATATGTCCCTCCCTTCCGCATTTGAAGCCTACAACCAGTAGTCGTTTTCCTTCTTTAACAGGTGCTGGTGTTATTGTCTTTCCATCATTATTGAACATTCTCTTCTTGAAATTTCCACTTCTATTATCTTTTCCATGATTACCAATGAAGTGTTTACCATTCCTGGCGTGATAATTTCCGCCACGATGGTTATCATTGTTCTGATGGCCGTTTCCATCGGTACGATTATTATCGTGTTGTTGGTCGTTGCCTTTTGGTTGTGCTGACTCATTATCACGCTCCAATAACTGAGCCCTATTCACAACATCTGAATATAAACAAAGTTTGTGAGAAATGAGGTATTGACGTATTTCGAGTTTCAAACCTCTTAGAAACATTCGCGTCATTCACTCCTCATTATCGACCAAATGGGATACAGACCGAGATAACTCTGCAAACTTAGCCTCGTACTGCGACACAGTCATATTGTTTTGCTCCAACTTGATAAACTCCACCTCCTTCATGTGACGAATACTTTCGGGAAAGTACTTGTCGTTGAACAGCTCTTGGAACTTCTCCCAAGACATCTTGAGTCCAGTCGGTATCGCTTCACGTTTCCCACCCCACCGATGTCGCCTCTTCACGCAACATAAAGGTGGCAAAGGGAACCTTTTGCTCCTCGGAGCATCCCAAGACATCAAATATCTTGGTGATCTACTTTAACCACGTCTCCGCCTTAAGTGGTTCTGGCTTTCTCAAAAAATCCGGCGTTCCCAGCTCCTTGAACTGTTTAGCGGTGACCAGCAGTGGGTTGCCATTGTTTCCACCTGCATTATGAACAGGAGTCTCTCTCGCCTGATGTTGCATGAATTGCATAAAGCCTCCGAACATCCCATCGTTCACCATTTCATCGATGTTATTGTTTACACCGAGGATTACTTGTCTTCCCGTTGCACATTATCCCGTATTGATCGTTGGTGACTCAACGGTCTCATGTGCTTCATTCTTGATCTCAATATTTTCGGATGCCATTTTCAAACACATGCCACAAAACAAGGGTTAATTAACATATCACATATTATCCCTATACTCTGACCGACCAATTAAATACCAAATAAACTTAGGTAGGTCATACTAGCAAAGGAATTCCCCGTCTCTCCCCTCCTAGTTCTTGTCTCACATCTCAGCCAGGGATCATATCCCTAAGCTTTAATACCAACTGTGACGCCCCCAAAATAGGTATACATCACATATTCTGAGTCGCCAAATATATGGTACAAAAATCAACTACAACTTCTTTTATACAACTCTCATGTAAAATATGACAAAACATAGCTGAGAGTTTTAATAAGAATATTGTCTTCTAGACAGTATCCACACTCAATGAAGTTCTCATTATAATTATTATCACACTATTTCACAGAATAGTGAGGACTACTAAAGTCACTTATCCTGGACCATCACTCCATTTCCCGACTCGTCCAAGCTACGTTCTCATTTCCTGAAGAGAATTGTGAATGAAAAGGGTGAGCTCAACTAGCCCAGTAAGAAATATTATGACTAAGATAATGCAGAATAAATTATCCTTAGCCTTCAACAGTGTTAAACTGATAAAATACAATAAACATCAAGTTTAACTGCAGCGGAATAAGCAATCCATTAGAAGAGTCAAGTAGAGAATAAAATCTACTATCTTCTATGATTTAAAAGGTTTTTCATCACTTTTATCGCTGAGACTCAGCTTAATAAATAAACCACATCATCCTTGCACTACGACCAAGGATATTCATTAGTATCACAACCCAATTATCCATGCACTATGGGCCAAGGATATTCGTGTATTCATCAATGGTCGTGATCATGCCAACAACTATCCATCAATGCACTACGGCCAATGAGGACTTTTATCACATCATTTGTAACATTACGGTCATGATTATACCGAATAATCCCTGGTCATAATCACACCAAGTCCATCTATGCACTACAGGCCACAGATGACTTTCAACATATTATAAACATGAGGATGATGACAATTATCTAAGAATTCAATAAAACAAGTTCAACGATAAATTTTTAAAGATTTATAAATTAATTTATCCAGAAATCAATAACGTCCAATTGTCAACATGATATTGTTTTGTGGAGTAAACTTCAAGAATGCTCAGAAGAATATTTTCATGAAAAGATACTGGATGAAGCGCAAATATCCAGGAGATTCTACTAATTTCATGGAGTATAGAAGCCAAAACTTTAACCAACTGAGTATAATAGAATATATGAAATTGCAAATGGATTTTTGCTCGCCATGTGGTAATCCACGTAGACAGATCATTTCCACAATTTAATAAGGAATGAATATGAAGGATCATTCACCATGCACACGGTAATCCACATGACGAAGTTATTCCAATGAAATAATAAAGAATGGAATAATAAAAGAATTCACCAGCGTCACGTAATCCGCATGCATACGAGTTATTCCAATGAATAATAAAGAATGGAACCTGTGTCATGCGTAACTCGCACGCATGTGATATTCCAAATGTAATAATAAAGAATGGAACCAGTCATGTGTAATCCGTGCAGACGTGGATATTCCAAATGTATAATAAAGAATGGAATAACAACATAATTCACCAAGCATGCGATAGATCGCACAGACAGGTTATTCCAACAGAATAATAAAGAATGGAAATACAAAAGAATTTCACCATGTATGTGGTACTTCGCATAGATAGGTTATTCCAACATAATAATAAAGAATGGAATAACAACCCTTACGAGTATTGAAAGAAAATAACTCTTTTCATGAATACGAAAGAATAATACCCTTACTATAATAATAATATCCCTTACCTCGTAAGAAAACCGGATAATCGGAAATCAACGAGGTAGCAGGACTTCTCTTTTTCTCTCTATAATAATTGCTCTATAGCTTTAGTGAATTGGTGAAAAATAATGAAGGAATGAGCTTCTATTTATAGGAAAATATAGTTTCGATAATTGCACGCTTTGGGGCTCAAAATATTACAGTATAATACCTTCCTCTTTTTCTTCATTTTTAATTTAGTCCTGCAAGTATTATCAAACTTGCACGACCTCCCCTAATAGTAAATAATGTGAACCAATAGTTCATCATTTGACTTAATAGTATAATCATGTGAAAAACTAATTACAGTATAGCACCTTCATCTATACCTCAAATTTTAATTTAGTCATGCAAGTATTATCAATCTTGCACCACCTCCCCTAATAGTACATGAATGTGAATCAATAATACACACATGTAAACAAATAGTTATAATCGTGTGAATTAATAACAATTAATTGCTCATTTATCCGGTTAATTACCCGATTGGTCAACATAACCTCCAGACATCAATTATTATCAAAATAAATGTTAATTTTCACTAACACTAATAATTCCAACACAATGGAACTATCCATTTCATCTTTAATCAACACGAACTTATTCATCATTAATATTATAATTCACAATATTTAACAACCAGGTCGTTCCCAGGAAAGAGGGAGATTTCAGATAAGGATTTCTCCTTATTGGCGCACAATTAAGTGACCAAACCTCTCCTTGACAGAACTTCTAGACATTGTCAATATTGCAAATAATAATATGAATAACTTTACCGTCTCAATTATTGATTTAATAATATAACATATTGTGCAGATGATACTGTAACAATAATTGAATCAATAGTATGAGAGATATGGTGCAGTAATTAATATTGCAATAATTGAGTATAACTGAGTGACTTCTTACGTAAGCATCAATAATCAATACTGTGTGCTACTATGCAACCACGCATATTACTATACTTTTACTATAGGGTAGTTCAACAGTTTTAACGGTAAAACTTTCGCCGTTATATTTATAAAATGATAATTCCGTCATTTTCTAACTACGACAATACTTTCGTTGTGGGGTCCACCAATGATTATATAGTCATACGGATATTCCCCGACAAAAAGAATATTCCCTGACCAAACGAATATTTTATAACAACTTGCATACTTTGAAAAATTTTCACATATCACCCTTAACTTTAACCTTTATCAATTTAACCATTTACGGAATAAAATAATAATTATAAGAAAATTGAATACTTTCATTTCATAAAATTCGGGGTCTTACAATCTCCCCTCCTTATGAAATTTCGCCCTCAAAATTTACGTACGTACCTGGTATGCCGAATAGGTGAGGATACATTGACTTCATTTCAGATTCTAACTCTTGAGGTATAACCTTTGAGTGTCGAATATGATCATTCTTATACAAGATTTTAACACGTATCTCATCATACGTTAAATCTTCTACTATCTCGTCTGGTTCTAATTCAATAAAGTGGTTCGGGTCGTCCACATAATTACGTAACATCGATACATGAAAAACGTTATGAACACGTAACATACTTGGCGGTAAAATGAGTCTATAGGCCACAGTTCCTACTCGATCGAGGATTTCAAATTAGCCAATTAAATTGAGGGTTGAGATTTCCTCTATTCATCAACTCTTTCTTCTAAAATAACACCCTCTTAAACCTTATTCTTCACATTCATTAGCTCCGGGTGTGTAGCTTGAGCGGCTTTAACTTTATCGATTAAAGTCGATTCTACTCGTATATTGGTTATCTTCACGTGGGTCGCTAGAGTTTTTAACTCTATCTTCATCATTTGTAAGTTATACGAAATAGGTTTTTGTGTTAACAACATCGCACTCGTAAACGCATACGATCTTCTGCTCAACGCCTCAGCTACCACGTTCGCTCTTCTACGCTGATATTGAATGATATAGTCGTAATCTTCAACAGCTCGAGCCAACGTCCTTGGCGCATGTTATGTTCGCTCTAGGTGAAGAAATATTTTAGGGTTTGAGAAATGGGTTTTGTACTAGGGTCAAGACAAAATTCGATTTCACGCTATAGGGGTAGGCTAGTAAGTCTTCAAGAATACGTTAGGAAATTTATTAACAATAGAAATATCATTCAAAACTGTGACTCTCGTCCAAGACATGGATAGCACATGTAATGAAGGTTTCTCCTAACGGAGTTTCAACCTATAAGTCAAAGTCTAATTTCTTCGGAGTCAAATTTAAACGTTGAGCGCAAGCAAGAGAGATAAAAGAATGGGTAGAACCGGTATCTAATAAGGTATAGACTTTGCAAGAATTTATAATTAACTAACCCGTGCTAACTTCGTTCGGGTTATGCTTTTTGAGAAGTCACGAAAATGCTCTTCCTGAAACCACCAACTTTGTTTTGTCCATATCCGCCTTTGGTGCCACCGTCCCAGCTGTACTTGACTTTGGTGCACGACAAAATTGGGCTAGGTGACCTTCTTTTCCACAATTGTAACATGATTTGGACTGCATCACACAGTTTGGACTGATATGTCCCTCCCCTCCGCATTTGAAGCATACAACCGGTAGTCGTTTTCCTTCCTTAACAGGTGCTGGTGTTGTTGTCTTTCCATCATTATTGAACCTTCTCTTCGTGAAATTTCTACTTCTATTATCTTTTCCATGATTACCACCGAAGTGGTTACCATTCTTGGCGTGATAATTTCCACCACGATGGTTATCATTGTTCCGATGGCCGTTGCCATCGGTACGATTATTATCGTGTTGTTGGTCGTTGCCTTTTGGTTGTTCTGACTCATTATCGCGCTCCAATAACTGAGCCCTATTCACAACATCAGAATATAAACAAAGTTTGTGAGAAATGAGGTATTGACATATTTCGGGTTTCAAACCTCTTAGAAATATTCGCATCATTCACTCCTCATTATCAACCAAATGGGATACAGACCGAGATAACTCGGCAAACTTAGCCTCGTACTGCGACACGGTCATATTGTTTTGCTCCAACTTGATAAACTTCACCTCCTTCATGTGACGAATACTTTCGGGAAAGTACTTGTCGTTGAACAGCTCTTGGAACTTCTCCCAAGACATCTTGAGTGCATCAGGCTGGGTACGTTTCACAGATTCCCACCAGTAATCTGCCTCTTCACGTAACATAAAGGTGGCAAAGGGAACCTTTTGCTCCTCGGAGCATCCCAAGACATCAAATATCTTGGTGATCTTCTTTAACCACGTCTCCGCCTTTAGTGGTTCTGGTTTTCCCAAAAACTTTGGCTGTCCCAGCTCCTTGAACTGCTTAGCGGTGACCAGCCGTGCGTTGCCATTGTTTGTCGTTCTGCATAAGAACACATCCCAACCCTTTATGTGAGGCATCACTATACACCACAAAGTTACCTGTACTATCTGGTAATTACAACACAGGTGCCATGCTTAATTTCTTCTTCAAATCCTGGAAACTTTCTTCACATTTCTCCGTCGAAACAAATTTCACAACTTTCTGGTCAAATTTGTTAATGGAGTAGCTATCTTAGAAAAATCTTGAATAAATCGTCTGCATAATAGCAAAATAGTCCCAAGAAACTCCTCACTTCCGGTTTTTTCTTGGTTGTTCCCAATTGATTCTGACTTCCACCTTTGATGGATCCACGAAATCCCATCTTTGTCAATCACGTGCCCAAGAAATTGCACACGATCTAGCCAAAATTCGCACTTAGAGAATTTCGCGTACAATTTTTCCTTTCTTAGTTTTTCCAATGTCAAATGCAAGTGTTCCACGTGTTCTTCTTGAGTTTTGGAATACACCAGAATGTCATCGATGAATACCACTACAAACTTTTCTAAGAATGGTTTAAACACCCTATTCATCAAATCCATGAATGTAGCAGATATATTGGTTAAACCAAAAGACATCACCAAAAACTCGTAATGTCCATACCGAGTTCTGAATGTCATTCGTGGTATATCCTCCTTCCTCACTTTCAACTGGTGATACCCACTTCTCAAATCTATTTTTAAAAAGTATTTAGCACCCTTCAACTGGTCAAACAAGTCATCTATTCTTGGTAATGGATATTTGTTTTTAATAATAACTTTGTTTAATTCTCTATAATCAATGCAAAGATGCATTGACCCATCCTTCTTCTTCACGAATAATCCTGGCGCTCCCCACGGTGATACGCTTGGTTGAATATACTTCTTGTCTAATAATTCTTGCAACTATACCATCAGTTCCTTCATTTCCACTGGAGCCATTCTGTACGGGGCCTTTGATATCGATGTTGTTCCCGGTACTAAGTCGATCACGAACTCAATTTCTCTGTCAGGCGGAAATCCTAGCAAATCCTCTGGAAACACATCCTCAAATTCCCTCACCACGGGTATCTCTTCTAGTTTCACATTCTTTTTCTGAGTATCGACTATGCCTAAATAGCCCACACATCCTTGACTCAACAATTTCTTAGCCTGCATAATCGTCAGACATTTCATTTGTCTAGGCGATTTGCTACCATAGAATACTACCTTTGACCAGAGTCATAAGGTTTACACATTTCTTTTAGCAATCAATTACTGCTCCATATTTGAATGTACCAATCCATTCCCAAAATTACATCAAACTCTCCAAGTCTAATCAGAATCAAATCCACCATTAAGATATTCTCCTTAATGTTCACCCTACAGTTCTTGTGTACTAATCTAACAGGGATTATTTCTTTATTCGCAATTTCTATGTTAAAAGTGAAATTTAGTTCTTCTCTAGGTAGTTCAAACTCCTTAACAAATTCATCAGAGATAAACGAGCAAGTAGCACCTGAATCAAATAATACATAAGCATCAATATCATTGATTGGGATAATACCTGATACAACATCTTTTGATTGCACAGCATCTTGCACAGTCATGTTGAAGGTTCTAGCTGTGGGTTTGTTTGATGTTGTACCTCCATTGCTACATCCATTGCTTCTGGTTGTCACTCCATCCTTCTTCTTAGGGCATTCACGAGCAAAGTGATCCTTGGATCCGCACGTGAATCACACATTCTTCTTAGGTTGTGTGCAATT
Organism: Panax ginseng; assembly: GCA_020205605.1. Classification (NCBI taxonomy): domain Eukaryota; kingdom Viridiplantae; phylum Streptophyta; class Magnoliopsida; order Apiales; family Araliaceae; genus Panax; species Panax ginseng. The sequence continues at coordinate 26,640,248 of CM035142.1, forward strand.
TGGGGCGATGTGACCCTCCTGGCCACAATTGAAGCACACTCGTTTCCCCATCAAGCACGCACCCTTGTGAAACTTACCGCATATAGCACATGCTTCAAACTTCTTGATCTGCTGGTTACCCTGCTGGTTTCCAGCACCAACATTTCCATTCCACTTCCTTTTCAAGTTGTTGTTGTTGTTATTGTTGTTTCCACCACTACCACCTCCATTCTTGATTTCCACCTCGTTCTTCTTCTTCTTCTTCTTCTTCTTCTTCTGTTCCTAATTGAACTTTGTCACTGCCTCGCCTCCACCTTCAGCTAGTATTGCTTTCTCTATTACTGCTGCAAAAGTCTTCAATTGAAATAGGGAAACCCTACTGTACAACCAGGGCTTCAGTCCCTGTTCAAACCTCTTCACCTTGTGTTCGTCCGTGCTGACTTGATAAGGCGCAAACCTCGCCAACTCGTTGAATTTAGCAGGATACTCGAATCATCATCAACGTTCCTCGCTTGATTCCAAAAGCGCACTTCCAAATGACCTTGAACTCTCGGGAAAATAGGTCTCGAAGAATATCTCCTTAAACCTATCTCAGGTCATCATCCCTGGTCCTTCTCGAGTTTTATTGGCCTGCCACCAATAACTAGCTTCTGCTTTCAATATGAATGTTGCGAAAGCATTCTTCTGGTCATCTCCTACCCTAGCAACATCGAACCCCTTTTTTATCTCCATAATCCAAGTTTGTGCCTCGACTGGATTCACTGACCCGGGAAATTCAGGTGGTCCAACCGCCTTGAACTCCTTAAATGTTGTTCCTTGGTTCTATGATTGATTCTGCAACGCTCCTGTCAGTAACGTCACTAATTGTTGAACTGGGTTAGCATCCACATTGTCGTTATTGTTGGTTCCTTCGTTGGTTCTCTGTCGTGGTGGTTGACGTCCGGGAGGCATTTTCTGTTTAAAAATACACCCATTAGATTATTACTCAACTCTTTTAAGTAATTTCTACTTAACTTGCTTCCACAAAAGAAATAACCACAAATCACATAACACTTTGAATAAAATAACAACTTTTATTTATTCATAACCTCTTTGAAAACATAAAACAATAGCATTACTGCCATTTACATTACTTCCAGAACTACAAAAGTTTCAGGACAACATCATCCTCATATCCCATAGGTTTCATAACACTTGGGATTTACAATTTATTTAACATTTTATTCATCGTGACAACAACTACGATGTTCTACTAAGATATCTTTGCTTAGCCTAACTTCGTTCTTCCTCCATGACTCGAACATTGTTACTGCTATCTAACATCGTCACGATGGGGCGTCTCCTCTAATCGAATAGGATATCCCATGACCCGATCCTGAGCTCGATTAACCATGGTGTTGAATACTCTATTCATCTCTTCCATCTTCATTCCCTTTGCCTGTGCGTCTTTTACTGCTATCCCGGCTCTTTGAAACATTACCTCATATGCGTCCTCGGCTCTTGTCCTCTTCGTAGCTTCTTCCCTTAGCTTATTCTTCAATTCAGCGACCTCCTCGATAAATTGTTCTTTCTCTCCTTCAGTCTGTTCTAGCTTCTCCTCAACATTAGTCAGTCGTTCCTCACGATCTTGGATCTCATCGTCTTTTTGTGTCATTGCAGTCTGTTGTTCAGCTACTATCTCTTGCAATTCCTCGACTGTATCCTGAATTTCCACTTTATGGTCGTAGACTTCATCTTACATTCGAGCAGCTATCGAGGTTAGTGGAGTCTCCTCGTCCTCGTCATCCTCATCCTCCTGTGGAAACTCAACGGGATCCTCCTCATCCGTCTCCACATCATCATCCTCATCTTCAACCACTGTGACCAACCAGAGGTGACTCCGTGGGCGATGGTTGTTCCCAACTAACATGAATGTCTCGAGGCTCCTCCTCTGTAGGCATCTGAGGTCTATCCTCCCTAGCCTGACTGGATTCCCCGACATTAGTCATCCTGACAACAAAATTTTTAAGTTTTAATCATTAATCATTACTACTCGACACTCACGAGCACATAAGTATAAACACATAATCACATAAGTGTTTTATTATTTCTTCCTTAAAACTCAATAGGAGTTAATCACCACTATCTTTTCAAAGGTTACTTCCTAAGGCTTTTCCCCACCTAAGGTTCATAACCTAAATCTTTGATACGAACTTGTGACACCCCCAAATCTCGGTACTTTGTTACCTCAAGATTTGGCCTTCACATAATCAAAACATTCATATCTAGCTACCCAATTATAATAAATTGAATAATAAAACCTGCCCATACAGGATTACTTAAATAAAAACATTATCTCCCAGGTTCTCTAACCTTTAATACAATCATTCAAGGGCGTAAATAAAATTATTACATCACATCATTATTAAAAGTCTATCATCAATGATAAAACAAAATTACAAGTCTTCATCACCTGTACATTTTTTCCCTTTCTTTTGCTAGTTGTAGGTTTATCTACCTTCTCATTCATAGATGCAATAAATGTATAAATATGCAAGAGTGAGCAAACAAAGCTCACTTGAGATAAGAATAAATATCTTTATAACATTTTCCAGATAATAGGCTCAATATAACTGAATAATATGTTCTATTAACATTTCAATACTTGCCAACTCATAGGCTCAATAGAACTGAGTGATATGTTCTATTAACATTCTTAAATATATTACTGAGGGTCAAATGACCATGAACCATGTCCACAATTATAAGTAATCTTTCAAATTTAACTTTAACAGTCATATGACTATAAGGACTCCACGTACTTAGGGGGATCAATCCTTCGTACAATGTATTGTGCACAACCATTTCAACGCTAAGCGTAAACCCCTAAACATAGCGTTGTTCATCTCAGTATTTAGAGTACAAGTCAGCACCAAAGAAAGTTTGGTTTGGATAAGCTTTCAAGGGTAATTTGAAGTTTAACGATCATCAACTAGGGAACTAGTTGAATCAACAATGCTTGATAACACAATAGTTGTTTAATAACAACATATCTTAGAACATTTGAGAATCATAGGTGAACTGACTATATTCTAGACTCATGCTTGAAATAACTAAAGAGCATAAGTATTGATCAAAGTAAAGAAATGGTAAACCTTGGCTTGAACAATAATAAGCTAGGTCTATAATCTTGTCAAATTAGAATTTTAGTTACCGAACATGCATTAGTTGATAGCAAGCTGGAAACAATGCTTACTCCACATGTAATAAAATATACAAAGTGATTGAACCATTCAACACAAGGAATTAAGGTTCAAGAACATTTATTGTAAAAGTATAAACTAAAAAAACTTGTTAAACTATAAACAAGTTAGAGTAAGTCATTAGAATTCCAATAATTTAGAATTAAAACATGATCAATGTAATAGATAGGTTTAGAAGCTTTCTCAATCAAAAGAATGAAGTTACACAATGTAATAATAGAACCAACTCAACGAAAGTGTAGAGTTAGAAAACTTGCATAAACATAACAAACTAACTCAATGAAAGTATGGAGTTAGAAGACTTGCCTCGAGCGTAAGCTATAATATCAAACTCACGTTCACCTACACATAGGTTTAGAACCATAATCTATTAGATATACTAACATTCACGTTCCATCATAACACGCATTTCTAGTTAGGCTTGTTAATTTAATTCAAGTCTTTTATTACCAAATACGTTTAAGAATTTTCCAAGCGTTAACCTCACAACGCTTAACTAATGTTCATTGTATAACTAACTTATAACATAACACATTCATCACTTACAATCACGTTTACAAAGTTGAAATCATAAATGACACGACACGTTACTGATTTAACCTCCTTGTTACTTGTTTAACTCCTTAACACAACTTTAAATCAAGCTATAGTGGTGTTACAAAGTCTGCAGATGAGCGAGACCTTCTTGTCTCGGGAGATGGTATGGCGCTTGTTGCACCATACACAAGCTTTGGGGCCGTGGCAATTCTTGCGATGCACGTATTAAAACGCAGATTCTTCGCTATGTATGAGCGATGCCAGAGCTTTAGCCCAACAAACACGAATTTCACCCACCAAACAATGAAATTAACACGTAAAATAAATATAACAATATCATAAACATGATTGCTAACACTTACAACCAATTAGCACAATTTAACACTAACTAAAACTATTTTAATTTCTCCAAATTCAAGTTTTCATGCAAAAACTCCATTTTCGAGTTCCTTCACAAAATTGAACACTGTGATTTCAATTCTTGTCCAATTTACTTCATTCAAGTTACGTTATGCTTGTTTCTTAATGAACTATCATATACAAGCGTCAATTTACACTTTAACATAAGAATTGACCATCTAAATTGGTACTTACCTAAGCCATACAAAGAATACATACACTATCAAATTTTCTTCCTACTATCAAACAAATTTAGCATGCAATTGTTGTTTAAACATAATCTCTATCATCATAAACATATCTAACCACAAGTAATCCATTGTAAAGCAACAATTCAATAAATTTGAAATTCACAGAATTTACAATTAGTTGCCATAGAACATATATATGTATATATAATATAGAGTTAACATACCTTCAAATTGCTTATACACAATCGTTGTTAAACACAGAAATCGTTGTGGAAATCCTAAGCTTCTCTCAAATTCTCTCTCAAGTATCTGTATGTTCTTAGCAACTGGCCAAAACTCAACACTCAACTGAAAACTTTAAGCGTAAAACAAATATAAAACTGACATGACCTTAATTCACCAATTAAGTATATTACTTAATATATATAACGTATATATTATAATTATATTATACTTATTATTTTATATATTTTATTTATTTTAAAAATCTAGAAATTCCAAAAGCCATAAGGCTTGTTTGGCAAAAACCCTTTAAATAATAAAGAATAAATATATTAAGCCTTGTTTGACAAAACTAAATTAAAACTACTTTAATTTATTTTAATAACTCCTTATAATATAGTTATTTGTCACACTATATTAATCAAGCTTTCATATTTAATTTTAATTAGTGCAAATCACAATTAATTAAATAAATCCTTTAATCACATAACCTGATACAAATAATTAATCATTTAAATTGAAATATCAATATAATAATCATTTCATTAATTCATCAATTATTTATTTAACAAATAATTCTCCAAATAATATTAAATCAATTAAACAAATATTCATTTACCGATAATCACATACATTAAATATTTATATAACTCAATAAATATTTAAAATTACATTTAAAATTCTAGAATGTTACATAGATAATTTGATTAGATATGTATTTGTTTGTGATGCAATGACTGTTAAACATATGTGACAATGTGATTAGGTTATGTGTTGACTGCAATTAGCAGTACTATGTGTTATGATATGTATTTCTAATCGAAAGAATGATCTTATTAATGATAGGTCTCGATATAAAAGATAGAACTAAGTTGCGTAACTGTAAGCAGCAGACCAGGCAAGTATCCTAACTTTGTATTTACTTTATGCAATGGACATGAGTAAGAAAGTTTTAGAATTATATTATCATTATGCAAGATTATTAACTCTATTGTTATCGATTATGTATCCAATCTTTGTATTCATACAAGTTCTTAAATTACCCGATCATTGTTTATCAACACAGTATTACTGTATAATTCAGATATTTATTCTGCTCGTAAATTTTTAAATAGGGTTAGACAAGTGTCCTCACTTGGATAATCATTGTATTTAATCACATGTTGATACATACCTACTGATTTCCGGTATGTATACATTAATTAAAAGTCGTCTAAGCTATTTGACCCAGCTAAACACAGATTTAGAAATATCATTGAAACATGATAGAATTTTATTATATCCAATCAAATTGTTTTGATTCGGATTCTCGACTTAGTATGAACATCCCGAACTTGGGAAAAATTTTGTGCACCTAAGGTGGATAAGATGAACGATAATATCATTTTTGCATGTAGTATTGATCGTCTGAGTATGCATTGGGATGATCACCCTCGTGCAGATAAGTTATGACGTTTTCGCGGATGAAGTTACGCTAAACCTTAGCGAAAAATTGAAAACAAAGTTCATAGTCCATCATTTGCTCTTCATTTTATAGTCGATCGTAGTTTCAAAATTTTGATATAGAATTGATATGTTGTTATTATTAGTTTAGCTTACTTCACAACTATTGATTCATTATAGAAGTGTCATTCAAAGAAAACATTTAATCTTTTCAGCTTATATTTATTGTTATTATTACTTGTTGGGCAATCAAATGCTCATTCTTGCTATAAATTTAAATGTTTTCAACTAAGCGTGATCAACCGGAATGTTCAGGCCCGAACAAGGAAAAAGGAAAGCAAACAGAATAGTCTTTATGTTATCTTATGTAATAGTTTAACTTTATTAAGACAATGATATCTATTAATTATCATGTAATGAATGTTTAAATGTCGCGTACCTGGGATTAGACTTTGATATATGTAAATTAAGTTTGATATTTATACTATTGTTATTATTATTAGTATTACTATTAGTATTATTCCGCTCATGGAAATGGTATCGTGAAGCACCGAGTTCGGGTTTCAAGTACCTGAATTTGGGGGTGTCACAAGTTGGTATCAAAGCTTAGGGTTAGAAACCTTAGGTGAGATAGACCTTAGGTAATAACCTTAGAACAGAGGAAAACATTGAAAATACAAATAACTCATATAGAGTTTAAAAGGAGATGAATGTAATAAATTCATCGTTAAATAAAATAAAAGATAACTTTTATAAAACTATTGGTTGTTGTGTGTATATATTATATGCTAATTAGGATAATTTGTGTGTAGATGTCAGGTGGAAAAGAATTAGGATACCCTCAGATAATAAAGAAGGAGCCGATCTCCATAACTGAGCCAATATCAAAGTAAATAACTGAAATTAGAGGCTCACTTTGTAAGCAACCCTAGTGAGGTGATTATGCTGGAAAATGTAGTACCGGACTCAGAAACAATAGTATAACTGATAGGTAGAATACATTTAGAGGATATAAGGTTAAGTTCGAGTTTTTTTTTTAAACTCATATGATTGTACTAGGTTTGACGAACTTGGTATAGTTATGTGTGAATGGATTATTGAGGATAATAGGAATATATAGAATGCTAAGCAATTGATCCTTAGTGAAGGCGTATGAAATAAGTAGTATTAGTGTTACTTGATTATGTATGATTTTATGATGCGTATACGATAAGTATGTCTGTGTAAAGTAATATTCTAAACTTTTATATAAGTTGTGGCAACGATTCCCGACTTTTATGTCCCAAAGGGACAACGAATGTTTAAAGCAGTATGTGATATGCTATGAAAAATACTATGAATTAGTTAGATGAACATGATTTTATTTAATCAGATAATGTCGCCAAGACGAAAATGAAACCAAAAGGCAGAAGAACATGTCAACAAAGCTAGAGGACAACAAGACCCGATATAGAATTTGGCGAATATGGACGCTCAAGCTATGCGGAATGGAATACCAGCCGTGGGAAATCAACCAGATAATCGATCGACAAACTTCAAAGACTTCAAGGCAATCGAACCGCCAGGATTTAGAGGATCAACTGACCCTGTAGAGGTGTTTGTGACAGCTAGAGTAATGGAGGGGCAAAAGACAGCTTTGTGTCACCTATACGATGAAATGGGAGGCGAATTTTTGGTAGAAAGCAAATCAAGCTAGAGCCAGAGAAGGAAATAGTGGTGGTAGGACTGAATAAAGGAAAGGAGATAATTTCGAGAATACCAGAAATAGGCCAGGAGGTGGAAAGAAACAGGTTGCGTATGTTAGAGTTTATGCCCTAGAGGCCAATTATTTGATATAATGGCTTAACATTTTGATATTATATTTGATTGAATAAATATATGATTTTATTATGGTTTTATTTACTGCGTAATATAATTGTTAACATAATAAAATTCCTTAGAATAGTGATACAAATTATATAGTTTCAAGTATGTGACTTGAACATGAGATTATATAATTACAATTAGTATCATTGTTCTTAAATGTCCCTAGTCGAGTATCATTGTTGATGGGACAACAATGATGCATTGAGTATGTGGATTGACTAATGACCAAATCTCATTGGTCATAAATATATGAGATATTAAGTCAATGCATAGGTATATGTTAGAGAACGATATACTGGACAGACCCACCATGAGAATTCTATATGGAGCATTATGCGAAGTGTCATTAGCAATTCTCATAGTGAAAATGATGTAATGGTCCTCCGACCTGAAATTGCTATATTACTACACGAGAATTTATGTACTTTGATATCATCAAATGTCACCTTTAATAGGGTGGACTATAAAGGTGATTATTGGGTTCATCATGAATCGTGTGAGAAATATGAGTGATCTAGATGGAATTTAACCATCCTATATATTATGGGTGATATCCATAGGCCTCTTGATTGAGTAGGACTATGAAATGCATGGCCATGCTCAAATAGTGATTTGTTTCATATAGTCTACTCATTGATCAAGAAATCTCAGATTAAATTATGAAGAGTATGACACATTCCATGACTCGAGTTTAATCTAGGATATTAAGGTTAAAAGGATTAAATTACATTGAAACATTGGTCACGAAGAGGTTGCATCGAATCATCGATCTTATTATTACTTGGGTAGCAGTGATGCATTACTAGATGTCGCTCATTGTTTATAATTTTATAATATGATTTTAAAATTATTGCCAACGTAATAATTACCTATAGGGTCACACACAAAGAACATAATTAAAAGGAAATTAATTTAAATTGTAAAGATTTAAATATGTCAATGTGATTGATAGAATTTTAAATTACGAATTTAAATTAATAGGATAATTTATATATAGGTATATTAATTAAGTAAGACTTAATTAAGATATATATAAATTCGGATTTTAATAATATTAGGTTTTGATTAATTCCTCCTAACTGCTATATATATGACATATATCAGTCACTTTAGGTTTTACATCAAAATACAAAACCCTAGCCGCTCTTAGAGAGAGACTAGAAAAACGACTTAAAAAATCCTCATCCTTGGTGGCTAGTCTTGCGGTTCCTTCTTCTTGCAGATCGTAGGGCCGATTCATGAGGCGTTCGTGTGAATACTGTAGAGACGCAGCTTCGTTTGATTATGTTGGAGATTCGATCGTATCAATTCCAATTTCTTAATTCGTGGATTGCGTTGGAGATTCGATCGTATCAATTTCAGTTTCTTAATCGGTATAATTTTTAACCTCTGAATTAATTGAATTTTTCGCATGGATCCTGTTTTAGGGTTTCGGAAATTGCTTTAAAAATTTTATTTCATTGTGGTTTTCAAAAGAAACCCCAACAAATAGCGAGTGTGGAATTCATGGAAAGAATCACTCATGAGAGTGTCTTAAGGGTAAGTTTGTGTGTTACAAGTGTGGGCAAGAGGGACATATCTCTCCAAACTGCCCCAATCCAAGGATGAACAAAGAATGTTTCAGGTGTGGATCAACGGAGCATAAGGTGAAGGACTGTCTGAAAAAGAGAATGGATGCAGGGAGTATGAGTACGGGGAAAAGCAGCGAGACATTGTTGACAATGGAACCTACTTCAATAAACAAACCAACAGAACCAATCGCAAGAGTCTTCAACGTGACTGTTAAGGATTCGGTGGTAGCTGGGAATGCAACTCCAGGTATTATTCGTATAACTTTTATATTTTAATATACATGATTTTCCTATATATAATAAATTATTTTTTAAAGAAATTTTGAAGGAGGAATTTGAGTTCTTTTAGAAATCAAACTTCTGTTTAATCAGATAGACAAACTTTATGTTGAATAGTTAAAGATCAGTCTGATCGAATCTGATAGAGATCTATTTGAAATGACTGTGTATGTTATGTACCCTTGTATGTATAAGTTTTAAAACGGTGATTCAGGGGACGGAATCTTTATAAAGGAGGGTGAATATAATAACTCGATATTTCTATATAAATAAATAAGAAATTCTGCACATAAATTTTTTTTAATTTTTATTTTAAAGGTAGGAATATGTGCCAAGTAATGTGTATGTATATATGTGATAAATAGAATTTATTTTTTACATGAATAATTTCAAATAATTTTATTTTAGAATTATTAATCATTATAAAGTATATTCTTATAATAATTAATTTTATAGTAGAAATATTTTTATTATTTATTTTCCATGAGAATATGATTTTTCACTATTTAAATAATATATGAAATTATTATTGGAATTATTATAATTACTATTTTATGATATGAATTTTTGTTCGATTTATTAAGTTAATTATTTGAACTTAATTAATAATGTTATATATGAAAGATAACTCAAATATGGAATCCAACCCCTCATTTTGGATTTTGATCAATGAATGAGAATAATAATATTATATTAAATATAATATTATTTTCAGTGTTATAAATATATACTGTATGTGTGTATTGATAATAGTTGGTCAATTATGGTGTATAATGTCAAAACCCTAATATTAATTTATTAAACCCTATTTGTTAAACTCAATTATAAGTTCAAAACTGTGTAGTAATGGTGTTATATGATTTATGTTGTGTATTATTAGATTTAACATTAATTAAAGAAAATCCTAATTAATATTTGAAAACCCTAATTATTTAAAACCTTAATTTTCTATTAAAATCCCTAATTTTAATTAGTGTGTTCTAATTAAAATTTTATTAAACTTTAAACTTAATTTTTCAAACCCTAAAAATTATTTGAGAAACCTTAAGGTTTAAAATCCAGTTATTAAACCCTAGATTCAAGTACCATGGACAAGAATACCATTAAAATTACAAGGCAATTGACCAATTTACCCTTTTTGTCTCATTCTTGAATTATTGTTAGCAAATCTTCCCAAATCTTGGCAAGTCACCAACTCTAAGCATAGCCATGTGCCTACAAGCTCTACAATTCAGCTAATCCACCAGCCACATACATTGTATACAAGTTTTATATAAGGATCAAGAGAGAGAAAGTTCATTATTTCCCCCATTTGTTCACTTAGACTCATCCAAGACTCTCTCTCTCTCTCTCTCTAAAACCTCCAAAATTTAGTAGTGTATCAGTCTCTAAATCAAGCCCCATGACTTCCATTAACAGATCAGTATCCAAGAATCAAAAGTTTGTTCATAGAATGTATAAACCTAAACCTAAAATCTGAACTTTGATCCTATGTTAGATGTTAGTTTTTTTGTGTTAAATGTTATATGTAGTGTATATAAGTGATCTGGGTTGATAAATGTTAGATCCATAACATATATAGGCTCAGATCTAGTGTTTTACAAAATTTAGAAATTTTTGTTTTTGTGTTTGACAGTCAAATGTCAGTCCTCGTAGATTTGTGCTTGTTTATTATTTTGGTGATTTAAATGTTTGAAGTTGTAGTATGCTATGAGATCTTTGATCTGGAACTTGAATCAAGATCATAGCATGAACATATTTCAAGTTATGGGTGGTCAAACCCCGTTGACCGACCATGACTTGATAAATCTGGGTAACCCATAAAACGTATGAGCATGTATTCTGACATGGTTTGACCGGTCCGGATCTAGTTATTCTGTTGTTGTTATACTTGTTTTGTGTAATAGATCTCTTCTCTGTCATGAGGACTACAAATCCATCACACTCTAGAACCTTAGAAAACAATGGATAGGATATAGTAATCGGTCAAAAGGCGTTGACCATTAATTTTCTATTTCTGGGTAACCCAGAAGTTACCCAGATGGGTCTGACAGTTTGTTCATGAGTCCCGATCTCTCTTGTGTTATGTGATTTGTTTGTGTTGTTGTATCCGTGTTATAATATGTTATATGGGCTACATAATTAAGCCTTTATATCACCTAAATGACAAGCAGGATCAAAGTAATGGACGGTCAAAGTAGGCGGTATGAACATGATATGCGTTTTCCGGAATTTCCAAAAAATCAAGAATACGGTTCTGACAAGGTTTGACCGGCATGGATCTGATGATTGTGTTGTTATTAGTCTAGTGTTATGTGATAGATCTATACCCTGACATGTTTTCTACACACTTGAATCACTAAATCACAAAATCATCACACGGATTGCATGTTGTCGAAGCCCAAAAATGCTTGCACGAACTGTTCTTCATTTCTAGGTAACCTAGAAAATGAAGAACAGCTCTGACAGCTAGTTCAAAGCTTTATAACTTTCATTTGATATGTTGTATGACTTGGTTAGTTGTTGTTTCATGTAGTGTTACATTAACACTACAAGATCTGACCATTAGTTAGCCCAGAAACACAGTAGACACTGAATTAAACTTGGTCAAAGTAGGCCACTCGAAACTGGCTTTGAATGTTATGGGTTTCTCAAGAACACAAACTTTGTAATTTTATTTAATTTATTTTCCAAAAATCATTTAAAAATAGAAATTTATTTCTGAAAATTACAAAATTATTTTAAAAATTATTTTAAGTTATAAAAATTAACTTTTAATAATTTGACATAGTTTCCATAAATATTAGTATTTATTTAAATAATATTGATATTTAAATTATTTAATAAATGTATTAAATAAATTAATTAAAATGATTTTATGATATTAAATATCATTTTAAATGATAATAAGGTATTTAATAATATTTTAAGTTATAAAACATAACTTTTAATATTTTAAGATAAGTTTCATTAATTATTTAATATTAATGATATTAGTTTTATTTAATAATTATATTAAATAAATAGTTTAGAAATGGTTTTATTAATTTAAAAATCATTTAAAAGGGAATAAATGAATTAAAAATATTTTAAGTTATAATAAATTACTTTTAATATTTTGATAAATAATAAATTAATATTCTAATATTAATGGTAATTATTTAAAAATGATTTTAAATATTTTAAAAAGCATTTAAGGGTAATATTAATGTTTTAAAAATACTTTGAGTTATTATAAATAACTTTAATATTTTGCCAATGGTTTCATTAATAATTTAATAGTAATTAAATATTAATAATAATAGAATTATTTAATATTTAAATCATTTAATAATGATTTCAGTGTTTGAAAAATCATGATAAATTATAATAATTATTTAAAAATTATTATAAGGCTATGAAAAAATAATACGACTGATATTTAAAATATCTAAAGGAATATTGAACTACACGATAGAGTCTTAGACTCGATAATTACCCGAAAAGCCGTCGGTACACCTAAATGTTTCAGAAATTGATTTGGACTTAGATAATTTGATTAGATACATATTTGTTTGTGATGCAATGACTGTTACACATATGTGACAATGTGATTAAGTTATGTGCTGACTGCAATTAGCAGTACTATGTGTTATGATATGTATTTCTAATCGATAGAATGATCTTATTAATGATAGGTCTCGATATAAAAGATAGAACAAAGTTGCGTAACTGTAAGCAGCAGACCAGGAAAGTATCCTAACTTTGCATTTACTTTATGCAATGGACATGAGTAAGAAAGGTTCAGAATTATATTATCATTATGCCAGATTATTAACTCTATTGTTATCGATTATGTATCCAATCTTTGTATTCATACAAGTTCTTAAATTACCCGATCATTGTTTATCAACACAGTATTACTGTATAATTCAGATATTTATTCTGCTCGTAAATTTCTAAATAGGGTTAGACAAGTGTCCTCACTTGGATAATCATTGTATTTAATCACATGTTGATACATACCTACTGATTTCCAGTATGTATACATTAATTAAAAGTTGTCTAAGTTATTTGACCCAGCTAAACACAGATTTAGAAATATCGTTGAAATATGATAGAATTTTATTATATCCAATCAAATTGTTTTGATTCGGATTCTCGACTTAGTATAAACATCCCAAACTTGGGAAAAAATTTGTGCACCTAAGGTGGATAAGATGAACGATAATATCGTTCTTGCATGTAGTATTGATCAATACAGGGCACATTGGGATGATCACCCCTATGCCCGTAAGTTATGACGGTTTGCGGATGAAGTTTTGCTAAACCTTAGCAAAAATTGAAAACAAAGTTCATAGTCTGTCGACTGCTCTTCATTTATAGTCAGTACGTAGTTTCAAAATTTTGATATAGAATTGATATTTTGTTATTATTAGTTCAGCTTACTTCACAACTGTTGATTCATTGTAGAAGTGTCATTCAAAGAAAACATTTAATCTTTTCAGCTTATATTTATTGTTGTTATTACTTGTTAGGCAATCAAATGCTCATTCTTGCTATAAATTTAAATGTTTTCAGCTAAGTGTGATCAACCGGAATGTTCAGGCCAGAACAAGGAAAAAGGAAAGCAAACAGAATAATTTTATGTTATCTTATGTAATAGTTTGACTTTATTAAGACAGTGATATCTATTAATTATCATTTAATGAATGTTTAAAGGTCGCGTACCTGGGATTAGACTTTGATATATGTAAATTAAGTTTGATATTTATATTATTATTATTAGTATTAGTATTATTCCGCTCATAGAAATGGTATCGTGAAGCACCGAGTTCGGGTTTCAAGTACCTGAATTTGGGGGCGTCACATATCATGTTTACATGAAAGAAGTTAGTATGATAAAAGTATGTAAGAATGATGGTTAGAAGACTTTAACTATCTTAAGCCATGTGAAACAAAATTATATGTAGTTTATACTTTAATAAGTAATAAGCTCATGAAGAATAAGTCATAACTTATCATGAAAATAAGTTGATGTAATATGTAGATTAAGATGTCAATATGAATGATAGAATCCATTTGTAATGATAACGAAATCATAAGTAACGAAGCTATGCCAGAATATTCATGGTTGGACGATAATCGTCGAATTTCTGAAATTCTCGGATTAGAAGTCGAATTTTGATTTTGAGCTCGAAATCGTTGGTTTTCGATGGGAACAAGTCTTATTTGGCATTATAGAGTTGCGAACTAAAATTGGCCGAATTCCGACTTAGAACGAAGAAAATGAGTCTTGAACGTTCACGAACGTTTATCATTTTCATTAAAAATGAACCAATAGGTGAATTTTGAGTTAACAAAGTTGAAAATGTAAAATTCTTGCATGAACATGTAGAGTATGTGATTTGTGAGCTAACATCTTTTGAACGAGCCAATTCGGACTTATAACGAAGAAGTTATGAGCCCGGGAATCTCACATAAGAAAAAGTCTGTCAAATTTTTCTGAGGCACAGAGTCCGCGCCGCGGTGCTACTTAAAGAAGAAAGGCTGGCGTCGCAGCGTGAGGCTGAACCATAGTGCACTATTAGTTGGTGCCACAGCGCGATATATAGAACTGGGACTCACGCCGCAGCGCCAAGTTCGGGCCTTACACACTGCTAACTCGCTCCACAGCGCAGCACAGAAAAGGAATGATGGCGCCGCAACGCCAGCCTTAGGGTTTTGTCAGTAAAGAATGTTTATAAGTAGAGCATGAATGGTAATTGATTAACAATGAACTAAAGCTTAATTATAACATTGTAAGACATTGTTAAACCTTAAGTATGATAACTAAAGGTTGAAGATAATCAATCGAACATGAATGAAATTATAATGTAAACTATAACGGAAAGCCGGGACCAATAGTAATAAATCTAAGTCATGATTAGATTGAGAAGAAGGGTAAGATTCATTAGGAACCATATATGTTTATTCATGACCTAATGTGTTATGTTGTATGATCATATACTATAGAGACCTTAAAGACTTAAAGTGAACGTGTAATAACAGTAGCAGACGCTGAAGGCAAGTATTCTAACCCTTATTTCAGTTCAATCTGGACAAGCTTTGTGATTCATGTATTCTTACGTATGAATTAATGTATGATGAAGTCGAAGCTAATTCTTTCGGCTAGACTTACGATATGTTGGATTTCTTATAATCTGTTGAAGTATTGTCGATGTTTTACTAAACTATGTTGGTATGGTTTTCAAATGAAGACTGAGTATGCTAAACAAATGTTTTGTCGTCAAACGATAGGCACGTGAGGTTGCCACAACTTAAACGTACATACGTTTAAAGAATGTAGTGTTGATCAACATAGAGTACTATAGGTTGATCACCTAAACGTGCTTGTAAGATATGCCGGACTTACGGATTTAGTGACTGGTTGTCCTTTTCAAAGAAAGTATGAAACGATCATGGTCTTGGACCGGAATTGATGTTTTACTGAATATTTCCATTGTAAAACGTTTTAAAGGAAAAGTGAAGTGCTATTTTGAATTACGATAGTACTTCATAACTATTGTTTAGTTATTGAAGATATACTGTTAGGAGAGTGCATATGTTGATTTGATGTTTAAATATAAATGCTCATGATTATTTATAAAGTCCTTCAAGGTATATATGTACAAGGACTTAGTAATAGATCAAATTTGTTAGGTTGATCTAAGCTCTTAATGTGTATCAGTCTGTAAATGAATGAATAGATAGAGAGATCAAAGCTGTTAGGTTGATCTTGAGATGTAATAGATAGGCTTCAAAGAATTTGTACTGTATCAATCTGATCAAGATTGTAGAAGTTAAGGCAAAAACGTAGAGCTTCGAGGATCGTAGTGTGCCTGCCTTGAAGGGCCTCTTCGGAAATCGTACAGTGGTCCCAACGTTTGTCGAGCCAACTCAGAGATCGTAGTGTGCTCTCCAAAAACGTAAAGTTTACAACTCAAGCAAGCGAAGATCGTAGTGTGCAAAGTGAAATCGTAGTGCTCTCTGCTGATAGCATCAGACCAAGCACCAAGGCGACAAGTCACCACGATCTGAATCGTAGAGTATCATCTGCCTTGTGTCAAATGCATCAAGCCTCACGTTTTGTGTGGAGACAAACTCTAACAAATATGGAATGGGTTCTAAACGTTGTAGTACTTAGGGCTGTTCATTTGGATCGGTTTTTCCGGTTTTCCGATTTTCCGAACCGGTCGGTTCGATACTAGTTTTTCTGTACCGGTTCCGGTTACCTATTTCAAAAGTTCGGTATGTACCAGACCTAACCGGTTGTACAGGTTCAATTCATTTTTTAAAAAATATTTCACTTAGCTTTGTAAAATTGGATTAAAGTCTCCTCTATTTATAAAATAGAACTATAGATCTAACACAAGAAAATACATAATAGAATACTTGTGACTTGAATGAAATTTGAATTGGTGGTCTCCTCTATTTATAGAATAGAAGTAAGACATGAGAACACAAATTAGACAATGTGGGATATTGGTAAGAAAAGAGAATAACATATAGCCAAGTCCCACATTGGTTAACTTGTAAAAGTCTAAGGAAGTTTTCCTTATAAAAAGACTTCAAAGTAAAACCTTAATAGTCAAGTCCCACATTGGTTCACTTGTAAAAGTTTAAGGAAGTTTTCCTTATAAAAAGACTTCAAAGTAAAACCTTAATAGTCAAGTCACTTATTGGTTCACTTTTAAAAGGATAAGGAAGTTTTCTTTATAAAAAGACTTCAAAGTAAAACCTTAATAGTCAAGTCCCACATTGGTTCACTTTTAAAAGTTTAAGGAAGTTTTCTTTATAAAAAAACCTTAATAGCCAAGTCCCACTTTTGTTATAAAATGAAACCTTAGTAGTTAATGCTTTGACTATCAAGTGAGACCTTAATAGCTAAGTCCCAGATTGGAAAGTCTAAGGAAGTTTTGCTTTATAAAAAAGACTATCAACTATTAATAGGTAGTGGTTTACAAATTTTATATTGATTAAATTGGTATAAGTAAAAAAATTAGATAAACTTAAATACATTAATAGTTGGTTGTTTACAAGTTCTATATTGTTTTAATTGGTAAAAGTATCAAGTAAAGTTTTTTTATAAACATAGTACTAAGGGAAACATTAATAGTTGGTGGTTTACAAGTTCTATATTGATTGGTAAAAGTAAAAGAAATTAGATAAACTTAAATACATTAATAGTTGGTTGTTTACAAGTTCTATATTGATTAAATTGGTAAAAGTAAAAGAAATTAAAATAAAAGTCTTACTTAATTGGATAGAATATGGTTGTTTGCAATTTAAGGAAGACCTTAATACTTGGTGGTTTACATTTATTAATAAAAGACTACCAAGTGAAAGTCAAGTATTAAAGTCCCACATTGGTTATTTATAAAAAGTCTAAGGAAGTTTTCCTATAAAAAAAACTACAAGTAAGACCTTAATAGTAAAGTCCCACATTGGTTATTTTATAAAAGTCTAAGGAAGCTTTCCTTATAAAACTACTACCAAGTGAGATTTTAATAGCCAAGTGACCAAGTCCCATATTGGTTTTTTTTTTATAAAAGTCTAAGGAAGTTTTCCTTCTAAAAAGACACATGACCTTAATAGCCAAGTCCCACATTGGTTTTTTTATAAAAGTTCAAGTAAGTTTTTCTTATTTATATTTTATAAAAGTTTAAGTAAGTTTTTCTTATTTATAAAAAGACTTTCAAGTCTTTTATTTTTTATATTGGGTCTAAATTTCTTGACCTTGGGCCGAATTTAGGCTGAAAAACAAGTCTTGGTCTGCTCTTTCTTGGGCCGGTTTTGGTTTAAAATTGGGCTGAGTTTTTGTTAAAATTTGGGTCGATTCTAGTAAGGTAAAAATCGGTACCGAACCGGCTATTCGGTTCGGTATACCGTTTCAACCGGTATCGGTATTGAATTTTGGGTACTATCGGTATTCGGTCCGGTTCGGTTCGGTTCGGGCCGGTTCGGTCCGATTTTTTACCGATGTACACCCCTAGTAGTACTCACCAGTCGCAAAGGCATAAAAGATATCCTTAGTATGCAACAAAGAAGCGTATTGAACAAGCTAAGGAAAGTACCATTGGTAAGGGGAAAAACACCTTTTCAGGTGTTAGGTGAGAAAGCGATCTGTAACATGTCGGTGGGCGAAATGCAATTCAGAAGATGTGCAGAAAATTCTCCATCAAAGAACAGAAATGTCAAACGCATTTAATGCTTCAACGGATGGATCCAATGGATAGTTTTCAAGATCACATATATGCAAATCAAGCAGATGAGAGAAGTAAGCAAGCATTGAACAAAAACGTACAAGAACTCTCAAAGCTCAACTCTACGATCTGAGAAAAAGAAAATTTGCTCAGCTACTCAGTTCTTTCGAACAAGTGCTTAAACAGCAACTGAGTAGCACCCATCAAGAACTCAACATCTACCAATCAACTGAAGAAAAAGTTCCAAGTCAGAAGGACTTGAAGAGTTCTGAGTGAACTGTAAAAGAGCCAAGTCTGCTGCACTTAAAGAGTTCAAGAGTGAACTAAGAAGTTCCTAGACTGCTGGTCTAGAAGGAATCTAAGTGATTCAGAAAGTGTAAAAGACATCCTTAGTGGATTGCCTACTCGAAGAGTAGAAGAGTAGACTAGGAGCTTTAAGTGCTCTGAACCACTTAAAATGACTGTGTCTCTTACATTCTTGCTATAACTGCTATATCTGTCTCACTCTCATAAACTCACTATCTTAAGGGAGATTAAAACTAATATTAATTCCGCTAAAGTTTTAATCATTATCTACTAATAAGTTAAAACGAAAAGATTTTCAAATATCTATTCAACCCCCCCCCCCCCTTCTAGATAACTATTGTGCCTCCGGGAACTAATAATTGGTATTAGAGCAGGTTCTATTATACAGCCTACAAAGCTTTAGTAGATCCAATGGCACACTTACCAAGCGAATCAAGGACTGGAGAAGGCAGCAAGCCACCAATGTGCAACAAAGATAAATTTGCAAACTGGAAAGTTAGGATGCAAGCATACATGGACTCAATAGATGAAGATCTATTTGAGACTATTCAGAATGGGCCCTATGTTCCAACAAAGCTTGCACCAACCACAGATGATCCAAACAGAATACAAATCAAAGTCAAAGAGGAGTGGACAGACAACGAGAAGAGAGCTGTCCAACTCGACAAGAAGGCTAAGAACATTTTGTTTCAATCATTAGAAGATGATCTATTTGAAAATGTGGTCAATAGCAAGACAGCAAAGGAGGTTTAGGAAGCACTACTCATCATGCACGAAGGAACGGAAGAAGTAAGAGAAAACAAACAATCTCTCCTAACACAACAATATGAAATGTTCGCACACGTTCAAGGAGAGAACGTCACTGCCACCTACGAGAGATTCAACGTTCTACTCAACTCTCTATGAACATATGGAAAGATCTACCCAATCAAAGATCTAATCATAAAATTCATGAAAGCCTTACCAAGCAGATGGGATGTCAAAACAACTGCTATTAGAGAGTCAAAGAATCTTCATGAGATGACAGTTCAATAACTATATGGAAATCTTCTGACATACGAACTGGAGCTGACTCAACAAGCTAAAACCCTATCAGAAAGAAGAAAGAAGGATAAGGGTGTTGCTCTCAAAGCAACTGAAAGTGCATCCAAGGTCAACACTGAGATTGACTCTGACTATGATGAAGACGATGATGAAGACTTTGCAATGCTGGTAAAAAGACTAAGAAGGTTCATGCGTCAAGGCAAAACCAAAGAAACCAAAAGAAGGTCAAGAACTTCTGACAGACGTAAGTAAATGAATAATCTATACTACAACTGCAAGAAGCCTGGCCACTTCATTGCCAACTGCAACAAACCACTCAGAGAAGAATTAAAGAAGAAATCACATTCAAAGAAGGAATACAAAGGCAACAAAAGGCCTCAGAAGAGAGACAAAGGCCTGGTAGCTGGAGGATCGTGGAGTGATTCAGACAATGACTCCAATCCTGATTCTGGAGATGATGAAGAACCACAAATGGCTAATCTGTGCCTAATGGCCAAACATGCAAAGGACAAACTAAACTCCAACATACATGAAGTAAGTCTCGATGAGGTATTTAACTTTAACTCTCCTGATGTAGACATTAATGATTTGAGAACTGCACTATATGGCATAACAACTGATCTACATCAATACATGAAGTGGTTCAGAGTTCTATCAAAGGATCATTCACTTCTTTAAGAGGAGAAAAAGAAAGTTTAAGAAGAGCATGAAAAAGCTCTTCTAAGTACTAACCTTCTCTCCAAGCTTGAGGCTGAGAATGAGATCTTAAAACAGACAAATGAGCTCAATGCACAAAGAGAGTCTAATCTAACCTCTAAAATTGAGGAACTAGAAAAGACTATCTCTACATGGAATAAATCCTCATCATCCATGGATTCCCTGCTCTTTAGTCAGAGAAGTGTGTTGGGAGAATGCATATTATGATTTGATGTTTTAATGTATATGTTCATGATTATTTATAAGGTCCTTAAATGAATATATGTACAAGGACTTAGTGATAAATCAAAATTGTTAGGTTGATCTAATCTTTCAACATGTACCATTCTGATAAAGAATGCATAGATAGAAATATCAAAACTGTTAGGTTAATCTTAAGATGTAATAGATTAGTCTTGAAGAAATCGTAGTGCATCAATCTGATCAACATTACAGGAGTCAAGGCAGAAAACGTAGAGCCTGAAGATCGTAGTGTGCCTGCCTTGAAGGGGACTCTTCGGAAATCGTAGAGTGGTCCCAACATTTGCCAAGCCAACTCCATGATCGCAGTATGCTGAAGGAAACATGAAGTTTACAAGTCAACGATCGTAGTGTGCTCTCGGGAACGTAGAATCAACAACACGAGCAAGAGAAGATCGTAGTGTGCGAAGGTTTAAGGGAAATCGTAGTACTTTCAGCTTCATAGTATGCAAAGATGTCAAGACACTACGATCTAAATTGTAGAACACCACGATCCAAATCGTAGAGCATCATCTGTCTCATGTCAGAAAACGTCGAGCCTCATGATCTGTGTTTTCAACAAGTGAGGAACGGATCCCAGAGGTTGCAGTGCTCATCAGTCCCAGAATATATGAAATATCCTTAGTATGCAACAAAGAAGCGTATTGAAGAAGCTAAGGATAGTACCATGGGTAAGAGGGACAAAACACCTTTTCAGGTAGTAGGTGAGAAAGTAACCGGCAGTGTCAGTAGGCCAGAATGCAGAATTCAGAAGATGTGCAGAAATGTCTACATCACAGTACAGAAAGTTTAGACGCATTTAATGTCATAACGGATGGATCCAACAGATAGTTTTCAACATCACATATATACAGATCAGACAAATGAGAGAGTATGAAGCAAGCATTAAACAAACAACGTGAACATCTCTCTCAAGCTCAACTCTACGATCTGAGATATTGCAAAGCTTGCTCAGCTACTTAGTTCTTTAGAACAAGTGCTTACACAAATGACCCGAGTAGCAACCATCAAGAACACAACATTATCAACCAATCAAGAAGAGTACCAAGTCTGCTTTGGACTTGAAGAGTTCAGAGATGAATCGTAAGAAAGCCAAATCATTGGACTTGAAGAGTTCAAGAGTGAACTAAGAAGTTCCTAGATCGCTAGTCTAGAAGGAATCAGTGATTCGTGGTTGTAATGAGACATCCTTAGTGGATATCCTACTCGTTGAGTAGAAGAGTGGACTAGGAGCTTTAAGTGCTCTCGAACCACTTAAAATGACTGTGGTCATTTACATTCACATCATAACTCGCTATAATCTGTTATAACTCGCCATAATCGCCTCACCTCATTACTCCAAAGAGCTGTAAAAGAAGATTAAAACAAATATTAATTCCGTTAAGTTTTAATCACTATCAAAGAACTAGTTTAAAAAGAAAAGATTTTTAAATATCTATTCAACCCCCCCTTCTAGATAACTAATGTGCCAACTAGGAACTAACAATGGGTATCAGAGCAGGTTCTATTTTACAAACTTACAAGCTTTAGTAGATCAATGGCACTTTCGTATCAAGCGAATCCAGACCGGGAGGCGTGAAGCCACCAATGTGCAACAAGGATAAATTTGCTAACTGGAAAGTCAGGATGCAAACATAAATGGACTCAATAGATGAAGATCTATTTGAGACCGTTCAAAATGGGCCCTACATTCCAACCAAGCTTGCACCAACCACTGACGATCCAAACCGTATATAGATCAAAGTTAAAGAAGAGTGGACAGACAACGAGAAAAGAGTTGTCCAACTTGATAAGAAGGCTAAGAACATCTTGTTCCAATCCTTAGAGGACAGTCTGTTTGAAAATGTTGTAAACAGAAAAACAGCTAAGGAAGTTTGGGAAGCACTTGTTGATCATGCACGAAGGAACCAAGAAGTCGAGAGAGAACAAATAGCTCTCCTAACACAAAGATATGAAATGTTCGCTCATGTGCAAGGAGAAAACGTGATCGCAACCTATGAAAGATTCAACGTTCCGCTTTCAACTCTCTACGAAAGCGTATGAGAAGATCTATCCTAACAAGGATCTAACCATAAAGTTCATGAGAGCCCTACCAAGCGGTGGGATGCAAAGACCACAAAGATAAGAGAATTAAAAAATCTTAATGAGATGACAACAACAACCGTATGGAAATCTCCCGACCTCTGAACCGAGTCACCCAACGCTACCAAAAACCTTATCGGAAGGAAGAAGAAGAAAGGATAAGGGTGTTGCTTTCAAGGCAAATGAAGGTGTATCAAAAGTCATCACCGAGATTGACTCGATGATGATGAAGATGATGACGATGACTTTGCTATCTTTGGTAAGAGACTAAGAAGGTTCATGCGACAAGGCGCAATCCCAAGAAGCCAAAGAAAGTCAAAGAACTCGCCGACCAGAACAAATGAATGATTTATGCTACAACTGCAAGAAACCTGGTCATTTTATTGCCAACTTTAACAAGCCTATCAAAGAAGAACTAAAGAAGAAATCTCATGCAAAGAAAGAATACAAAGGAACCAAGAGGTCTCAGAAAAGAGACAAAGGCCTGGTTGCCGGAGGATCATGGAGTGATTCAGATAATGACTCAAATGCAGACTCCGGAGATGAGGAAGAACCACATATGGCCAATCTGTTCTTAATGGCCAAACATGCAAAGGACAAACAAAGCCTAAACATACATGATGTAAGTCTCGATGAGGTATTTGATTTAAATTCTCCTGATGTAGATATAAGTGACTTAAGAACTGCTTTGCATGGCATAACCACTGATCTACATCAATACATGAAGTGGTTCAAAGTCTTGTCTAAAGATCATTCACTTCTTCAAGAGGAAAAGAAGAGAGTTCAAGAAGAGCTTGAAACAGCCCTTCTAAGTACCAATCTTTTGTCCAAGCTTGAGGCTGAGAATGAAACTTTAAAATAGACAAACACACTCAATGCTCAAAGAGAGTCTAAGCTAACCTCTAAAATTGAGGATCTAGAGAAGACTATCTCTGCATGGAACAAATCCTCATCATCCATGGACTGCCTGCTCTCTAGTCAGAGAAGCACATTCGACGTAATGTGTCTGAGGCTTTGGGAATTCATTTGTAACCTTGTGTGGAAAAGACAATGGAAACTAACACTAATAATGCCTCAAGTTTTGGTAGAGGCATTACCTTTGTGAAATCCTCACAGTTGGAAGAGCCAGCCTCAACCTTGTTCTACTGCTTTCTAGTTATATTCGTAGAGAAGTAAAGGATCTCATCAATGTCTAGGTTTCATAAAGGAGAAGAAGAAACCCAACCTCTACTCACCAACCTCAAGAATCGTGAGTCAAGCAAAACCAACTCTACGAATCAACTGGAAAGGTACAAAGAGAGGTAAGGCACACTCATCTCTATTTATAAAACCTAAGACACACGGGAAGAAAGAATCGCTTTAATGTAAGGTTAACTAAGGAACCACACAAGTCCAAGTGGAAGATAAATCACCACACACACACATGCATGCATCATAATAGATGTTTCATATGCAATAAATATGGTCATAGGGCTACAAAGTGTTATCATAACTCCATGCATGTGAGACCCAAGATTAGATAAATTTGGGTCCCCAAAGGCACTAACAAAGAAGGACCCATGTAAATATGCGTACCAAAATGAAGGTTCAAATGTTTTGACAGAAAAAGAGCTCCAGGACCTCAACATGGTATCTGGACAATGGATGCTCAAGGCATATGACAGGGAACAAAGCTCTACTATCTAACTATGTAGAAAAGGAGGGTCCCTCTGTCATCTTTGGAGATAACGGCTCGGGCAAGACAAGAGGATTTGGCTCTGCTGGCAATGGTGCAATATCTTTCAGCAAAGTAGCTTATGTGGAAGGACTCCAACACAACCTTCTAAGTATCAGCCAACTCTGCGACAAGGGTCACCAAGTAATATTTCTCAACAGCCAATGTCTAGTCGAGAGATTTGAAGACACCTCCATAAAAGTCGAATTTAACAAGAGAAGGAAATGTCTACACAGTAGATCTTGGTCAACTAAGCTCTGATGAGACAATATGTTTTCTGGAAAAAGCGTCCGAGGAAATGAGCTGGCTATGGCATAGAAGGTTGTCTCACTTAAACTTCAAAAGCATGTCCAAACTGGCATCAAAAGACCTCGTAGCTGGTCTACCCAAGTTCAACTTTGTGAAGGAAAGGCCATGCAATGCCTGCCAGCTTGGAAAGCAAACCAGAAGCTCATTCAAGAGCAAGACTGCCAACTCCATTGACAAACCCCTGCATCTGCTCCACATGGATCTCTTTGGGCCAATCCCAACAACTAGTCTTGGAGGAAAAAGTTACTCTCTAGTCATAGTCGACGACTATACCAGATTCACATGGGTATTTTTCTTAACCTCAAAGGATGAGACAAGCTCCGAATTAATCAAGATGTTCAGACTGGTGATGAACGAGAAAGGAGAGAAAATCAAGGCCATTAGGAGTGATCATGGAAGAGAATTCAATTTCTCAGAAATAGACAAGTTCTGCTCAGACAATGGCATCAGTCATAACTTCTCAGCTCCATGAACTCCTCAACAAAATTGAGTTGCTGAAAGAAAAAACAGAGCCCTGATAGAGGCTGGAAGGACTCTACTAGCAGAAGCAACTCATCTCGCCTCAATACTTCGGGTAGAAGTCATCAACACCGCATGCTACTACACACGTAATGTATCATTAATTCACTCTACGATCAAGAAGACGCCCTACGAACTGTGGAAAGGAAGAAAGCCGAGTGTCAGCTATTTCCATGTCTTTGGCTGTGCATGCTATATTCTCAATAATGGAAAGCAAGATGTCGACAAAATTCTAGCCCCAAGTCGATTGAAAGGATTTTTCTTGGATATGCCACGATGCAAAGAAAGCTTACGGTGGTGTTTAACAAGAAGACACCAATGTCAAGTCTCAATACACATCATTTTTGATGAAACCGACTTAGACAAAGCGATCGTCAAGACACTACGACCGAGATAGTGCAAGTATACATCGCGAATGAAATCGTCGAGCTCAACACTAAAATCGTAGTGCCAGATAGTGAAATCGTAGAGCATGATAATGAAATCGTAGAGAGGTCCATCCAAGACAGCGAGCCTCCACTCCAAGAAGAAGAAATAGACTTTGAAGATTTAAGACAGGAAGGCATCGTGACGTATGTCCCAACCGGTAATAGATGGGCAGAGATCACACTCGTGGATCTAATCATTAGAGATCCGAGTGCCAGAGTCAAAACAAGAGCTGCTACTCAGAATGAATGTTTTTATCTAAGCTTCCTGTCACAAATAGAGCCAAAGAAGATAGAGGATGCTATGGAAGACTCCAGTTGGATAGAAGCAATGCAGGAAGAGCTCAACTAATTTGAATGAAGTAAAGTATGGAGATTGGTACCAAGACCAAAGAGCCATCCCGTGATAGGAACTAAGTGGGTTTTTAGAAACAAAATGGATGAAGATGGGGTCATAACCAGAAACAAGGCAAGATTAGTGGCAAAGGGTTATTCTCAAGAAGAAGGTATCAACTACGATGAGACATTTGCACCTGTTGCCAGACTAGAAGTCATCAGAATCTTTCTTGTCTTTGCGGCTCACATGAAGTTCAAAGTCTTCCAGATAGATGTCAAGAGTGCATTTCTAAATGGAGAACTCCAAGAAGAAGTCTATGTAGAGCAACCTCCAGGTTTCATCAATCCATCTCTTTCCAATTATATCTATAGATTAGATAAAGCCTTATATGGTCTTAAACAAGCACCTAGAGCATGGTATGAAACACTGACTAACTTCTTAATCGAAAATGGGTTCACTAGAGGTAGAGTAGATACCACACTGTTTCTTAGAAAGCATAAAGACAAAGTCTTACTAGTTCAAATCTATGTTGATGACATTATCTTTGGTTCTACTGACGAAAAGTTATGCAAGAGATAAGCTAATGCAGAGCAAGTTTGAAATGAGCATGATGAGTGAGTTGAACTTCTTCCTTGGACTGCAAGTAAAGCAGACTGAGGAAGGAATTTTCATAAACCAAGCCAAGTACATCAAAGACCTACTAAAGAAGTATGGCATGGAATCAGCCTCTCCCATGAAAACACCAATTTCTCCTGCAACCAAGCTTGACAAGGATGAGAAAAGTAAAAGTATTGATATAAATCAATACAGAGGTATGATAGGGTCTCTTTTATACCTAACTGCCAGTAGACCAGATATAATGTTTGCAACATGCATATGTGCTAGATTTCAGGGTAACCCTAAAGAGTCACATTTGTCTGCTGTAAAGAGGATCTTCAAGTATCTCAAGGGTACACCCTACTTGGGGCTGTGGTATCCCAAGGAATCCTCATTTGAACTAATAGGATACACGATCTTTGATTTTTACAGGATGCAAAATTGATAGAAAAAGTACCATGGCACTGCCAACTTCTTGAAAATGACTTGTGTCCCGTTCAAAAAAAAGAAAAACTCAAAGTTCACTTCAACCGCAGGTTTTAATATATTATCACCGGAAGTTCTCATGCTTTCGGATCCTATGGATGAGAAATCAGCTAGCTGACTATGGGTTCGATTTCAAATCTATTCCCATACACTGTGATAACACAAGTGCCATAGCAATAACTTATAATCATGTCATGCATTCTAGGACCAAGCATATAGAAATAAGGTATCACTTTATTAGGGATCATGTGCAAAATGGAACTATATCTTTACAATATATCCCTACTAAAAATCGATTTGCTGATGTTTTTACAAAACCACTAGATGAATCCAGATTTAATAAGTTAATAAGTGAGCTAGGAATGCTAAATCTATAACCATGAAATATATGCTCTAGATTGTGCTAACCATGACAGATACAAAGGCTGAACTCAAAATTGTAGACATGATTAAGGGAAGTTCACGATCGTAGAGCTGAACAGATAACTACCTCAACGATCGTAGCAAGGACTCAACCATCTCAGTGCAGACTCAACGATGACAAAAGCTCATCCTGTGATAACAAGCTTCATAACAACGCAATCTCTCTAAGAGGTGGCTCAGGAACAAACCTAACCCTTGAATCTCTCCAAGAGGTTGGCCCTTCCTGAGCTGCCTTAAAAGAATTCTTTATCAAAAACTCATCACAAGGATTCGGACAGACTCGACGATCGTAGGACAGACTCAACGAATGATGATCAGACTCAACGACTGCCAGACAGACTCGACGATTGTAAGACAGACTCAACGAATAGAAGACTGCCTCTACGATCGTAGTCATCCCAAAGTCACCTCAGCTCTGAAGACACAAAGGACAAATCAGTACATTCCTACTCAGTCAAAATCGTAGAGCCAAGCAAAAGGCGACACTTGTCCCACTAAGTCAAAAAGAGAGAAGGAAGTTATAAGTACAAATTGAAACCGTGTTTTTGAAATCTGAAGTTCAAAAGAGTATCTCTCCTATTCTCTCTATCTCTCTCTCTCAAAGCAAAACCCTAAATCAGTAGAAAGCTCAATCGTATCTCACTTCTCAACTACAGAATCAATGGCTGCTTCAAATGTAATTTCAGGCTACAGACTCTGCTTCGACGAGTTCAAGAATGCTCCACCAAAATTTCACAAGACGCTGGCCTTACTTAAGAAGGTGGGTCTCGAAGAGGCGTTTAGCACCGATACACTCATCTATCCCAAGCTAGTGAAGGAGTTCTATAAGAATGGTGTGTTCGAACACAACACCATCACTACTCGAGTAAAGGGAGTAGAAATAAGACTAAGGGAAGAGGACTTCAATCTGGCCCTAGGTTTCAAGAATGAAAGGCACCCATTTCTAGACAGCATAAGAAGGAGTTCCCTCAAAGGTACAAATTTTTGGCTGACATTATTAGGAAATGCATCTGCTGCAAGAGCTCAGGTCATGACTCGGTAAATCAGACTCAGCTTAAGCTCATGACGGCCATGATTTATGGCACACAACTCAACTATGGGGCTGTATTGCTCGAGTGGATCGTCAACTCGAAGAAATCAAAGAGCACTCCGAAGATGCTGTATGGGAGATTCATAAGCATCATTTTGCAATCTGCACTGGGTGACAAAATTGGGGATGATGAAGGAGAAGCCATCAACCCAAATCAAAGAATGACCCAGCAGTTGTTTAAGAACTGTTAGAGAAACCCTGCTGAGTATGTTCGAATGATGACAGAGTCCAGTGGAAGAACTGGGGAACTAAAGGAGGCAGGCTTTCCAGGAGACATGTCTGTTGTCAGGGAAGTTGAAGAAGAAGGAGAAGCAGACAAGGGAGAACCCTCTGCTCTTGCCAGAAAAAGCAAGGGCAAGAGAAAGCTAGGAGCCAGACAAATCGAAAAGCCTCAAGGATCTACAACTGACATTCCTGTAGAGTCCTCTGATATAGAGACTCTAAGGAGGCTAAGAAAGAAGAAACAACAAGACGAAGTTGAAGAGGATCAAGCCACCATATCATAGATCCTAAAGAAGAACAAAACTGGTCACAAGTCCAAAAGACCAACAGTTTCTTCAATCGTAGAGTCTCTGCTATTCTCTGAAACCAGGCCAAGTGTGGCAGAAATGGAAGAAGCTGCTTCAAGAAGAGTGGATGTTCAACATGACAAAGCTAAGACTCAAGAGAGTCCAGAAGTTGTGGCTAAACCCAGCAAAGCAAAAAGAAAGCTGGTCAAGAAGTATATTCTTGATAATGAAAAGGTGCTGAAAAAGGAAGCCAAGAGTGTGGCTGCACAAGAGGAATAGCCCCAAGCAAATAAAGAGGACAGTGCTCCAGCTGAGGGGGAGATCCCTGACATTCTCATGATTGAGTACACACCGGCTGAGGGGGAGAAGTCTACAGCTCAAGAAGATGTTCCAGCTGAGGGGGACTTTCTGAATCTACAAGAGGATGACCATGCTGAGGGGGAGCCTCATGATATCCCAATGGTAGAAGAAGAGCTTCCTGCCCAAGATAAAGTTGAATCAATGCCAAACTTTCCAGAGACCATTGAGATAATGGAATCTTCAGAAGAGACCAAAGAAGAGGAAGAAAATGATGATGATGAGCTTGAAATCACTGGTGTAGGGAAAGATGGATTTAGGAGCTATCTGTACACTCAACTATTTTCCTACCTACCCATGATGGCATACTATCAAGCTCAAATTCTGAACTCATGGGATCACATGTTCTGGAGCTTCAAGGAATATCCAGCAATCTCAGTTCTGACTAATGGATTTCCAGGGAAAGTCATCTTTTCCTAGAAGTTGCTTACCAACCATTCATCATCCAAGGTAAAACTTGAGGTATTGACTATTCCTGATCTTTTCAAAGTTAATCACTTGCCATCATCTTTATTCAGTCAATTCTATGAATTTCCTCGATGGATGGAAGTGATTCTTCACCCACTCAATCAGTTTCCATTCATGTAATCTCAAAATTACAGAATCAAGAACCAAAAGAAGTCAACCTTACCTCGCTTCCACAAATCACCAACTCTACGATTCAAGACTCCAGCCACATCGTAGAATCCAACATTGAAATCGTAGAGTCACCTATCCCAGACATCCAAACCCAAGCCCCTCCATCTGATATACCATCCTCCTCATCACATGACTACTTCAGTCTTGATCTCGCTCTTTACAATTTGCAAGATCAACCTCAACCGAGAACCCCTCCAATGAACAATCCTCAAGAAAACGATACTTTCCCAAGCCTGCCTACCAAGGATGACTTGAAAGAAACTTCTGAGAAAATGGTCAAGTCTATAGAAGCAAGTTTGGAATCTCACTCTGATCTCATCAATATCCGGCTGAATCAAATGATCATAGCTGCAAATAATTTCCCTGGCACTATGAATACTGAGCTTAGAAAGAGGCTAAGGGAAATTATCAAAGAGATTCTGAAGAGTATGTAGGACAGAGATGAGATCCACTTCCAGATAGCTGCCAAACAAAGAGAGGTTGTACTCGAAATACAGAAACACCAAGACCTTCAACATAAAATTATGCTGGACAACATCCTCAACTTGAAAGCTTTTGTCTACGACTTCCAGCAATCTTATGCAAATCAGGACAAACATAACGATATGATTCTGTCAGTTCTCCAAAATAAAGAAGCAAGATCTAAAAAACAGATCAAGGAAAATAGAGAGGACATCGCTCAAACCCAAAGCCAACTGAACGAGCTTGTCCAAGGAGTTAATCGACTGTCTGCAGATATTCGAACCCTTTATGCTGACATAAAGGGGGAGAATAAATGGAAAAGAGATCAAGAAGATCAGGGAGGCCAAGGCAGAGGCAGAGGAGGTCATGGAACTCAAGAAAGGGGAAGAAGACAATTTCATGCTCAAGCACCACGAAGTCCCCCTACAAGACAGTTCCACTATCAAACTCAACGATCTGATCAACAGGGAATTATAATGGCTATACCATTAAGCCGTCAGGAGTCAACTCCCAGCTCATAAGATGTGTCTCATCAGACGCATAAGAATGCCAACTGAGATCCTGCAATCATGCATGTGCATGAGGAGAATCCAATACTAAGTCTAAGCGAGCTAGAAGAGTTAGCCAGAAACGAGGAAGCTCAAAGAAAAAGAAGGGCTGAGGAGTACGCCAACCCACCTCCACTAAAGAGGTCAAGGAAACAGAGATAAGTTGAAACTTAAATTTCCTATTGATGTAATGCTGAATTGTAATATCTTCTGATCATCAATAAATTCATGCTTATTCTCTAGAAATTTCAGTTGCTCACTGAAATACTAAGTCATATTTAAATTTCCTACAAATGCATCTAGTCACTAATAATCATGACAACAAATCTCCTTGGTTATGTTAACATCAAATAGGGGGAGATTGTTGGGAGAATGCATATTATGATTTGATATTTTAATGTATATGTTCATGATTATTTGTAAGGTCCTTAAATGAATATATGTACAAGGACTTAGTGATAGATCAAAATTGTTAGGTTGATCTTAAGATGTAATAAATTAGTTTTGAAGAAATCGTAGTGCATCAATCTGATCAACATTGCAGGAGTCAAGGTAGAAAACGTAGAGCCTGAAGATCGTAGTGTGCCTGCCTTGAAGGGGACTCTTCGAAAATCGTAGAGTGGTCCCAACATTTGCCGAGCCAACTCCACGATCGCAGTATACTAAAGGAAACATGAAGTTTACAAGTCAACGATCGTAGTGTGCTCTCAGGAACGTAGAGTCAACAACACGAGCAAGAGAAGATCGTAGTGTGCGAAGGTTTAAGGGAAATCATAGTGCTCTCAGCTTCGTAGTATACAAAGATGTCAAGACACTACGATCTAAATCGTAGAACACCACGATCCAAATCGTAGAGCATCATCTGTCTCATGTCAGAAAACGTCGAGCCTCGTGATCTGTGTTTTCAACAAGTGAGGAATGGATCCCAGAGGCTGCAGTGCTCATCAGTCCCAGAATATATGAAATATCGTTAGTATGCAACAAAGAAGCGTATTGAAGAAGCTAAGGATAGTACCATGGGTAAGAGGGACAAAACACCTTTGCAGGTAGTAGGTGAGAAAGCAACCTGCAGTGTTAGTGGGCCAGAATGCAGAATTCAGAAGATGTGCAGAAATGTCTCCATCACAGTACAGAAAGTTCAGACGCATTTAATGCCACAATGGATAGATCCAACGGATAGTTTTCAACATCATATATATACAAATCAGACAGATGAGAGAGTATGAAGCAAGCATTAAACAAACAACGTGAACATCTCTCTCAAGCTCAACTCTATGATCTGAGATATTGCAAAGCTTGCTCAGCTACTCAGTTCTTTAGAACAAGTGCTTACACAAATGAATCGAGTAGCAACCATCAAGAACACAACATTATCAACCAATGAAGAAGAGTACCAAGTCTGCTTTGGACTTGAAGAGTTCAGAGAGTGAATCAGAAGAAAGCCAAGTCTGTTAGACTTGAAGAGTTCAAGAGTGAACTAAGAGTTCTGTACATCACTGGTCTAGAAGGAATCAGGATTCAAGTTTGTAATGTATATCCTTAGTTGATATCCTACTCGTTGAGTAAAAGAGTGGACTAGGAGCTTTAAATGCTCTGAACCACTTAAAATGACTGTGTCATTTACATTCACATCATAACTGCTATAACTATTATAACTACTATAACTGCCTCACCCTCATTACTCAAGTGCTTGGTAAAGAAGATTAAAACAAATATTAATTCCGCTAAGTTTTAATCACTATCAAAGAACTAGTTTAAAAAGAATAGATTTTTAAATATCTATTCACCCCCCCCCCCTTCTAGATAACTATTGTGCCAACTAGGAACTAACAAAGTGTATTTGACAGAACAGGCCTAGGCTTTGGGGAATCCACTTCAGAGCCATGTGTGGAAAAGGCAAAGGAAATTAGCACTAATAATGCCTCAAGTTTTAGTAGAAGCATTACCTTTGTTAAATCCTCACGGAAGGAAGAACCAAATTTCAACCATGTTCTCATCAAGCTCCATCCATACTCCAAGGAGTAAAGGATCTCATGCTGGCCTGGGCTTCAGAAAAGAGAAGAGTAGTACATCCTCTACTCACCAACCTCTAAGGATCGTAGAGTTAAATAAAACCAACTCTATAAACCAACTGGGAAGGTACAGTAGAGGTAAGATGCACTCCTCACATTTCATAAGACCAAAGGATATATGGAAGAAGGAAAATCAGTTTAACAGAAGAATGACTAAAGAACCACAAAAGTCCAAATGGAGAATGAACTCTCACACACACACAGGCATGCATCATACTAAGTGTTTTGTGTGCAATAGAGTAAGTCACAAGGCTACAAGATGCTATTATAATTCCATGCATGTGAGACCCAAGATAAAACAGATTTGGGTCCCCAAGGGTACTAACAAAATAGGACCCATGCAAATATGGGTACCAAAATGAAGGTTCAATGTTATGACAGGAAAAGAGCTCCACGATCACAACCTGGTATTTGGACAGTGGATGCTCAAGACACATGACTGAGAACAAAGCCCTTTTGTCTAACAAAATAGAGAAGGAGGGTCCCTCAGTCATCTTTGGAGTCAACGGCTCGGGCAAGACAAGAGGATATGGCTCACCGGTAATGGTACAAAGAACTTTCAAAGAAAGTGGCATATGTGGAAGGTCTCCAACACAACCTTCTAAGCATCGCCCAACTCGTGACAAGGGTCATCAAGTAACATTCCTCAACAACCAAAGGTCACGTCGAGATTTGAAGACATCTCAACAGAAAGCTAACCGGGATAAGAGAAGGAAATGTCTACACAGTGAATCTTGGTCAACTAAGCTCAGACAAGACAATATGCTTTCTGGCTAAAGCATCTGAAGAAATGAGTTGGCTATGGCATAGACGGTTATCCCACTTAAACTTCAAATGCATGTCCAAACTGGCATCAAAAGATCTCGTTGCAGGCTTACCCAAGTTCAACTTCGTCAAAGAAAGGCCATGCAATGCCTGTCAGCTTGGAAAACAAACCAAAAGCTCATTCAAGAGCAAAACTGCCAACTCAATCGACAAGCCCTTGCAGTTGCTTCACATGGATCTATTTGGGCCAATTCCAACAACAAGTCTTGGAGGGAAAAAGTACTCACTAGTCATAGTCGACGACTACACCAGATTCATATGGGTATTCTTTTTAACCTCAAAGGATGAAACAAGCTCCCAACTGATCAAGATGTTCAGGCTGGTAATGAACGAGAAAGGAGAGAAAATCAAGGCCATAAGGAGTGATCACATAAGAGAATTTGATTTCTCAAAAATGGACCAATTCTGCACAGACAATGGCATCAGTCATAACTTCTCAGCTCCATGAACTCCTCAACAAAATGGAGTAGCTGAAAGAAAGAACAAAACTTTGATAGAGGCTGGAAGAACTCTACTAGTAGCAGCTCATCTACCTAAATACTTCTGGGCAGAAGCCGTCAACACTGCATGTTACACGCAGAATAGATCAGTGATACACTCTACGATCAAGAAAACACCCTACGAACTGTGGAAAGTAAGAAAGCCAAGTGTCAGC
Source organism: Panax ginseng (assembly GCA_020205605.1). Taxonomy (NCBI): domain Eukaryota; kingdom Viridiplantae; phylum Streptophyta; class Magnoliopsida; order Apiales; family Araliaceae; genus Panax; species Panax ginseng. Next base: position 26,675,557 of record CM035142.1, read on the forward strand.
TACTTTCATGTATTCGGCCGTGCATGCTACATTCTCAACAATGGGAAGTAGTACTTGACAAAGTTTTAACCCAAGTCAGACGAAAGAATCTTTCTTGGATATGCCACAGACAGCAAGGCCTACAGAGTGTTCAACAAAAAGACACTGAGTGTTGAAGTCTCGATTCACATCATCTTTGATGAAACAGACTTGGACAAAATAGTGCTTCAAGACACTACGATCGACAGTTCAGACACTACGAATGAGGCCGTCGAGCTCAACACTACGATCGTAGTGCCAGATATTGAAATCGTTGAGCAAAGAAATGAGATCGTAGAGAGGCCTATGCCAGACAACGAACCTTCACACCAAGAAGAAGAAATAGATCTTGAAGGCCTAAGACAAGAAGGCATAAGGACAGATGTCCCAATAGGAAACCGATGGGAAAGAGATCACACTCAAGATCTAATCATTGGAGATCCGAGTGCAAGAGTCAAAACAAGAGATGCCACCCAGAATGAATGCTTTTACCTAAGCTTCCTGTCACAAATAGAACCAAAGAAGATAGAGGATGTTATGGAAGACTCCAGCTGGATAGAAGCCATGCAGGAAGAACTCAACCAATTTGAAAGAAGCAAAGTATGGAGATTGGTACCAAGACCAAAGAGTCATCCTATCATTGGAACCAAATGGGTCTTCAGAAATAAGATGGATGAAGATGGAGTAATAACCAGGAACAAGGCAAGATTAGTGTCCAAGGGCTACTCTCAGGAAGAAGGCATTGATTACGATGAGACATTTGTACATGTTGCCAGACTAGAAGCCATCAGAATCTTTTTTACCTTTGCTGCTCACATGAAGTTCAAGGTCTTCTAGATGGATGTCAAAAGTGCATTCCAGAATGGAGAACTTCCAGGTGTCATCAATCTATCTCTTTCTAATTATGTTTATAGATTAGACAAAGCCTTATATGGTCTTAAACAAGTACCTAGAGCATGGTATAAAACACTAACTAACTTTCTTATTGAAAATGGATTCACTAGAGGTAGAGTAGATACCACATTATTCCTTAGAAAGCATAAAGATAAAGTCTTATTGGTTCAAATATATGTTGATAATATTATTTTTGGTTCTACTGATGAAAAGATATGTAAGAGATTCTCCAAGCTTTTGCAGAGCAAGTTTGAAATGAGCATGATGGGTGAGCTGAACTTCTTCCTTGGACTGCAAGTGAAGCAGACTGATGAAGGAATATTCATAAACCAAGCCAAGTACATCAAAGATTTACTTAAAAAGTATGGCATGGAATCAGCCTCTCCCATGAAAACCCCAATTAATCCTGCAACCAAGCTTGACAAAGATGAAAAAGGTAAAAGTATTGATATAACTCAATACAGAGGTATGATAGGCTCTCTTTTATATCTAACTGCCAGTAGACCAGACATAATGTTTGCAACATGCATATGTGCTAGATTTCAGGCTTAACCCTAAAGAATCACATTTAATTATTGAAATGAGGATTTTAGGTATCTCAAGGGTACACCTCACTTGGGGCTTTGGTATCCCAAGGAGTCCTCATTTGAACTAACAGATACATGAGATCTTTGATTTTACAGTCGCAAAAAATAGATAGAAAGAGTACCAAAGGCACCTGTCAATTGCTAGAAATAGACTTGTGTCCTGGTTTAGCAAGAAGCAAAACTCAAGATTCACTTTAATCTGCAGGTTTAATACATTGTTGTCTTTGGCAAACACTTTGTTTTCGAGATCCTATGGATAAAAAATCAGCTAGCTGATTATGGGTTTGATTTCAAATCCATTCCCATTCACTGTGATAACACAAGTGCCATAGCAATAACGCATAATCCTGTTATGCATTCTAGGATTAAGCATATAGAAATAAGGTATCACTTCATTAGGCATCATGTGCAAAATGGAACTATATCTTTACAATATATCCCTACTGAAAATCAACTTGCTGATGTCTTTACAAAACCTCTAGATGAATCCAGGTTTAACAAGATAATAAGTGAGCTAGGAATGCTTAATTTACAACCATGAAATATATGCTCTAGTATGTGCTAACTATACAGATAAAAAGGCTATGGTTGAAATCGTAGACATGATCAAGGGAAGTCAACGATCGTAGAGCTGAAGTGACATGAAAGAAATGATCGTAGCATAGACTTAACAATCGTAGTGCAAACTCAACGATAGCAGAACCCCATCATCAAGAGGAACATCCTGTGATGACAAGTTTCAAAATAAAGCAATCTCTTTGATAAGTGCCTCAGAACAAACCTATAAAGCAATCTCTCTGATAAGTGCCTCAGAACAAACCTAACCCTTGACTCACTCCAAGAGGTTGGCCCTTCCTGAGCTACCTTAAAAGAATACTAAGTCAAAAAAAAACTCATCAGAAGGATCCGGTCAGACTCGACGATCGTAGTTCAGACACGACAATTGCTAGAACAGACTCGATGAATGTTGGACAAACTTGACGATCGTAGCTCAGACACGGCGATTGCTGGACAGACTCAACGATCGTTGTAAGACCCCAACTTTTATGAATAAAGAATAATTTTCTCGAATTATATTTTTGAATATAATGGTATTGATTTGATATAATGTTATAGTTGTGGGTAATATTTATAAATTTTGCAAAGTACGAAAGTTGTTATATAATATTCGATTGGTCGGGGAATATTCGTTTTAATAGGAATATTCATACAACTAGCACAATCATTGGTGGACCCTAATAACGAAATTATTGTTTGGATTGAGAAAACGACAAAAATACTTTTATGAAAATAATCTATGGAGGTGTTACCGTTAAAACCGCTTGAACTACCCTAAGTAAAAAGTACAATAATATGCGAGTCAGTTAAGAAAGAGCACACTTGCAGTATTGATTATTGATGCTTACATGAGAAGTCACTCGCTTATACTCAATTATTGCTACAAAGAATTGCGCATCATATTTCTCATATTATTGATTTAATTATTGTTACAAAGATCATCTACATTATATGATATATTATTAAATCAATAATTGAGATTTCAAAAAGTTATTCATATTATTATTTACAATATCGACAATGTCTGAAGTTCACAAGGAGAGGTTTGGTCACCTAATCAAGGCGTCAATAAGGAGAAATCCTTATCGGAAAGCCCCCTTCTTTCCTGGGAACGACCTGGTTGTTAAATATTGTGAATTATAATATTAATGATGAATAAGTTCATGTTGATTAAAGATGAATTTTATAGTTCCATTGTGTTGGACTTATTTGTGTTAGTATAATTGATGTCTGGAGGATATATTATTCAATTGGGTATTCGGGACAATTTTTGTGTCAGAGTTACTATTCACGAGTTACTATTTATGAGTTACTATTCATGAGTCACTATTCATGAATTACTATTCACGAAGTTATTCATTCCCATTACTATTCACTTTAGTATTGTGCATTCTAGTATTTGGGTACAATATTATTCCATGAGGAGATGTGCTAATTTTTCGTAATCAGCTGGTTGAAGATATATAATAGTAAGTCAATATGGACCGTTGGTGGAGTTATAATAGTAAATCAATATGGATCGCTGGTTTAAAGTTTTAATAGTAAATCAGTACGGACCATTGTTTTAAGTTTTAATAGTAAACCAATATGGATCGTCCGTTTAATAGTAAAATCTAGACCATTCATGAATTAGTTACTATTCATTCCATTTTCCTATAAATAGAAGCTCATTCCTTCATTATTTCTTACGAATTCACCTTCAAACTCTAGAGAGAGAATTACAAGAGAACCTATAGAAAAGTATTCTCGCTACTTCCCTACTCTTATATTCAGCTTTTTTTTAGGTGAGGATGTTATTTGTTGTACTCATGAAGAGAACTTCATTATTCCATTATTTATTATTCTCGCTGGAATAAATCAGATACGCTGGCTACCCTATACATGGTGACATTCTTCTAATATTCCGCTCTTTATTATTCTCGTCCGAATATCCTGCGTCTGCACAGCGCACGCCTTGGACCGGTTCCATTATTTATTATTCGCCGGAATATCCCGCATCTGCTTCGCTTACGCCGACCTAGTTCCATTATTTATTATTCTATCGTAATATCATGTCCATACGCTTACGCCTTTACCGGGTTCCATTATTTATTATTCTATCTAATAACTCGCCTGCAAGCGGTCTATCGCATGCATGGTGATTTCTTTTGTTATTCCATTCTTTATTATACTCAATTGGTTAAAACTTTGACTTCTATACCTATGAAATTAGTGGAATATCTTTGATATTTGCGCTTCATCCAAAGATCTTTTCATGGAAATATTCTTCCGAGCATTCTTGAATTTTACTCTACAAAGCAAAGATCATGTCGACAATTTGGACATTATCAGCCCCTAGATAAATTAATTCTTGAACTTGTTTTATTGAATTCTTATATCATTGTCATCATCCTCATGTTTAAATTTTGTTGAAAGTCATCTGGCCTGGCCGTAGTGCATAGATGGACTTGGTATGATTATGACCGAGGGATTATTCGTGTAATCATGACCATAATGTTACAAATGATGTGATAAAAGTCCTCATTGGCCCGTAGTGCATTGATGGACGCTTGTTGGCATGATCATGACCATTAATGAATACACAAATATTCTTGGCCCGTAGTGCATGGATAATTGTGGCCGTGATACTAAAGAATATCCTCGCCATAGTAAGTGTGGGTGATTCGATGATGTGGATTATTTATTGTCGAGTCCCAAAGATAAAAGTGATGAAAAACCTTTTAAATCATAAAAGATAGTAGATTTTATTCTCTACTTGACTCTTTTAATGGATTGCTTGTTCCACTACAGTTAAACTTGATATTTATTATATTTTATCAGTTTAACATTGTTGAAGGCTAACGATAAATTATTCTGCATTATTTTAGTCATAATATTTCTTACTGGGCTAGTTGAGCTCACCCATTTGCTTTCATTGTTCTCTTCAAGAAATGAGAACGTAGTAGGGACTAGTCGGGGAACAGAGTGATGGTCCTAGATGTTGCATTAGTAGTCCTCATTATTCTGTGAAATAGTGTGATAATAATTGTAATGAGGACTCCTTTTGAGTTTGTATAATCTCTAGTAGACAATAATTGTATTCAAACTCACAAGTTATGTTTTGTCGATCAGTATACGCACAACTTGTATTAGTAAATTGTATTTGAATTCTATACCATGTATCTGGCGACCCAAGATGGGTGATGTATACCTAATTTTGGGGGTGTCAAAGTTGGTATCAGAGCTTAGGGATATGATCCCTGGCTAAGATATGAGAATAGAACTATGAGGGGAGAGACGGGGAATTCATTCGCTAGTATGACCTACCTAAGTTTTTTTTGGTATTTAATTGGTCGGTCAGAATATAGGGATAATATGTTACATGTCAATTAACCTTTTGTTTTGTGGCGATCTCAAAAATGACATCCGAGAATGTTGAGAATAGCAATGGAGCACAGGCGACCGTTGACTCACCACATAATCAGGATAATGTGCATCAGGAAGGCGACAATCCTCATGCAAACAACAACACTAACCAAATGATGAATGACGGAGTGTTCAAAGGCTTTATGCAATTCATGTAACAGCAAGCGAGAGCGGCTCCTGTCCACAATATAGGTGGGAATACTTGAAACTCTCGGACGGTCACCGCTAAATAATTCAAGGAGCTGGGACCACCGGAGTTTATTGGAGAGCCAAAACCACTAAAGGCGGAAGCATGGATAAAGCAGATCACCAAGATATTTAATGTCTTGGGATGCTCCGATGACTAAAAGGTTCCTTTTGCCACCTTTATGTTGCGAGGAGAGGCAGACATCGGTGGGAATCCAGAAAGCATACTCAACTCCGCCATACCAAGATGTCTTAGGAGAAGTTCCAAGAACTATTCAACGACAAGTACTTTCCCGAAAGTATTCTTCACATAAAAGAAGTGGAGTTTATCAAGCTGGAGCAAAATAATATGATCGTGTCGCAGTATGAGGCTAAATTTGCAGAGTTATCCCGGTTTGCATCCCATTTGGTGGATAACGAGGAGCGAATGACGCGAATGTTTTTACGAGGTTTGAAACCTGAGATACGTCAACATCTTATTTCTCATAAACTGTGTTTGTATTCAGATGTTTTAAATAGGGCTCAGTTAGTGGAGCGCGATAACGAGTCAACGCAACCAAAGGAGAGCAGTCATCGAAGCGGTGACAACAAGCGTGGAGGGAATCAACAGGCCAGAAGTGGTTAGCACTTCGGTGGTAATCAAGGCCAAACCAATAAGAATGGACATTTCAAGAAGAGGAGATTCAACAATGATGGAAGGACATCAGCACCAGCACCCGTTGTTAAGGAAGGTGAACGACCACCTATCATATGCTTCAAATGCGGAGGGGAGGGACACATCAGTCCAAACTGCGCGATGTCGTCCAAAGCATGTTATAATTGTGGAAGAGAAGGTCACTTAGCCCAATTTTGTCATTCACCAAGACAAGTTCAATTTAGGATGGAGGCACCAAAGGTCATTCCCGTAAAAGTCAAAGCCGGTAGTGCAAGGGAGAGCGTTTGTTGTGACCTCCCAGAAAGTAAGGAACCCGAATGAGGTCATCACGGGTAAGCTTATCATAAACTCTAGTGAAGTCTATACTTTATTTGATACCGGTTCTACCCATTCTTTTATTTCTCCTACTTGCGCTCAACGATTAAATTTGACTCCGGAGAAATTAGACTTTGACTTATCTGTGGAAACTCCGTTGGGAGAAACCTTCATTACATCCACTGGTTATAAGTCTTGTTTGGTTCAAATTGGTAACCGCACATTACCTGTCAATCTTATTTCTTTAAAAATACTTGTGTTTGACGTAATTCTAGGGATTGATTGGTTAACTACTCATCATGCAATTGATTGTTTTCGTAAGGTTGTTAGTTTTCATATTCCTAATCAACCTATTATGCGAATTCAAGCGACCAAACCATTAAAATCAATCACGATCATTTTAAGCCATAAAGCTATTCGTTTATTGAAAAATGGGTGTCAAGCTTTCTTAGCTCATGTCACAGATTTAAACAAAAATACGTCAGTTTTGAACGATATTTCTATTGTTAATAAATTTCCTGACGTATTCCCTGAAGAACTTCCTGGTCTAACCCCAGAGCGTGAAATTGAATTTTGTATCGACCTTGAACCTGGTACAAAACCCATTTCCAAAGCCCCATATCGAATGGCTCCTATTGAACTTCAGGAGTTAAAGACCCAATTGTAGGAATTGTTAGACATTGGTTTCATTCTTCCTAGTATGTCTCCTTGGGGTGCTCCTATTCTATTCGTGAAGAAGAAAAATGGGAGTATGCGACTTTGTATTGATTATTGGGAGTTGAATCATGTCACCATCAAAAATAGGTACCCATTGCCACGTATTGATGACCTGTTTGACTAGTTGCAAGGAGCCAAATTCTTTTCAAAGATTGATCTTCGTTCCGGATATCACCAATTGAAAATTAGAACCGATGACATTCCAAAGACGGCTTTCACAACTCGGTACGGGTATTATGAATTCCTAGTCATGTCCTTTGGATTGACGAATGCTCCTAATTCCTTCATGGATATGATGAACCGAGTATTCAAGGAATATTTAGATCACTTTGTGGTTATCTTTATTGATGACATCCTTATTTATTCCAAAAGCCATGAAGATCATGAACAACACTTGAGGCTGACACTCCAAAAGCTTCGTGAATACAAGCTTTATGTCAAGTTGAAGAAATGCAAGTTCTGGCTTGAGGAAGTAGCATTCCTTGGGAACGTAGTATCAAGTCATGGAATATCTATTGACCCGGTAAAGATTGAAGCTATTGAAAGTTGGTAGCAACCTAAATTAGTGACCGAAGTACGTAGCTTTCTCGATTTAGCTGGTTATTATCGGAGATTCGTGGAAGGTTTTTCTCGAATCGCTACTCCATTAACTCAGCTGACTCGAAAAGATACAAAGTTCAGTTGGAGCGAAGAATGTGAGAAGAGTTTTCAAGAACTCAAGAGGAGACTCATTTCAGCACCTGTTCTCACAATACCATCTGGCTCGGAGGGATTTATCGTCTATAGTGATGCTTCGGGCAAAGGGTTGGGATGTGTTCTCATGCAACATAAGAAAGTCATAGCCTATGCCTCAAGACAACTCAAAGAATATTAGAGGAATTATCCTACTCATGATCTAGAGTTAGCAGCTGTTGTCTTCGCACTTAAAATTTGGAGGCATTACTTGTATGGGGAGAAAATGGAGATCTTTACGGATCATAAAAGCCTCAAATATTTCTTCACTCAAAAGGAACTCAATATGCGACAACGATGTTGGCTTGAACTATTGAAAGATTATGATCATACCATCCAATACCATCCTAGAAAAGCGAACGTGTAGCCGACGCATTGAAAGTGAAGATCATATGCAAGTACGAGTGCGATATTGTCAACGCAAAGGCCCATTTTGTGTGACTTGCAAAGGATGGAGATAGAGTTAAAGACTCCAGGGACCCATGTGATGATTGTGAATATACAAGTAGAACCGACTTTAATTGATAAAGTTAAAGTCGCTTTCAAGCTACGTAATCTTGAAAGCCGATGCGTATGAGGAAGAAAGTGCAAGAAGGTGTTATGTCGGAAGCAAGAATCGATGAAGAAGGAATACTTTGAGTCAACTCCAGACTTTGTGTTCCTAACAACCCTGATTTAAAGTATAAAATCATGATGGAGGCGCATAACACACCGTTTGTAATCCATCCTGGGAGTACCAAAATGTATCAGGATCTTCGACATACATTTTGGTGGAGCAATATGAAGAGAGAGATAGCGGAGTTTATCTCAAGGTGTTTAACTTGTCAACGAGTCAAGCCAGAGTATCAAGTTCCAAAAGGTCCATTGCAACCACTTGAAATTCCAGAATGGAAGTGGGAGCACATTACCATGGATTTCGTTACTGGTCTTCTTAAGGTTTCTCAAGGCATAGATGCAATTTGGGTCATTGTTGATAGATTGACCAAGTCTGCTCACTTCTTACCTATACGAGAAACTTATACACTTGAACGTCTTGCTCATATGTACATAAATGAGATTGTAAGACTGCATGGTATGCCAGTATCCATAGTTTCTGATCGAGACCCAAGATTCACTTCACGATTTTGGGTTAGTTTATAGAAAGCTATGGGCACGGATTTACGATTTAGCTCGGCATATCATCCTTAGACGGATGGACAATCAGAGAGGACTATTCAAACTCTTGAAGATCTATTAAGACTCTGTGTCCTTGATTTCAAGGGAAGTTGGGACAAGTTTTTACCATTGGTGGAGTTTTCCTACAACAACAGTTATCAAGCAAGTATTGGCATGGCTCCATTCGAAGCGTTGTATGGGAGAAAGTGTCGTTCTTCAGTATGCTGGGATGAGGTGGGTGAAGCAACGTTGTTGGAACCGCAGTTGTTACGTATGACTATAGAAAAGATTCAAACGATCTGACAACGTATAAAAACTTCACAAGATCGACAAAAGAGTTATGCTGATCTTCATCGAAAGGACGTAGAATTCGATATTGGAGATCATGTGTTGTTACGTGTTGCTCCATGGAAAGGAGTTACGAGATTTGGAAAGAGGGGAAAGCTCAATCCTCGATTCATTGGCCCATTTTTAATTCTTGAGCGAGTGGGAACTGTAGCCTATAGACTCGCCTTACCGCCAAGCATGTCTCGTGTTCATAATGTTTTTCACATATCTATGTTACGTAAATATGTGAAAGACCCGAACCACATTATTGAGTTAGAACCAGACGAGATAGAGGAAGATTTAACGTATGAAGAGTTACCTGTTAAAATCTTGGATAAGAAGGATCATGTTCTACGCCTCCAAGGTTATACCTCAAGTCAAAGTTTTGTGGAGAAACCACGATGTGGAAGAAATGACTTGGGAGTTAGAATCTGAGATGAAGTCAAGGTATCCTCATCTCTTCGACATACCAGGTATGTACCGTAATGTCGAGGATGAAATTTCATAAGAAGGGGAGGTTGTAAGACCCCAACTTTTATGAATAAGAATAATTTTCTCGAATTATATTTTTGAATATAATGGTATTGATTTGATATAATGTTATAGTTGTGGGTAATATTTATAAATTTTGCAAAAGTACGCAAGTTGTTATATAATATTCGATTGGTTGGGGAATATTCGCTTTAACAGGAATATTCAGATAACCAAGATAATCATTAGTGGACCCCACAACGGAATTATTGTCGGATTAAGAAAACGACAAAAATACTTTATGAAAATAACGGCGGAGGTGTTACCGTTAAAACTGTTGAACTACCTGGTAGTAAAAGTATAGTTGTCAACGTCGGGATTTTTGGGTATCCCTTTTCGTTACTTGTTCTTTGGTGTTCTCATTTTAGGTGAGATTTGTTTGAAAAAACAAGTGAAAAAGGTCCAACATGTATGATGTCGATTTATGGGACCGTTAAGAGTCGCCATTGGTTTTTTAAATGGTTGTACCAACACAACCGATAAAAGGTTTGCACATTGACCCAAAGGATGTGACACATGATATACTGCCGGCAAACCGAGATTCGCTTTAGGGTCCGGGGACTTGGTTATGCGGGAAGGTGTTAGGCACCCCTCGACATCCGTGTTACCACGGTGACCGCCTCTTTTCAAGAAACTATTATCTGAGTGTGTGTGTGTGGGGGTCAATGCGCTGTTATATGAAAGTTGTGCGAGGCCTCATTCGAACCTATATACACAGGGTTTGAATTTATGTAGAAAATTAAGTTTTTAACAAAATATGGCAGTGATGTTTTATGAAAGAGGTTTTTTTCAAACCCTGATACTCAATAGGAATTGAGACCTTTACACTCCCATTTTTATTAAGTGAGCTATGAATTGATTTTATTTGACTGGATGTGAGGCATCCGCATTTAAAATAATATACAAAAATAATGTCGACTTCCTCGTGGGTATGAAAACCATCTGAGGAAATTCAGACATCGTAGAATAATTTACTAGCTGCTTACAGCTGAAAATGTCCATCACGGGAACCGAATCTAGATTCAATGGGATGAATATGTGATCACATGATTCCTAGGCTCACAAAATACTGCAATTTATATGAAAGCAGTAAGCAGGTATATATATAAAAGATGTATATATATATATACAGACAAGATCACCAACCACGAAGCACCTCCATGGGGGATCAAAAATGTAAATAAAGTGTTAAAAGCTCAACCACCACGGAGGAAACTCCAGGCGGGACAAAATGTAAATAAAGCTATAAATACGGTCAACTGCCACGAAGTAAACTCCAGGCAGGACGAAATATTATGATGAATGTTAAAATGTATTTGCAAATTGCTTTACCTTTTACCGATCATTGCTGCTGCAGATGCTGGTGTTGACTCCAATGGTTTGCCATTTAATCGTTGATGCTTGTTTGATGAAGATAAGTTGAGATGTTTTCCATATATCTGATGGGGATGACGTTCTGAAATCACCAGACCCTCCCGATGTATTCGCTGGTAGTTGCAATGGTGACTATCCTGCTGATCGCCAAACTTTTCCAGTTCCCACTCGAATCTGGGTGGTATACGAAGCTTTCATCACGAACCAGGTTGATGTCATCAGTATTGATGGCAATGGTTTAGAATACCAGATCTTCTGATATCTTCACTAAAGTAATATTCCACGGATTACTTCACTAGACTTCGCCTGATGTTACGTTAGATTGATGACAACCACCAGATGTCTCATCCTTTTTGAGGTGATTTAGAGTCTCATTTCGTTGTTGGGTACTTGTGCCCCATTTCCTTAAGCGTTTGATTCGCAACCCGGCTGAACTGATGGCCTGAATGCCGCTGATATCCCTGGAGGGTGTAATTCATTCTTTTGCTGCCCATATTTGAATGTCGGTGTAGAGGCTTCAACTTGTGAGGGCTTAATGCATGTTGATGGTGTAGATTTCATTCTCTAGGCCTTTCGTCGTTGACCTTCTGCTCCTGAGTTAAGCACTTTTTGAGAATTTTCCCCTTCTTTCGTAGGGGCACGCTTTATGTCGCTATAATTTCTTTCAGAGTTCACCCTTTCTTTTGATGAGAAGCTTGATCTCGCCTTAAGCTCCTTTCATTTCTTGAATTGGAAAATGCCCCAAATTCTTTCGCATGTTGATGCCGAGGGTTCATATGAGAAACTCTCTTTGTTGATGAAGTCACGAGTGAATAATACCAATCATCACTAAGATGATGATGGACCATGTCGATGGCGCTTAATCGGTGCATTTTCCATTTTAGGATGATTGATAAATGCCCCAAAGGTGAGTTGTCGCCGCTTTAGATTGCCCCAATCTTGTTGCAAGGATCCACTATCCAGCTTGTCGCTAATTTTAAATTGCCCCAAACCTTCGCTTGTTATCCAGGATAGTTGCTTTGATAGATGAGCCGATAAGACACCGAGATCGCAAGAGGCTTTTACATCTCGTACCATCCGGTGAACAGTAGTGGATGTGGGCTTTGATGTTGATGACTCTTTCTCGGTAAAGATGTCGCTTTATTAGAGAGATGATGCTCTAACTCATAGGGGATATCGTTGTTGCCGAAATGGATGACGTTATATCCACCCGAGATATCGCATGTACTTGGCAAAGGATCCGCTGGCTCGTGTAGAAACCCTTGGGTAGGAGATCACAAGCAGTTACCTCCTTCTTTTGAGAGGGAATTCATGTTGGACTTGATAGCCCGTGATATACACCGATTTGTAGATGGGCTTGTATTTTCCTGCACATACTAGCTTAGCCATTTTGTCATGTACAAAGATACATTGTATATATCAAACAAAGATTATATATGGCGGAAATATATATGTTGATTCACTTCCCTTTAGTTGTGCCTTGCTACTTGCTTGATATTCGCTTATTTCTCCAGGACTTAGTGATCTGGATGTATTCTGAACTCCTCCTTGATGGATGGACAATGAGATGTCTCGTGATTTTCGTAATGGATCGCTGATCTGTGTGTATTCCCTACCATCTTTGGTGTCTTGGGACTTGTTTCTGTATGTAGTTATGGATAGGAGTATGTTTGTTTTTGTTTTTCTGTGGTGAGATCGGACCATATAACATGGCTACCTACGTACTCCCGTGTATTGGGGAGATCATGTCGACGTAGTTCGCCCTGCAGGGTGAGTTAAAAAACATGATCCCATAAGCAGGTCAGACTGCGGGGAAGAGAAAATTTGATCCTAGGTTGAGGATAAACTAAAAGTGTGAAACGTTTGATCCCATGTATGGGCAGCCAAACTGCAAACGTAAGAGGTTCAATTCATGGTGAGATGACCTAAGTGGTATGATCGTAGTGAAGCCAGGATGATGGCTTGAAAGGATATTTCCCTGAGGGACAAAGCGTGGAAAGGAGTTGTATGTGGTAAAGGGTTAAAGAACCGTAATGACTGGTAATCTGATGATCCAAAACCAGGATGTTCGTTTGATGGTAACCTTAGACATAGTACCATTTCACGGTGTTCGATTTGATAAGCTATGGAAATTCATCATCGTCCATTTCCTGTAATCTGAAAATGCCTCCTGTCAATACTTCCTTGACAACAAACGGGCCTTCCCTGTTCGGGGAGAATTTTCCTTTAGACTGAGCTTGGTTATCAATGATCTTTTTCAAAACCAAGTCGTGTTGTTTGAACTGCCATAGTCAGACTTTTCTATTGTATGATCTTCTTTACGAGTAGAGGGACGTTCATGTGTGGGCCACATACTCCCCCGTGGATTTTATCCATGAGCTTCTGAGCTTGGTCCTCATCCAGACATCTGAGGAGACCTCGTTCTGCATTTCTTTTCGTATAGTGCATCTCCGTTCAGGTAGAATTTTATAGCAAGTTGATGGATCCGCCTTTCCTCAGTCGGGCTCGCCTCAGCGGGTGTAGATCCATCTCGTAAGTACTTCTTGATGTGTTGATACCAAGGATGTTGGGTGGGAGGTAGGTCATCCAATACTTTTCAATGGAATTCCCATAGGCTGGAGCTTTTTGTTGTGCAAATGTGAGGGTTGGCATGTCTTCCTTGTCATGTATGTTGATCAAGGAGGCCCAAGTTGCTAGAGCATCCGCAAAATCATTCCTATTTCGAGGAATGTGGAGGAAGGATTTTTTTCTTCAAACTCCGGCCATCTCAGAGAACTCCGCCGATTGTAATGCAAAGAATCAGAGAACCTGCTGAAGAGATTTTTCTTTTTTCTTTTTATTTTCTTTTTCTTTTTTTTTTTTCTTCTTTTTTTTCTATTAGATCGTGGAAAAGAGCCACATGGCTCACCGATAGGTAGCTCCAGTTTTGATGAGGCCGAATGACAATCATCTGTAGCAAAGGGCTCCTCAAGGCGTGATGAATAAAGTTTTCTCATGATCATCTTCAGCAACCATGATTTGATGGTACTTCATGAGCAATCAAAGAAAAGGAGTACATGTCGATCGAAACAGATTGTCAATGAGTATGTGGATGAATGGCACGTGAAAGCTATCTTTGAGGCAAGCTTTATTCAAATATCTGTAATCCACACAAACTCGCACCTCCCTTCCCGGTTTCGGCACGGGGACTATGTTGGATAGCCATTTAGGGTATATTGACATCATGATGATGCCGGCTTGAAATTGTTTCACAATTTCTTCTTTAACTTTTAACTTCCACTCAGGTTTAAATCGCCTGAGCTTCTGCTTGAATGGCTTAAATCCCCCTTTGATGGGAAGGCGATGAATGATAATGTCCGTGTATAAACCGACCATGTCTTCGTGAGACCATGCAAACACATCCTGGAATAGGGTCAATAGAGTAACCATGTCATTCCTTTGGTTTTGAGTGAGGTCTGTACCAATTTGGATTTGTTTGGGGTTTTCTAAGGTTCTGAGGTTTATAAGAGGTGGTTTGATCAAGATTTCACTTGGGTTTGTCTTCGACCCATTCTTTGATCTCCTGAGGTATCTCATAGTCCTCTTGTATTTCCATCAAGTCTAAGTCCAACTTTACATCAAAGTTATAGTCCTTGTGGAGAATAGGCACCTCATCAGCAAGTACAGGCACATCTAAATTCAGAGTCCTGAAACAAAATATGCTTTCACTTAGTATATAACACTGTTCAATCACACAAAGTGTTAGCCTGTAATGACAAAAGTAACTGCTAATACTGTTCAGAAAAAGTAAGCAGTTATTGTTATCTACAAGGTAGAGAGAGTTTCTTCCCTTTTTACCCTCGTCGGTTAATGCAAGGAGTGTTGCTTCAATTGTCGAGAGCAAAGTCTTGGTGGATTGCAGTGATGGAGGGGCTATCATCAATCTCCTTCTCCCGAATGATGACCATTACGTGTGGGCAATCATCGTCTGGGGTGTATCTATTTGAGAAGGGTTTGTTTGGGTTTTTGTTTGGTTTGACCGCACCATTAATGGTTGCCTACGTACTCTTATTGAAGAGGAGATCAGGTCTTTCATAGTTCAGGCTTTGGTTTGAAAAGGTTCAAAGGGGTAAGTGGTGAGAAGAGTGTAGAGATGTTTTTTTGTTTTGTTTTGTTTTTTTTTTTTTTTTTTTTTTTTTTTTTTTTGTTTTTTTTGTTTTTTTTTTATTTACATGAATGGAAAATAAAAGGCATACTACGAAGAAAGTGAGACCATTCCAACATTTTCTGGAACTCACAACTTTATCCCCTGGATCTACATCTTCTTAGCTAGTTGAGGCCTGATAGTCCAGTTGTTAGTGGTTATATTGCCTTCAGGGGTCGTGATAGAGGTTACCCCTTGATTTTGTATGTCTTCCCTTATGGCCATAACTTGATCGTTTCTTGATTCAGTACATTCCTCAGGGACGCTTGATATGGACGCATTGCAAAAAGGGATGAACTCTGGATTCTTTAATGGGTTGGATTCCCCGACAATCTCACCACCTTTTTCTTCATCTATTCCTTCACCTTCTTCATGGGTTTCAAAGGATTCAACCAGGAAATCTCTCTCGAACTGTTGTTGCATTTCTTGTAAAGAACTTTCCTTTTTGGCTTTTTCTTCCTTGGAAAGGATTAGTATTTCCTCCGCATCATCCAAGGTGATAAAATCAGGAACGTGGTTGATATCTTGGAACCATAGGACGCTTGATGTTGGTGGGAATCTCCTTTGGGGATGTCTTTGTCTCTTCTCGTCATTTCTTGCATTAGATCACCCACCTTGTATTCTCGCGTAATTGTCGCTCATAGTCTTCACCTCATTTGAACCGCCTGTCCTCGAATGGACATCTTAAGCTTTTTATTTCTTTTCGCCTTTTTTGGTCATGGGAAATTCTATCTCCAGCTCTCCATTTTCAATGAGATCCTGGATTTTATGTCGCAAAGACCAGAATTCTTCAGTCGTATGTCCAAGTGAGTTAGAATGGTAGAGACATATCTTGGTGGAATAATAACTCTTTATCTTGGGTTTTATAGGAGGCAGTAACTCAGTAATCCTTCCTCCGCTTATCAGAAAGTGTAGCATTTCTTCTTTTGATTTGCTCCGAGGGGTGAATTTTTGGACTCTTTTAGAGGTTGTCTGATCTTTCATCTTTGAGAATTCGCATTCCCTCGATCGATTCTTCCACTGGTGAGATCTTCTAGCAATTTTATCATCCCCATTTTCTTGTATTTTCAGCCTGCTTTGATCTTCTTCATTTAGCTGGCTCATCGTGGAGTCCTTTTTCTCTTCGCTTTCGATAGTTGAGTGAAAAATTGCCTTGTTTCCTCGATGTTGGTGCACTATCGCCTTAGCCAAGAGGTTCACTTGATTCTCGATCGCATCCAATTTTTGCATTATCGCATACCTCCTCCGAAGTTTTCCCACTTTAGGACATTTGTTATGTGTTTTGGGGGTATTCCTCCATCCTTCGTATGTATTTCACGAATTGGATACATTTCAAAGACTTCCTCGACCCAATCATGTTTACTTCTTCCGTATCATGTCGCAACTAAGGTTGGTGTTGACATTTTGTTGGTCGTTGTTTCACCACAATATCGCCACTTTCGATCGATTTTGAATCTTATGTTTTAAGGACCAACAATCCTGTATCATGTCCCGGAGACCCCGAGTGGTAAGCAAATCTCGGCTTGATTGTATCTTTTGCTCCCCGGTTCCGAGAGGTGGAGCTAGTTCGGTAATTTTCTTGTGATCCATTAATATCGCTAATACATGTTCAAGGGAATCACCCAATGGAGTGAATACCCGATTTTCCGTTCTTTCAAATTTTCTTTTCCTGTCTGGGTATTGGTTGAATGCAGTCTTTTGTTGAGATGGCAGATTGTCTTGCATTTTCCAAATGGGGGGACTGTAGTTTGGCCTCCTAGCTTGCCCCTGTACAACAAGGGATACATCCTCATTGCCTTTATCGGATACCTCCTTGGGATTGCTCGCATACTTGCTAGTTTGTATATGTTTGGCGACTGCTTCCAAGGCAGTGAAGTCTTTAATCTTGCCTGCCTTCAGGCCCATCTCTGCCATTTCGCCGTGTTTGATCATTTCCGCAAATGGCTTTCCTATGCCTGCTAGGATCCTCTCATAGTAAGGAGCCTCTTGGATATCAATAAATGTTATTACCATCTCGCCATCATTGATGGAATGACTTGCGCTGCTAGATGTCTCCACCTTTGGGCATATTCTCGGAAAGATTCAGTACTTTGCTTTTTCACTTTAGTCACTTGATATCGATCTGGTGCCATTTGTGACTAAAAACTATACTGATTTAGAAAGGCGTGGGCCAATTCTTCCCAATTGTGGATTTTAGCATTGTCAAGTCGGGCATACCAGGCTTTAGCTTCTCCAAAGGAGACTCTTTTGAAAAGTTGCATTCGAGGCTTTCATTTTCAAAGATAAGACCCTCAGTTCACCAATGTACACTTTTAGGTGCGTATAGAGATCGCATTTCCCCATTGTACTTTTCAAACTCTGGGACTTTGAATTTGGTAGGATATTGAGCCCCTAGGAATATACAGAGATCTGAATAGGTGACACTCCCATAATTTCCATTCCTTTAATTGACCGGATGGTATACTCCATTTGTTGGACTTTCTTTCTTATATCCCCGCCGATCATCCTCGAGATTTGTGATTTCTTTATTGGAATGAGGTTTAGGTATCCGGTTTTCCATCTTTTACCAATGCCCCGACTTCCCCTAGTGTGAAGGACTCGCTTGAGTAGGCATTGTCTAGCCCTCACGATTTTTTACTTTGTTCTTTTAGAAAGACAACCAATTCTCGCTTATCTCGATTCCTTAATCCTTCAAACTCCTCTTGGGAAACAGAGTAGATCAGTCGTCTCCTGTAGCCATGCCTAACTGGGATCAAGGCCTTCTTGGACTTTAAACGTAACGTAACTGGATCGATTGCTTCCTCACGAAAGACTTGCATAGTTTAGTCTTTAGGGAATGTGTATAATAACATGCTATGTGATGTGTCCATTTTAGGATTTTTTATCCCGCAAAACGGATGTCACCGTTTGTAGCATGCTAAATATGTATGTGTACACATTTCTTCATATTTCTCATTACATGGAGATATATATGGAATGTAATTACAAGTAATTGTGTTTACAAGTAATTGAAATGAGAGCATGAAGAGACTTTCCTCCGCTTTTGGGTTTATCGAGGTCGACCTATCTTAGGTTACTCTCGCGGCTTTTGGCATGAAGGTTCCCAAATCATCGCAATCTACTTGACGGAAGTTAATCCTGGTCTTTCAACCGGAGCGAATTTGGGTGGTGCCTTTCCTGAGCTCGGAGAATCAGGCTTCTCACGAGTCCTGTAATCAAACACCGACAGGATAGCCTCCTGGTGGAGGGACCACATAACATACATTCACATACATCGCGTCTCACCGTATGAAATGATGACATGTGCGAAGCACTAATATCACAAGCAGTTATGGTGCGATGCACTAATATCACAAGAAGTTATAGTGCGAAGCAGTAGCATCACAAGAAGCTATGGTGCGAAGCACTAAGTGCAATAAGGAAATGCATTCGTACACATTCATCAAATGTAAATGCAACATCCACACACAAGCAGATAATAATTTTGAAAAGATTGTAATAGCAGCTTAAGTCCTCTTCATCGAGTCCCCAAAGAGTCGCCACCGTCGACGCCGATTTTTTGGGTGTCCTTTCCGCTACTTGTTCTTTGGTGTTCTCATTTTAGGTGAGATTTGTTTGAAAAACAAGTGAAAAGGTCCGACATGTATGATGTCGACGATGGACCGCAAGAGTCGCCAGTTAGTTTTTAAATGGTTGTACCAACACAACCGATAAAAAAGTTTGCACATTGACCCAAAGATGTGACACTCGATATACTGGTCGATCGAAACCGAGATTCGCTTAGGGTCCGGGGACTTGGTTATGCCGGGAAGGTGTTAGGCACCCTCTCGACATCCGTGTTACCACGGTGACCGCCTCTTTTCAAGAAACTATTATCTGAGTGTGTGTGTGTGTGTGTGTGTGTGTGTGTGTGTGTGTGGGTTAATGTGCTGTTATAGGAAAGTTGTGTGAGGCCTCGTTCGAACATATATACACAAGGTTTGAATTTATGTAAAAATTCAGTTTTTAGCAAGATATGGCAATAATGTTTTATAAAAGAGGTTTTTCAAACCCTGATGCTCAATAGGAATTGAGACCTTTTACACTCCCATTTTTATTAAGTGAGCGGCTGAATTGATTTTATTTGACAGATGCGAGGCATCCGTACGAAAATAATATACAAAAATAATGCCGACTTCCTCGTGGGTATGAAAACCATCTGAGGAAATTCAGACATCGTAGAATAATTTACAAGCTGCTTACAGCTGAAATTGTCCATCACGGGAACCGAATCTAGATTCAATGGGATGAATATGTGATCACATGATTTCTAGGCTCACAAAATGCTGCAGTTTATATGAAAGCAATAAGTAGGTATATATATAAAAGCTGTAAATATATATATACAGACAAGATCACCAACCACGAAGCACCTCCATGGGGGATCAAAATGTAAATAAAGTCATTAAAAGTTATCAACCACCACGGAGGAAACTCCAAAGTGATGAATGTAAATAAAGCTATAATACTGGCCAATCGCCACAAAGTAAACTCCAAAGTGGGCAAAATATAAAGAATGTCAGAAAAGCGATCAACCACCACGTAAGTAAACCTGTGGTGGGACAAAATATGTATATATATATATATATATATATATATATAAGCGATAAACGCACTTGGATATAAAATCTGTGCTCATCGAACAAAGTCCCACCACAGCTATATATATATATATATATATATATATATATATATATATATATAAATAGTAAATGCACTGCATCGATGTTCAGGGCTTATCGAACAAAGTCCGACACACAGTTGATATATATAAGTATATATATATATAAAAGCGAGTAAAAGCACCAGACCGAAGTCTAGGCTCATCGAACAAAGTCCGACACACAGTTGATATATATATAAGTATATATATATATAAAAAAGCGAGTAAATGCACCAGACCGAAGTCTAGGCTCATCGAACGAAGTCTGACACACAGTTGATATATATAAGTATATATATATATATATTAAAGCAACAAACACTCCAGACCGAAGTCTAGGCTCAATCGAGGCATAACTCGATAATGTTAGTCAATATATATGTAAATATATATATATATATATATATATAGATCTAAATGAAACCACGCACCAAAGTCCTGCAAAAAAGCAAGCAACACGACTCTCAACGTGTAGAAGGGTGTGTGTGCAAAGATGAAGAGAAAGACTCTAAACTGTGTGAGAAGGCTTACAAACGATCGCTAAAAAAGGCTTCTATATCTTTAGAGTGGGTAAATACTGGGCTTTTGTGGGTACATAAGAGGCTATATATGAGCTCACAGGTGTTTAAAAGTGGGAAAATACACTGTATGGCGAGTGCAGAGCAAATTGTGCAGGGTTTCCCCGTCTTTTTCTCTTAGAAAATCAGCACCCCAAGCCCCATATTTATAGAGGGGGGAGCCATAGGTCTACCTATGGTACCTAGTAGCAGTGTACTGCTGGGTGCCCGGTGCCCCGGCAAAGGTGGGTCCCGTCGTGTCGGGCACGTGACGCTACTGCTCGCTTTGGCCGCTCATAACTTTCAATCCGGGAGTCCGATGGAAGCGTGTCATACCATTCTAAAAAGCTATTTACGAGAGCTACACAATGATATATGATTTGACCATTTTTGATTCCAGGAAGATGGGTCCATGACCAAAATAGCATTCCCGGGTTTCCGTCAGGCAATCCGGTGAGCCATTTTGTGTAGTTTACGCTCTGGAGTTAAGATATCACTCTTGTGGGACTTCCTTTGAAGTATTTTAAGTGTATTTGATTTGAAGTGAAGTTGAGTTGGCAAAATGACCATTTTTCCCCTCCCGGTTATCTCCTGCTTTAACAATTGTAGTAGTCGCTTTCGTGGTTATCTCCGAGGTTTGGCTTTCTCGTTGACTTTGACTATCCTCAGGGTCATCTCTGAGGTTGGCTTGACCTATTCCCATGGTTGGGACTGAGACTGGATACCTCGGGGTCATTTTCGAGATTAATCGGTCTTCTACGATGTGTGGTCCGGTATTGGATCTGCAGGCCTCGGGGTTATCTTCGAGGTTGATTTGGTTACTCCCGATTGCAATCCGGTTTGATGATGAACTTCCAAAGAGTATCCCAGATGTATTTGGATTGTCTTTCGTGGTTCCCTCTTAAAAGACGAATCACATCCCTCGCAATGTTAGTAATAAGAGAAGAAAATTTTGAGTGTTTACAACGATGTCTACGCGGTTACTTGCATAAAGAGCACACGGTATTGATTATTGATGCTTACGTGAGAAGTCACTCGCTTATACTCAATTATTGCTACGATGAATTGTTGCATCATATTTCTCATATTATTGATTCAATTATTGTTACAAAGATCATCCGCATTATATGATATATTATTAAATCAATAATTGAGACTTCAAGAAGTTATTCATATTATTATTTACAATATTGAAAATGTCTAGAAGTTCATCGAGGAGAGGTTTGGTCACCTAATCATGCGCCCAATAAGGAGAAATCCTTATCGAAAAGCCCCTCTTTCACGGGACGACCACCGGTTGTTAAATATTGTGAATTATAATATTAATGATGAATAAGTTCGTGTTGATTAAAGATGAATTTTATAGTTCCATTGTGTTGGACTTATTTATGTTAGTATAATTGATGTCTGGAGGATATATTGTTCAATTGGGTATTCGGGACACTTTTTGTGTCAGAGTTACTATTCACGAGTTACTATTCATGAGTTACTATTCATGAGTTACTATTCACAAGTTACTATTTATAAGTTACTATTCACGAGTTACTATTCACCCAGTTACTATTCACTCTAGTATTGTGCATTCGGGTATTTGGGTACAATATTATTCCATGAGGAGATGTGCTAATTTTTCAGACCGTTGGTTGAAGATATAATAGTAAAGTCAATATGGACCCATTGGTGGAGTTATAATAGTAATTCAATATGGATCATTGGGTTTAAAGTTTTAATAGTAAATCAAGATGGACCGTTGTTTTAAGTTTTAATAGTAAACCAATATGGACCGTCCGCTTAATAGTAAATCAATCTGGACCGCTCATGAATTAGTTACTATTCATTCCATTTTCCTATAAATAGAAGCTCAATTCTTCATTATTTTTTACTTAATTCACCAAAACTCTAGAGAGAAATTACAAGAGAACCTATAGAAAAGTATTCTCGCTACTTCCCTACTCTTATATTCAGCTTTTTTTACTGGTAAGGGATGTTATTTGTTGTACTCATGAAGAGAACTTCATTATTCCATTATTTATTATTCTCATTGGAATAACTCAGATACGCTGCTACCCTATACATGGTGACATTCTTCTAATATTCCGCTTCTTTATTATTATGTTCAATATCCTCGCCTGCATCGCTTCTGTTAATTCCGGGTTCCATTATTTATTATTCTGTCGTTTAATATCATGTCTGCATGCATTTACGCCGGACTCGGTTCCATCCTTTATTATTCTGTTGGAATAACCTGTCTGTGTGGTCTATCGCATGCATGGTGATTTCTTTTGTTATTCCATTCTTTATTATACTCAGTTGGTTAAAACTTTGACTTTTATACCTAGGAAATTAGTGGAATATCTTTGATATTTGTGATTCATCCAGTATCTTTTCATGGAAATATTCTTCTGAGCATTCTTGAATTTTACTCTACAAAGCAGTATCATGTTGACAATTTGGACGTTATCAGTTCCTAGATAAATTAATTCTTGAACTTGTTTTATTGAATTCTTATATCATTGTCATCATCCTCATGTTTATATTTTGTTGAAAGTCATCTCGTGGCCTCAGTGGTGAATAGATGGACTTGGTATGATTATGACCGTGGATTATTCTGATGTAATCATGACCGTAATGTTACAAATGATGTGATAAAAGTCCTCATTGGCCCGTAGTGCATTGATGGACAGTTGTTGGCATGATCATGACCATTAATGAATACATAAATATTCTTGGCCCGTAGTGCATGGATAATTGTGGTCGTGATACTAAAGAATATCCTTGGTCAGAAAAGCGGGGTGATTCGATGATGTGGATTATTTATTAAGTCGAGTCCCAAATGATAAAAGTGATGAAAAACCTTTTAACTCATAAAAGATAGTAGATTTTATTCTCTACTTGACTCTTTTAATGGATTGCTTGTTCCGCTGCAGTTAAACTTGATATTTATTATATTTTATCAGTTTAACATTATTGAAGGCTAACGATAAATTATTTTGCATTATCTTAGTCATAATATTTCTTACTGGGCTAGTTGAGCTCACCCTTTTGCTTTCATTATTCTCTTCAGGAAATGAGAACATAGTAGGGACTAGTCGGGGAACAGAGTGATGGTCCTAGATGTTGCATTAGTAGTCCTCACTATTCTGTGAAATAGTGTGATAATAATTGTAATGAGGACTCCTTTTGAGTTTGTATAATCTCTAGTAGACAATAATTGTATTCAAACTCACAGTTATGTTTTGTCGTATTGTACACGACAGTTGTATTAATAAATTATATTTGAATTCTATACCATGTATCTGGCGACCCAAGATGGGTGATGTATACCTAATTTTGGGGGCGTCACAATCGTAGTTCAGACTCGACGAATGCAAAGCAGACTCAACGATCACTAAAGCTACCTCAACGATCGTAGTCCTCCCTAAGGACACATTAGCTCTGAAGGATCTCAGGGCAAATCATTACAATCCTCCTCAGTCAAATTCGTAGAGCCAAGCAGAAGTTGACACATGCCCCATTAAACAAAAATGGAGAGAGGGAAACTACAAGTACAGTTCGAAAACTCCTTTTTGAAATCAAAAGTTCAAAAGGCTTAACTCTCTTCTCTCTCTCTACAAGCAGAAACCCTAACCCCAAAGAAAGCTCAAGCAACCTTACTCCCTTCAACGATAGAAATGGCAGCCTCCAACGTCGTCTCAGGCTACAGACTATGCTTCGATGAGTTCAAAACCGCTAAACCCAAATTTCACAAGACACTGTCATTATTGAAGAAAGCATGTCTCGAAGAAGCTCTGGGTACAGACACATTGATCTACCCCAAGCTAGTGAAAGAATTCTACAGGAGTGGTGTGTTCGAGAATGACGCCACCACTACGAAAGTAAGGGAAGTGGAAATCAGACTAAAGGCTGAAGACATCAACCTAGCCCTAGGTCTCAAATCTGAAGGGTATTCATTCATAGATGGCATAGACTTCCATGAGGGACTTAAATGAATGCATCACAAGAAATCTCCCTCTATAAAAGGATACAAGAAGAAGGAGTTTCCTCAGAGGTATGAATTTTTAGCTGATATTGTTGGAAAATGTATATGTTGCAAGAGTTCTGGTCATGATTCTGTGAATGAAGTACAACTCAAGCTCATGACTGCCATATGTTATGCAATACAACTTAACTATAGAGCTCTATTTCTTGAATGGATTGGAAAGTGGATCACCAACTCAGGGAAGTCAAAGAGCTCTCAAAAAATGCTCTACGGGCGATTTATAAGTATCATTCTATAACCTGCTCTGGGTGACAAAATTGGGGACGAAGAAGGAGAAGCTATCAATCTAAACAGACGAATGACCCAGCAACTATTCATGAACTTGAAAAGAAATCCAGCAGAAAATGTGCGTATGATGTCTGAGTCCAGTGGAAGAATTGGTGATCTAAAGAAATCAGGCATTCCAGGAAATATGTTTGTTGTCAAGGAGACTGAAGAAGAAGAAGAAACAAACAAGGGAAAACCCTCTGCCCTTATCAGAAAAAGCAAGGGCAAGAGGAAGCTTAAGGCTAGGATGGAAGAAGAACCCCAGGGATCCACAACTGATAAACTAGTAGAGTCCTCTGACATTGAGAGTCTAAGGATCCTGAGAAAGAAGCAACAGCGGGCTGAGGCAGAAGAAGATAGAGCTACCATATCTAAGCTGCTAAAGAAGAATAAGATCAGCCACTAATCCAAAAGGCCATCCATCTCTTCAATCGTAGAGTCTCTACTGATCATAGAGACAAGACCAAACACATTAAGCAAGGAAGTAGCTGCATCAAACATTTTGGCTGATCAATAGGACAAAGCTGAAGTTCAAGAAAGTCCTGAGGTTGTGGCTTAGCCTAGAAAACCAAGAAGAAAACTGGTCAAGAAATATCTTCGTGTCAATGAAGAAATACTAAAAAGGGAAGACAGAGAATTTGCGGATGTAAAGGAACCAGCCAAAGAGACAAAGCTCAAGCTGAAGGGGAGACACCTGAAGTTCTTATGCTAGAGAATACACCAGCTGAGGGGGAGATGTCTGAAGCTCTCATTCTAGAAAATGCTCTAGCTGAGGGGGAGCTCTTAAACTTACAAGAAGATGATCAAGTTGAGGGAGAGCCTCATGATATCTCTTTGGCAGAAGAAACTGCTCCTACAGAAAATGAGGGAGATTAGAGCAAGAACAAAATGAAGTCATTGAGATATTGGAATCCCCAAAAAAAGATAGTGAAAAAAAGGGAGAAGAAGATGATGATGACCTTGAGATCACAGGTGTGGGCAATGATGGGTATAGAAGTTATCTCTACAATCAGATGTTCTCTTACCTACCCATGATGACATATCATCAAGCCCAAATCCTAAACTCATGGAACCACATGTTTTGGAGCTTCAAAGAATATCCAGCCATCAATGTGCTAGCTCATGGATTTCCAGGCACCTTCAAATTTGCCAAGAAGCTCGTCACAAATGAACCCTCCTCAAGAATGGTGCATGAGGTATTAACTATCCCAATCCTTTTCAGAGTAAACCATTATCCACTATCTTTTTTCAACCAATTTTATGAATTTCCAAGCTGGTTGGAAGTGGTTCTAAATCCACCAAGTCAACTCCCAGTTACAGAATCCCAAAATTCTGTAATTGATGAACCAGATTTTCCCAACTTCATATTAATTCCAACTCCCATCATCTCTACGACCACTGACTCTAGCCTCATCGTAGAGTCCCAAGGAGAAATCGTAGAGCCATCTATTCCAGACACCCAAACACAGGCCCCTCCATCAAATATTCCTTCTTCATCCTCAAATGAATACTTCAACCTTGATCTTGCCCTCTACTCACTACAAGATCAATACCAGAGACAACCCCCTTCCTCACAAATTCCCCAACTAAATGAAATTCTTTCAGAGTTGTCCACAAAAGCTGACTTGTCAGAAATGTCTAAGAAAGTGATCAAGGAACTCGATGAGAGTCTTGAAGAACACACTGACCTCATTCAAATTTGAGATTAACAACAATGATCAATGCCGCCAATAAACTCCCACAATCCCTAAGCTCTCACGCTTCTCTAAGACACTTAAGGAGTTCTGCAAGCACATGATTCAAAGCATAAAGACCCGGATGACATTCACTTTCTAGCGACCAAGAAACACAGAGAAGATGTCCTTTCCTTACGGACAACTCAAGAAAATCAGAATAAAAACATGTTGGAAAGCTTCCTCAATCTACAAACTACCGTCAAAGAATTCTAAAAATTCTACATCAGCAGTGGCCAGCAAACTGACAACATTCTATATGTTCTACAACAAAGGGAAGCTCGGTCTAAAGCTCTAATCGAAGAAAATCGAGAAGACATTGCTCAGACTAAAAGTTAGCTCAACGAGCTTGTCCAAGGACTGAATCGCCTCTCAGAAGACATTCGAACCCTTGATGCTGACATAAAGGGGGAGAATAAAGGAAAAGGAGAAGGAGGCAGAGAAGGTCAAGGAGGCTAGGGCAGAGGCAGAGGAAGGAGTCCACCTGCAAGACAATTCCACCAACAGACTCCACGATCAAGAAATCAAACTCAACGATCTGATCAAATAGAAGTCTTAATGGCTCACCAATAAGAGTCAAGGGCATTACCAAATTCACAAAATGTGACCACTACAGGCCTAAGAATGCCAATTGGAGATCATGCATTCATGAATAGGCATGATCACAACCCAAGGATAAGCCCAAGTGAGCTGGAAGAGATAGCCAGAAGGGATGAAGCAAGCAGGAAAAGAAGGGCTAAGGAGTATGCCAATCCTCCACGCAAAAGACCAAAGAAATAGAGATAAGTGAAAGTTTAAATTCTTATTAATGTAAAGCTAAATTGTAATATTCTTCAACCATCAATAAATTCATGCTTATTCTCTAGAAATTTTAGCTGCTCACTGAAATACTAAGTCATATTTACTTTCCTGCAAATGCATCTAGAAACTAATAATCATGACAATAAATCTCCTTGGTTATGTCAACATCAAATAGGGGGAGATTGTTGGGAGAGTGCATATGTTGATTTGATGTTAAATATAAATTATCATGATTATTTGTAAAGTTCTTCAAGGTATATATGTACAAGGACTTAGTGATAGATCAAATTTGTTAGGTTGATCTAAGCTCTTAATGTGTATCAGTCTGTAAATGAATGAATAGATAGAGAGATCAAAGCTGTTAGGTTGATCTTGAGATGTAATAGATAGGCTTCGAAGAATTTGTAGTGTATCAATCTGATCAAGATTGCAGAAGTCAAGGCAAAAATGTAGAGCTTCGAGGATCGTAGTGTGCCTGCCTTGAAGGGTCTTTTCGGAAATCGTAGAGTGGTCCCAACGTTTGTTGAGCTAACTTAGAGATCGTAGTGTGATCTCGAAAATGTAGAGTTTACAACTCAAGCAAGCGAAGATCGTAGTGTGCAAAGTGAAATCGTAGTGCTCTCAACTGATAGCATCAGATCAAGCACCAAGGCGACAAGTCACCACGATCTAAATCGTAGAGTATCATCTGTCTGGTGTCAGAAGCATCAAGCCTCGCGTTTTGTGTGGAGACAAACTCCAACACATGTGGAATGGGTTCTAAACGTTGTAGTACTCACCAGTCCCAAAGGCATAAAAGATATCCTTAGTATGCAACAAAGAAGCATATTAAAGAAGCTAAGGAAAGTACCATTGGTAAGGGGGGAAACACCTTTTCAGGTGTTAGGTGAGAAAGCAGTCTGCTGTGTCAGTGGGCCAGAATGCAATTCAAAAGATGTGCAGAAAAGTCTCCATCAAAGAACAGAAATGTCAAACGCATTTAATGCTTCAACGGATGGATCCAACAGATAGTTTTCAAGATCACATATATGCAAATCAAGCAGATGAGATAAGTAAGCAAGCATTGAACAAAAACGTACAAGAACTCTCAAAGCTCACCTCTACGATCTGAGAAAAAGAAAAGCTTGCTCAGCTACTCAGTTCTTTCGAACAAGTGCTTAAACAGCAACTGAGTAGAACCCATCAAGAACTCAACATCTATCAATCAACTGAAGAAAAATTTCCAAGTCAGAAGGACTTAAAGAGTTCTAAGTGAACTGTAAAAGAGCCAAGTCTGCTGGACTTGAAGAGTTCAAGAGTGAACTATGAAGTTCCTAGACTATTGGTCTAGAAGGAATCTAAGTGATTCAGAAAGTGTAAAAGACATCCTTAGTGGATTTCCTTTGGAGAGGAGAAGAGTGGATCAGAGCTTTAAGTGCTCAAACCACTTAAAACGATTGTGTCTCTTACATTCTTGCTATAACTGCTATATCTGTTATAACTGCTATATCTGCCTCATTCTCATAAACTCACTATCTTAAGGGAGATTAAAACTAATATTAATTTCGCTAAAGTTTTAATCATTATCTACTAACAAGTTAAAACGAAAAGATTTTTAAATATCTATTCAACCCCCCTCTCCCCCCCCCCCCCCTTCTAGATAACAATTATGCCTCCAGGAACTAACATATACGATTCCTATATTTTAAGCATGCTATTTAATTGGAATTGTTGTACTTGTTGAGCTTGTTATGCTCACTCTTGCTTGAACCATATGAATGCAATTAAAACCGAATCAGATCAAGGATCCGATAAAGATAAGGGAAAGGCTAAGGCAGACCGTTGAACTGTCTATGTAATAGTATAGGTTAATGTTGTAATGTATTTGATATTATGACAAAGAACTTATGTAATATCCGAGAATTTCCACGTCTTATTAAATGAATATATTAATGAAAATGAATATTTTCATTTGAATTAAAATGATTTTTTGTGTTATATGATGAGTTAACTCAATTATAGAATATATGGAAATTGTGGTGAACTCGTTGAAAGCCTTGTGTGGCACGGTGATGGGAATTATTAATGAATATATTAATTAACGAAAGAATTATTAAGCGAACAATTAATCTATATTAATTATTATTTGTTATTAAAGAATTTCGATTAAATATTACTAGTAATATTAATCGACGAAGGAATTATGAAGTGAACAATTAATTAATATTAATTGTTAATTGTTATTGTAGAATATTAATTAATTATTAATGGTGAGTGATTAATGATACGTGATTATTAAATTATTATTATGAGTAAAGTAAATTGCATGATTAGAATTGTATTATTCATTTAAATTATGTGTGCAAGACATGTGATGTTATTTATATGACACATTTATATGACTATGTGTTATTTAGAAAACTATATAATAAAGGATTGGGAATTATAAGTTACATAAATAATTGTTTATGTGACATTAAGTATGTGTGGAAATATTAAAAGATGTACTCAGTCAAAGAATTTCAAATTATTCCAATAAGTGAGTATAACTGGTATAATAAAGTTTTACGGGGATATTAATTACTAGTGGGTAATTAAATGGAGTCCATACATATTATAAATAATAATTAGACTGGAATAATGTTCATGAATTATATGATGTGAATACATAAATAATCCCTAACTTCCATTATGTAGAAGCATTAACACATTAGAATTACATTTTGGGAATTAAAAGGAACCAAACCAAGCCTTAGTTAATAAAGTTGTTGAGATATATTCGTCCCTAATTGAGTGTCACAAAGTACAAGAACAGTAACTCACTCTATAATACGCAAACACAAGTCGGTAGTTGAAGCTAGGATGGCAGTTATGATGGCTATGGAGGTGAGCAGTTGGCCAACTCTCCTTATACCCAACATCTTCTTCCAATTTCCTTTGAATCAAACCATGGAACAAAGCCATGAATTGGGCAACCAATTTTCTATAAAGGGCAGCCAAACTCTTCAATTCTCAGTTGCTAAAACTTTCACTGGTAAGTGCATTATAGTGTGTGAGTTGCTGAGCATTGAGGGAAGTATAACCAGAGGAGTGAGGGAGTTCAAATTAAACTTCAAGAAGGTATAATTTCAATTTGTTCTTAATTTTGAAGGTTTGTCAAATTCTAATAATTGTTTAATTCTCTGTTAATTGGTATGGATTAGCAGGCCATTGTGTTATTTGAGCTTGTATACATGTTTAGGAGTCTTATAGTCGTCTGGTTACAAGTTTGGCATGGGTTGGAATGAAGCTCTGAAGAAGCAGAGCCTTCATTTCAGAATTACCTTTCAAGTGGCGCGCCGCTTTACTTCTATAAGATATGATATGTAGCAATTGCGCTTATCGCTATCATGTGCCTTTGCTTTTGTGGTCTTGTATCATTCTGAGCATGTTACTTTGGTTAGAATATGCATGTAAATGACCCTAGCATGTGGTTAGATATTGTTTTGAACACGTTTTTTTAGCTTGATGTAAGTTAAGTTTTCAAGAAAACTTCAACATTTGGAAAACTAGAAATGGTAAACTTGGATTAATGTATATTCTGATTTTGTGAGCATGTGTAAATAACCTAGGTATGCACGTACATGAGTATAACATAAGGCATGAACTGGTTTGGTGTATAATAGAGTTTTCTAGCTTGGTTTTAAAGGATTTCTAAAGAAAAACTTGAAGTTTTGCAAAACAAAGTATGATGAGCAATATGTTTTCAAATTTTGATATTTCTAGCTTATGTAAATAAATTGAGTATGTGCACAAATGCGTAAGAAAGTATGATTTAGACAGTGTGTGCTTATCTTGCATGCTTAAATAAGTTTACTAAAGAGACTTATAATTTCAAATATAAACTTAATAAACTATGTACATTGAGTTAAGATTGTGAGCATGCTTATGTGGTTTAATTTGTGCATATGAGATATCACTATTAGGTGTGTTATACATGTATATATGATTAATATGAATGCCTAGTGAGTCTTATGCATAATAAAACTAGTTAAATGTGGCTTAGAACAAGCATGACTAGAAAGTCATAACTTGTAATACATGACTAATCTAATGTAAACATGAGTTGTTGAGACCTATGGATCATTTAGTATGTGTTCAACGAATAAACGTAAGAAAATTATGAATTGAGCCCTTAAAGTCTTGATTAAATGAGAATAGATGGTGACCTATGATAATGATATGATATGAGGTCAAACTTGGTTATCCACCTACTAACATGTGTGTATTGCATGATTATTTATGTACGTACAAGCCGAGTGTGCACTGACCTTCCACAGGAGCAAATGACTCGGTTTGAATCGAGAGTCGCCTTGCAATTGCTGCTCTCTTTAGTAGATAAATCAGCGCGTCGGCGCCGATCTGCAGATAGGATCGGTTTTACGCTATTAATTTGTAGGAGTTGCGTACTTGTATTATTACTCTAGCATGTATTATATGACCAGTACGTGTCCAATATGTTAAGAACCATGCTATGTGAGTCCCCAAATTTTATGAATAAAGATTTAAATTTCTCGAAATATATTTTTAATATTATGGTGTGGATTTGATATAATGTTATAGTTGTGGGTAATATTTACAAATTTTGCAAAGTAAGCAAGTGGTTGTATAATATTCGATTGGTCGGGGAATATCCGTACGACGACACAATCATTGGTGGACCCCACAACGGAAGTATTGTCGTAGTTAGAAAATGACATAATTATCTTTTTATAAAAATAACGGCGAAAGTGTTACCGTTAAAACTGTTGAACTACCCGGTAGTAAAAGTACAATAATATGTGTGGTTGCATAGTAGCACACGGTAGTGATTATTGATGCTTACGTAAGAAGTCACTTAGTTATACTCAATTATTGCTACAGTAATTATTGCATCATATCTCTCATATTATTGATTCAATTATTGTCACAGTATCATCTATATAATATGTTATATTATTAAATCAATAATTGAGACGACAAAGTTATTCATATTATTATTTGCAATATTGACCATGTCTAGAAGTTCTGTCAAGGAGAGGTTTGGTCACCTAATTGCGCGCCAATAAGGAGAAATCCTTATCGAAAAGCCCACTCTTTCATGGGAACGACCTGGTTGTTAAATAGTGTGAATTATAATATTAATGATGAATAAGTTCATGTTGATTAAAGATGAAATTGATAGTTCCATTGTGTTGGGATTATTAGTGTTAATAGAAATTGACATCTATTTCAATAATAATGGATGTCTGGAGGTTATATTGATCAATCGGGTAATTAATCGAATAAATGAGCAATTAATTGCTATTAATTCACGTGATTATAACTATTTGTTCACATGTGTCTACTATTGATTCACATTCATTTACTATTAGGGGAGTTGGTGCAAGATTGATAATACTTGCATGACCAAGTTAAAAATAGAGGGATAGATGGAGGTACTATACTGTAATTCGTATTTTCACATGTCTAGAACAATTGATTCACATGATTTACTATTAGGGGAGGTGGTGCAAGTTTGATAATACTTGCAGGACTAAATTAAAAATGAAGGAAAAGAGGAAGGTATTATACTGTAATATTTCGAGCCCCAAAACGTGCAATTATTGAAACTATATTTTTCTATAAATAGAAGCTCATTCTTCCTTCATTTCTCACCAATTCACTAAAGCTATAGAGCAATTATTATAGAGAGAAATTATAGAGAGAAAGAAGAAAAGAAGTCTGCTACCTCACTATTCCAGTATCCAGTCTTCTTTTGAGGTAAGGGGTATTATTCTTTCGTATTCATGAAGGGAGTTATTTTCTTTCAATACTCGTAATGGTTGTTATTCCATTCTTTATTATTATGTTGGAATAACATGTCTATGCGAAGTACCGCATACATGGTGAAATTCTTCTGTTATTCCATTCTTTATTATTCTGTTGGAATAACATGTGTGTGCGGTCTATCGCATTCCTGGTGAATTCTGTTGTTATTTCATTCTTTATTATTCTGTTGGAATATCCTACCTGTGCGGATTACGCATGACCTAGTTTCATTCTTTATTATTATGTTAGAATATCCTGTTTGTGCGGGTTACGCATGACCTGGTTTCATTCTTTATTATATTGTTGGAATAACCTGTCTGTGCAGATTACGTACGCCTGGTGAATTCTTCTGTTATTCCATTCTTTATTATTCTGTTGGAATAACCTGTCTATGTGGACTACCGCATGCATGGTGAATGATCCTTCATATTCATTCCTTATTAAATTATGGAAATGATCTGTCTACGTGGATTACCGCATGGCGGGTGAAAAATCCATTTGCAATTTCGTATATTCTATTATACTCGTATGAGATATCATCTCTTTTGTACTCGTCATGGAATATCATTTTCTTTGGTATTTTTCTTTTACGAGTTACTATTCACGGGTTACTATTCACCCGAATACTATTCACTCTAGTATTATTCACTCGGGTATTCGGGGCACTTTTCATGCTGAAGTACTATTCACGAGTTACTATTCACGGGTTACTATTCACCCAATTACTATTCACTCTAGTATTATTCACTTCTAATTATTCGGGACACTTTTCGTATTCGGGTACTATTCCCGGTACTATTCCCTCAAGTACTATTCACGGGTAATACGATTCAATTCAAAAAATATA
Organism: Panax ginseng; assembly: GCA_020205605.1. Taxonomy (NCBI): domain Eukaryota; kingdom Viridiplantae; phylum Streptophyta; class Magnoliopsida; order Apiales; family Araliaceae; genus Panax; species Panax ginseng. The sequence continues at coordinate 26,709,948 of CM035142.1, forward strand.
TTTCTTTTCTGTCAAAATTATTTTTGGTACATGAATATTATTCTTGAATTTTACTCTACAAAGTAGTATCATGTTGACAATTTGAACGTTATTGAATTCTGGATAAATTAAATTATAAATCTTTAAAATTTATCCTTGAACTTGTTTTATTGAATTATTATGTCATCGTCATCATCCTCATGCTTATATTGTGATGAAAGTCATCTTTGGCTTATGTGCATAGATGGACTTGGTATGATTATGACCAGGGATTATTCGGCATAATCATGACCGTAATGTAAAGAATGATGTGATAAAAGTCCTCATTGGCCCGTAGGCATTGATGGACAATTATTGATATGATTATAACCAGGGATTATTCGGTATAATCATGACCATTAATAATTACATGAATATCCTTGGCCATAGTGCAGGGATGATTCGATGATGTGGTTTATTTATTAAGCTGAGTCTCAGCAATAAAGTTGATGAGAAACTTTTTAAATCATAGAAGATAGTAGATTTTATACTCTACTTGACTCTTCTAATAGGTTGCTTATTTTTGTTGCAGTTGTTGATCTAAAACTTGTTGTCTATTGTATTCTATCAGTTGTTATACTATTGAAGGCTAAGGATAATTTATTCTGCATTATCTTAGTCATAATATTTCTTACTAGGCTAGTTGAGCTCACCCTTTCTTTCATTGTTCTCTTCAAGAAATGAGAATATAGCTGGGACGAGTCGGGGAATGGAGTGATGGTCTAGGATAAATGGCTTTAGTGGTCCTCACTATTCTACGGAATAATGTGATAATAATTGTAATGAGGACACCATCGAGTGTGGATATTATCTAGATGACAATATTCTTGTTTAAACTCTCAGCTATGTTTTGTCATATTTTACACGACTGTTGTATAATTAAGTTGTATTTGAATTTATGTACCGTGTATCTGGCGACTCAAGATGGGTTATGTATACCTGTTTTGGGGGTGTCACAGTTGGTATCAAAGCTTAGGGATATGATCCCTGGCTGAGATGTGAGACAAGAACTAGGAGGGGAAAGACGGGGAATTCCTTCGCTAGTATGACCTACCTAAGTTTATTTGGTATTTAATTGGTCTCATTGTAGTATAGGATAATATGTGATATGTTAATTAACCCTTGTTTTGTGACAATGTTTGAAAATGGCATCCAAAATGTTGAGATCAAAGAATGAAGCACATGAGACCCGCTGAGTCACCAACGATCAATACCCAGGATAATGTGCAACAAGAAGACAATAATCCTCAGGTAAATAATAACACCGATGAAATGGTGAACGATGGGATGTTCAGAGGCTTTATGCAATGCATGCAACATCAGGCGAGAGCGGTTCCTATTCAAAATGCAAGTGGAAACAATGGCAAGCCACGGCTGGTCACTGCTAAGTAGTTCAAGGAGCTGGGACCGCCGAAGTTTTTGAGAAAGCCAGAACCACTTAAGGCGGAGACGTGGTTAAAGCAGATCACCAAGATATTTGATGTCTTGGGATGCTCCGAGGAGCAAAAGGTTCCCTTTGCCACCTTTATGTTGGGTGAAGAGGCAGATTACTGGTGGGAATCTATGAAACGTACCCAGCCTGACGCACTCAAGATGTGACGAACGAGATTTTTATAATTTAATTTTAATATTTATTGAATTAGATAAATATTTTTTGATGATTTAATTATTGGATTAAATAATTATTTGATGCAATTGTGGTAGATTAATTTAATTATATGTGTTACATTTATTAAATTAATGTGGAGAATAATTATTATTCAAGTATGTAATTAATTGAGCTTATTGAATTAAATGAAATATTTAATAAGCATAATGTTATTTAATTAATTTAATTATTAATTAGAGAGTTAATAATTTGACGTTATTTATTAATGAGAAAATTAAATATATGACTATGTGAATTTATGAGAAATTATTAGATTTTATTTTAAAGTAAATTAAATAATATATTGATTTATTTTATAAAGGAGTGTGACATTAATTAAACTATAGTATAAGAGGTTTATTAAATTAAATGGCTTTTGGAATCTATTCTAGCTAGCTAAACGGAGCCCTAATGGGTAACTGATCTCCATAACGCGCGTCAGTTTTCTCCTTTATTATCATACGTCTTTTCTTTTCTTCATTTGTTAAGTCTGGCATAACATCACAGAGAGAGATTTAGAAAATTTTGAAGGAGAGTGTAAGTTGTGTGAATTAAAGGATTAATTGAGAAGGTTTTAATTATATTCATTCATACTCTGGGTAATTTTCTCCAAACCCAAATTCTTATTTCACGTCTTTTTAAGTTTTCATGATTATGACTTTCATACATTCTGTAAGTCTCTATGAATTGGGAAATGGTGTTGTTATAAGGATATGTGTAAAAATACGAGTAGCATAACATGTTTTATATATATTGCATGATTCCATATCATAAGTTTCGTAATATGATGACTTGCTATTTCAAAAATTTACAGAGTATGGGTTTTGGCCTTATGGCCTTATACGTGATATTTTATGTATTGATCGTATATTATCCCTAAATTTTACACTCGTATATTATTATGCATGTTGATACGAAGAGACTAAAGTTTAAATAAACGGATTCGGTGTTATAACGAATCCGTAGTGAAAATTTTCATGTTTTATTTTCAAAACCTTCACAAACATCAAAGTCAGTGAATTTATAGGTTTTAATTCTGTAATTATGTGTTTTAATGGATTTAAATCGTTCTATAATTATTGGGTAATGATTATGTATAAATCATAGCATGTGGGTATGTTAATTTAGTGAAATTAATGATCATTTATTGTCCTTTTCATTTGAACTCGTGTTCTTCGCGAATCGGGAATCAAAGTCTGGAGTTTCACATTGTTGCATGCAAACTCTCCAATCAAGTCCCAGCATGCTAGCCGCCACCACGCCATGTAAAGGTTAAGTCTCGAGTCAAGAAGACTACCAAAATGTGCATGCTAAGTGTCCAACAAGCAAATACTTACTCTCCGTAAAGTTCAAAAATGAGATTTTTAAAATGATTAAGTCTAACAATGTGTTAGTAATTTAATGTAATGAACATGGACATATGTCAGTAGTATAACGAATATTAAAATAAATTTTTAACATGTAAATAACATAATTACATGTGGATTGAATCATTGATTTCATAAGTAGCTTATTATTCATGAAGTGTTATTATGTGACAATAAGAGTGATATTTGACTAAGTACAGTCATAACCAAAGTTTAGATAAGAGAATGAGTTTATGATGATTAGTTAAGTTATAATTAACTGGTATTGTAAATGTGAATGGTATGTAGGATTAAATTCAAAGAACGAGTTTAGTTAAAGTGTAATCTACACACGAGGCAAGTTTCCTAACCCTACTTGTCATTATTGTTCAAGTTTATTATTTACCTCAAGTAAATTATCATTACTATTATTCATGTTCAAATGTTATATTAAAGATTGATTATCTTTTTAAAGTATGATTCAGTTATACAATAATTGTCTTATTGTATACTTCCTGAGATTATTATTCAATTTGAATATCATTATTATTGAACCTTATTAGACTAGAGAACCCTTATTGATTCGACTAGTCCATAGTTGATGAGCGTTCTAAATTTCAGAACCCTTAATGAATTATCCAAACCAAACTTCCTTTGGTGCTGACTCGAATGTCAAATTGAGATGAACAACCCTGCAAAGGGATTTACTTATGCGTTAACGTTAAGATATTGTGCACAGTATGGTACTAAGGGCTGATCCCCCTAAGTACGAGTAGAAAGGTCCACAGTCTTATGACTGTTAAAGGTTTCAAGTATAACCCTTGATAACCTAGAACATAGTTCAAGGTCTTATGACCCTCAGAATTCTTTTGATTCTTGCTATTCATTCTTGATTCAAAAGTTGAGCTTTTATTCAGATGTCTTTGATTTATTCGCATGTTATTATACTGCTATTTCATTATTATACTTGTGGGCAATAGTGCCCAATCTTGCTTAATAATAACATTGCAGTTAAGAACGAAAGAACTGATGAACCTTCCACTAGTAAGGGCAAGGGCAAAGTTAGCAAGTGATGAAGACTTGTTATTTTATTAGATGATGTATTTATGTTTAAGACATGAGTTAATGATGTTGTTAAGACTTATTTGTTTATGATTCCGCACAGATGTTTTAAGGTTAGTTTAACCTGGGATTGTATTATTATTATTCAGATGTTGTAACTCTTAAGGGGAAGATTTTTATTCTATCTATTGCATGGTTAGCATTTATTATGGGTAGATAGATAGTTGATATTTGTACAGTGAACACCAAATCTCGTGGAATTGAAGTACCCAGATTTGGGGTGTCACAAGTTAATTATCAAAGTCAGAGGTTATGAACCTTAGGTGGGGAAACAACCATAGTAGAGTAGCCTTATAGAAAGAAGATAGTGATGGAAAACTTTTATCGAGTTATAAGAAATGAATTTCGTAATTCATTGAAGATAATAAAAGACCTTATGTGTTTATGTGTTAAAGTATGCGTTAGATGATACGACTCAAGAACTAAAACTTAAAATTTTGTTGTCGTGGATGTCGAATGTTGGAGAAGCTAGTCAAGTCGGGAGGAAGAACCTCGTGTACCTATAGTACCTACTGAGGAGGAACCCCGTGTACCTATCGTACCGATAGAGGAGGAGCCCCGAGACATTCATGTCATTAGGGAGCAGCTGGTTCAGAGGGAATCATCTCCATTGATCACCGTTGTTGGTCAGGAGCATGAACCTGAGACTAATCCTGAGGAGGATCCTGAGGAGGAATTTGTTGAGGAAGAGGAAGAAGAAGAAGAGGAGTTACCACGGTACACCGTTGATGCTGAGATGTATGACACGTTATACGACCGTAACGTGGAGTTATGAGACGAGGTCCAAGATTTGACTGAGCGAGCGGTTATTCAAAATATTACTCTAGAGCAGAAGGAGAGGGAGATTTCGACTCTTCACTCTCGATTGGCAAATTTAGAATGGGATTTGGTCCATGAGAAGGGTCAAACTGAAGATAAGACCGAGAAGATAGAGAAACTGAAGAAGGAACTGAAGGAAACCTCCGAAAGGCTGAACATAGCAGAGGAAGGCTGGGTAAGAGAATCGCGTCGAGCTGATCGTGCAGAGGATGATAGTCGTGCAAAGAAAGCAAAGATTGGGAAAACGTACTCTACACTTAACAAGGCAATGAATGAGACCCAAGATCAAGTTTTGAGGTACCCAATCCAGTTCGAAGGACTACCATTGTACATGATGGATCGCAAGACGATGCATCGCATTTTAGAAGAAGAGTGTAGCAAGGCTAATCAGTACCTTGACCGACAGTGATATGATTTATTTAATTATGTGAAGAACTTAATTAGTTTTTAGATGTAAATTCTGACGTGTTTATGAACGAAGGAATATTTTAATGTTTTAAATCCTGTGGATTCTTTATTCCAGGATAGTTGATGTAAATAGCAGTGATGCTATAGTTTGATGTCAAAACTTTGATTCGAATGAATATATATCAAGTTGTTTGAGATAATGTGTTAATTGATATGTTAAATTGTTGAGTAATGCCTTAACTATTTAGAGAAATAAATAAAGTTCTAATAAAGCGTTTATTTAACAGAAAAATGCCGCCAAGGAGAAGACAACAATGTCAACCTACTGGGAGAAGAGTCAACCAATAATAACAATAATGCTAACGCTAATCTCGCGTGAATGGTTAACTTACTGACTGGAGCCATGAATAACCAACCTCAAGCTCCACCAAACACAACGTTTAAGGACTTCAAGGAGGGGGGACCGCCAGAGTTCAAAGGTTCAATGAACCCAATCGAGGATCAAACATGGGTTATGGAAATGGAGAAGGTTTTCGACGTTGCTAGGGTTAGAGAAGATCAGAAGACCGCTTTTGCAACGTTTATACTGAAGTCTGAGGCTAGATACTGGAGGCAAGCAAACAAAGTACGAGGAGGTGAAGGTGTAATTACGTGGGAGAGATTTAAAGAAATGTTTTTCGAAATGTATTTCCCAACTAGTTCGCAGAATCAAATGGAAGTTCAATTTCCGAACTCAAGAGGAAACATGAGCGCACTGACTACGCTACGCTAAATTCAACGAGTTGGCAAGGTTCGCCTGTACAAGTACACACCGACGAGAGAAAGGCCAAGATTTGAACAAGGACTAAAGCCTTCGGTTTACAGTAAGGTATCAATGTTTCAGATGAACACATTTGCCAGAGTTTTGGAAAAGGCCATCCTCGCTAAAGGTGGAAGCGATGCGGTGACCAAGTACAATCAAGATCAGAAGAAGAAGAAGAAAAGTGAAGGTGAAATTAATAACAAGGCCAGTGGAAGTGGCACAGGAGGTGGAAATTTCAATCAGAAGAAAAGGTGGAATGACAGCTCATCATCCGGGAATCAACAAGGTAATCAGAAGAAAAGAATTGAAGCATGCCCGACTTGCAGGAAAGCCCATCTGGGAGTTTTTATGAAAGGAAAGAGAGTGTGCTACAATTGTGGTCAGGAAGGCCACATAGCACCAAACTTTCCAAACCCAAAGAAGGGTGCTTGTTTTACTTGTGGTTCGAAGGACCATCTGGCAAGAGATTGTCCCAAGAAGGGATCGGGAGGGTCAGGATCAGGAGGAAACCGAGGAAATAATAGTGGAAATGCCTTAACCATCACCGGACCTACCGCAACAAACCGACCGATCAATCGCCGGACTTTCAACACGACGCAGACAAGATGCGCTTCAATCCGTGATGTGGTGTCGTATCATTCCGATCAATAAAGTTAATGCTTACGTATTATTTGATTCGGGTGCTACTTGTTCCTTTATATCCGGCGATTTTGCCAAGAATTTAGATTTGCCTAAGAATGAATTGGATTACCCTATGAACATAGAAATTGCGAATAGAGAAATAATCCTCAAGTAAATGCGTACATAAGAACAGAGAGTTGATATTAAGGGTAATATCATGAACGTAGATCTTATCCCTATTCGACTTGGAGAATTTGATGTTATATTGGGAATGGAGTGGTTATTCAATTACGGGTCAGAATTGATTGCCAAAGAAGCGTGATAAACCTTATGACTCAAAATCAAAGGTTGTATTTTATGGTAGTAAAAGTCGCCTGACAAGCGAGTTGTCTGACGATGATGCAGGCCAGGAAGTTGTTAAGACAAGGCTGTGTAGGATACTTAGCTTATATAGTCGAAAGTCGAAAAAAGAATCTAAAGGTAGAAGAAATACTAATTGTGAGGGACTTCGTCGACGTATTTCCAGACGATTTTCCAGGACTTCCACCAGATAGAGAGGTAGATTTCGTGATCGATTTGGCGCCAGGAACTGCTCCAATATCGAAGGCACCATACCGAATGGCACCAGTAGAGATGAAAGAACTAATGGTACAACTACAAGAATTGTTAGACAAGAAGTACATTCAACCGAGCGTATCGTCGTGGGGAGCGCCGGTGTTGTTCGTGAAAAAGAAGGATGGATCAATGCGACTCTGCATTGACTACAGAGAACTAAATAAGGTCACGATTAAGAACAGATATCCATTACCAAGGATCGATGATCTGTTTGATCAGTTGAAGGGAGCAAGATACTTTTCCAAGATAGACTTGAGAATCGGTTATCATCAATTGAAGGTGAGACCAGAGGATGTACCAAAGACAGCTGCTCGTAATGCGATACTATCGCCACTACTTAATTTTTAGTAATGTCGTTTGGACTAACGAATGCTCCTGCGCAGATTTATGGGACTAATGAATGGTGTGTTCAAGCCGCTTTTGGACAAATTGGTGGTATTATTTATAGATTTATATTTTGGTATATTCCAAAACCAAAGAAGAACACGAAGAACATTTGAGGTTAACGTTGGAAGTATTGAGAAGGGAGAAGTTGTACGCTAAATTTTCAAAATGCGAATTCTGGATCGAGCGAGTACAATTTCTTGGTCACGTGATCGATAAAAACGGAATCTCAGTAGATCCATCTAAAGTTAAAGCCGTGATTAACTGGGATTAGCCGAGAACGCTGTCAAAAGTAAGAAGTTTTCTTGGATTGGCAGGATATTATAGAAGGTTCATACAAGACTTTTCCAAGATCGCAACTCCGTTAACGAATTTAACTCGAAAAGCTATGAAATTTGTTTGTACGGAAAAGTGTGAGGAAAGTTTTCAAGAATTGAAGAAGAGGTTGAGTACGGCCCCTGTGTTATCTCTTCCGGATGATACAGGAAATTTTGTTGTTTATAGTGATGCGTCGCATAAAGGACTTGGATGTGTGCTTATACAAAACGGCAGAGTCATTGCGTATGCATCACGTCAGTTGAAGGACTACGAGAAGGGTTACCCGACCCATGATTTGGAGTTAGCTGCAGTTGTTTTTCTCTAAAAATTTGGAGGCACTATCTATACGGGGAGAAGTGTGAAATATATACGGACCATAAGAGTTTAAAATAAATTTTTACACAGAAGGATTTGAATATGCGTCAAAGAAGATGGTTGGAATTAATTAAGGATTACGACTGTGAGATTTTATACCATCCGGGGAAAGCAAATGTAGTTGCTGACGCCTTAAGTAGAAAGGGTCATGAGAAATTGATGATGTTAACTGCTTAGGAGGAGCTAATTTCAGAAATGGAGAAACTGGAGTTAGAGGTGAAGTATCCTATGGAAATTGATGAGAAGCTATTTCAGATGCAATCTGGTACCACCCTACTGGATAAAGTTAAGGAGGCTCAGCTTCAGGACAAAGAATGTATAAAGGTAACAAAAAAGATATATGAAGGAACCGAACCAAGATTTAAGATGGATAAGGAAAGAATACTGAGATTTGAGAGTAGAATTTGGGTTCCACCAGTACAAGAGATTAAGGAAGATATTTTAAGCGAGGCTCATAGTTCACGATATTCAATTCACCCTGGTAGTACCAAGATGTATCAAGATCTTCGACAACATTTCTGGTGGCCGAATTTAAAACGTGATGTTGCAGAATGTGTTGCCAAGTGTCTGACCTGTCAGAAAGTGAAAGCGGAACATCAGAGACTGAGTGGATTGCTACAACCATTAGAGATCCCAGAATGGAAATGGGAACATATTACAATGGACTTCGTGGTTGTCCTTCCGACGACTTAGAAAGGCTACGACATAGTATGGGTTATCGTTGACCGACTAACGAAATCCGCACACTTACTTCCGGTCAAAATCAGATTCAACTTAGATCAGTTGGCAAGGTTATACGTAAAAGAAATTGTTTCGAGACACGGAGTGCCAGTATCAATTGTTTCAGATAGGGATCCACGCTTCACATCAAATTTTTGGAAACGTCTTCAGGAATGCATGGGTATGCAATTGCGAATGAATAGTAAACATACCACCCTCAAAATGAATCAGACAGAGTGAGAGAATGATTCGTACATTAGAAGATATGTTAAGAGCACGTGTGATGGACTTTAAAGGAAATTGGGATGATCACCTACCATTAGTAGAGTTCTGGCCACAACAACAATTACCATGCTAGTATAGGCATGCCGCCACGGGCGTTATACGGTACAGAAGTGCGTAACTCCACTTTATTGGGATGAAGTTGGGGAAAGACAATTGCTAGGGCGTAATTGGTACAATGAGGCACAGAATAATAGAAGTGATCCGAGCACGACCGGTAGCGGCTCAAGATCGACAGAAGAAATACGATCCACATCGTAAAAATATCGAGTTTGAATCGGTAGTTATGTTTTCTTGAAGGTCTCTCCTCGAAGGGAAAGATCGTGTTCGGAAAGAAAGGAAAATTGAGTCCAAGATTCATTGGACCATTTGAAATCTTGAGAAGAATCGAGAAGTAAGCGACGAGGTAGCCTTACCTCCAGCACTCAAGAATGTCCACAACGTCTTCCATGTTTCTGTATTACGACCATACAAAGCCGATTACAAGCATGTAATTGAATACGAAGCCCTGCATTTTGAGAAAGACTTATCTTACGAAGAAATTCCTGTCCAAATTGTCGACCAAAAAGAATAAGTTCTCAGAAATAAAGTTATACCTTCTGTTAAGGTAATTTGGAGGAACCACAACGCTGAAGAAGCTACGTGGGAACTCGAAGAGAATATGAAAAAGAATTACCCTGATTTATTTACTTAACTATGTGTGTTTATTCGGGGATGAATCTTTGTAAGGAGGAGAAATGTAATGTGGTCAATTTATTGAGTCGAGTCGTAATTCTGGGGACAGAATCCTTTTAAGGGGGGAAAGATGTGACGAACGAGATTTTTATAATTTAATTTTAACATTTATTGAATTAAATAAATATTTTTTGAGGATTTAATTATTGGATTAAATAATTATTTGATGCAATTGTGGTAGATTAATTTAATTATATGTGTTACATTTATTAAATTAATGTGGAGAATAATTATTATTCAAGTATGTAATTAATTGAGCTTATTGAATTAAATGAAATATTTAATAAGCATAATGTTATTTAATTAATTTAATTATTAATTAGAGAGTTAATAATTTGACGTTATTTATTAATGAGAAAATTAAATATATGACTATGTGAATTTATGAGAAATTATTAGATTTTATTTTAAAGTAAATTAAATAAGATATTGATTTATTTTATAAAGGAGTGTGACATTAATTAAACTATAGTATAAGATGTTTATTAAATTAAATGGCTTTTGAAATCTATTCTAGCTAGCCAAACGGAGCCCTAATGGGAGTTTGAGTTCATGGACTTTGTAGAATACGATTAGTCTTAATGGACTTTGAGTTCATGGACTTTGTAGAATCTAATTGGACTTGGATTATGTCAAGCCCAACGCTTTGTGAAATCAAGCCCAAGATAGGCCCAATAAGAATTATGGTTAAGGCCCAAACCAAGAAAAGAAACCACGGATCGAACCGATGGGTAAACGGATGGGTAATAACAAATGGGGCAACCCATGGGGTGACCCATGGGGCAAGAGGGGCGGCCACTTGGTCACCAAGTAAACTTGGTGGCTAAGTCTTGGAGGAGGTGGGAATAGTAAGGAGGTGGGGGCGAAATGACCAAATTGCCCCTAATTGGAAAATCTATAAATAGTAAGCTCATTTCATTGTTTTGTGATTTTCAAAATCCTAGACATTTAAGAGAGAGAGAGAGAACTCGGATGGGAGGGAGAAGGAAGAGCATGAGCATGAATGATCGGATGAAAAGTGTTCGTGAAATAGAAAAACTTGCAAATCGCCGGCTTTGTCTAGCGGAAGAAAAATAAGAAGAAGAGGTAATCTAAAACCTAGTTTCTTCTAATAGTTTTCTTTAAGATTTCTATGTCAAAAACATAGCTTAGTGAGATTAAGGAATAAAAGAAGATTGGAATGATTTTATATGGTTGAAATCATGAGAAAAGAAGAAATAAGAATTTAGAAATTTAGTTTATAAATTTCTTAAGGAAGTATAAGATTTATAATGAATTAGAGCGATCCGAATGGATTATATGAATAAGTAGGTGGAATAAGTAAGGAATGATGTTCTATAACATCAAATTCCAATAAAAAGTGGAATCGTAATCCAAAATATCGATTAAAACGAAGAACGAATGAAGAACACGCGAAGAACACGAAGAACGTTGTTGATGGAAAAATTTAAAACCATCGTAGTGTAATTGTTGTTGATGGACAAGTTTAAAACCATCGCGTATAAATTAGTTGCATATTTCTTGGTTGGGAATGGTAGAAACGTTCATGAAGAACGGATTAAAACTTAGCTAGAACGAAGTTATGGCAAAAATTTCGTAAAAGTCAAACGAGAATTGGAAAGTTAGTAAATGAACCCGAACGTGTAGGGTTTCATAAGAATGTAAGAGAACATAGAAAACGTGAGTCGTGGACTCAAGAACGAGCGAGTTCCAAGTTCGGATGACCGAATTACGGACGAACAAACGAAGAGCGTTAAAAGCATAAAAAATGAACGAAGGGTGAAGATTAAGCCAATCAAATAGCACGTTAACAGATTCAGAACAAAATTCTGTCCGGGGGGTATTGAAGTACGTAAGATAAGGAAGATAATGGATTTGGAACGACCTCATTCTGAGTTATAACAAATAAGTTATGGAAGTGGGAAGTACGCGTCTCAGAACGATCAAAGACTTAGAAGAATTTTTCAAGAATTAGGGCTTGGCGCCGTGGCGCCAACCATGCCTTGTAAGGTGGCAATCTGCAATGCCGCACTGTGGAGCCGGTATCGTAAACTTAGCCATGCTAGCCGAGAGAGATAAAGGAGGAGAGTAGCGCATGGCTGCAGCAATGTTGGGAAAAAGCCAGAGATGATCTTTTAACTGCTCAGCTCTTGGGGGAAATGTAAGGGATGATAAAGAATATAATATTCAACTAATGTAACACTTAATCAAGTGATGTAAACCTTTATTAAAGGTTGAACGTATAGATTAAACAAGATTAAATGACAAATAATATAATCACGGGTTACGTAACCGATGTCCTGGGACCGTAGTCGGGATGAACGAACGTGAGGGATTGCTATGGTTGTGATTCCTTAAACATTGAGTGATGAGGGTAATGAATAACATTTTGATGTTATGTCATGATAATGAGTGTGAAGCGTATAGATGTTGTGAACGTAACGTTGTTGCGATGAACGATCGGTCTTAGTATACAACGATTGGTATGGCTTCGACACTAAGAACGAGAAATGAACATGGGGTTCATATAATGGATAACGGAAGTATTAAATAAGAGATGAATTATCAAGAAAGCCGTAAGGAATAAGAAATTGACTTAATCGAACATTATAGTTTAATAGTTCGTATGAGTTAAGAGAAGTTAGGTTGTGGTACAATCGTAACCTTTGATGGTTGACATATGGGAGCTGGGCTAAACAATTCCTTCAGAGAGCGAAGGTATATACAAAACTAGCAACCGATCTAACTCACTGTGATGGCAGTGTAGATGAGATGAGAACTTGTTTGTTGGTTGTTTGTGGGAAACCACTCAGAGTACCATATGGACTACTAGCAGAGACGCGATGTGTGCTGAGTCCTAGAGAAGTTATAAGAATAAGATAAAAATATAAATCATCCAAGATGGTGAACGTTTTGAGTAAGACATCTCCGTATGTCATAAAGCCGTAAATTGGTAAAAGAAGTTAGTCGCGTAAACTTATATTGCAAGAACGTGAACTCTAAGAAGTAAAGTTAAGTAAACCAATGCGTAAGTTCAATATATGACTAATTGGTGTTTATGTTTTCTCCTTATGTGTTATATAGGAATTGAAATGAATAGTTTGGCGTAAGCTGTAGCTGGGCGTAAGGCAAGTTTCCTAACTTCATTCATATTACATGAATGCGAGTTTCTTAAACTTCTCAGATGTTGTACTTGAGAAGTTCTGTCTATGTGCGAATGTGTGATATTTGTACAAGGTGTTAGAATGTATGAGGCCTTGAGCCACAATTTGAACACTTTGGTGTTTCTATGATATGAATTGTTCTGTGATTGAGTTGTTCAATACAAGTATGTTCTGTTTATACATTAACCGTTATTTTTAAGTCTGTGCTAATGATTCTAGCCAGACAGGATGTGTATGAAAAAGGTAGAGGGATGAAAGTATTTCAAAGTGAAAATAATTGATGTTTTAAGATGATAGGAATCGAGACTATTCCTATTATTCAAGCTGCTTCATAACCTTTGTTCTTGCTATAGAAGTTCTAAAGAAATGTTTTAATTCTAAAGTTGTTTGTTCAATCATTATGACTTGTTGGGCAATTGAATGCTCACACTTGCTTTAAATGAAAAAACAATTTTCAAATGAACAAGGTTAGAAGAACTTAAGGATCCCGTAAAGATCAAGTCGACGGTATCCGGATGAATTGTCACTCGAGTGTGAAGGTAGCGAGAAGATCAAGTGAAGACTTGTAATTTAGAAAGATGAATTGAAACTCAGACTAGTTTAAGGAATCATATATATCCTTGGTGGCGGATAAAAGTCACTCTTATAAGATGAAATGAATAATGTATTTATTATTATTTGATGAAAAGGTTATAAGGTTTCCGAACTCGGATTTGAGAGTGTATGTTGTTATATTTCTAGATATAATGATGTATGTTGATGAAGGATGTACTCGTGACGTATTTTAATCCGGGTGTGAAGATAGAATTTGATTTCGGGGCGTTACATACGTGTTAAAATCTTGGATAAGAAGGATCGTATTCAACACTCAAAGGTTATACCTCAAGAGTTAGAATCGAAATGAAGTCAAGGTATCCTCATCTCTTCTAAGATACCAGTAATGCGTACGTAAATTTCGAGGGCAAAATTTCATAAGGAGGGGAGATTGTGAGACCCCAAATTTTATGAATAAAGATTTAAATTTTTCAAAATATTGTTTTAATATTATGGTGTGGATTTGATATAATATTATAGTTGTGGGTAATATTTACAAATTTTGCAAAGTAAGCAAGTGGTTATATAATATTCGATTGGTCGAGGAATATTCATTTTAACAGGGAATATCCGTACAACGGCACAATCATTGGTGGACCCCACAACGGAAGTATTGTCGTAGTTAGAAAACGATAGAATTATCTTTTTATAAAAATAACAACGAAAGTGTTACCGTTAAAACTGTTGAACTACCAGGTAGTAAAAGTACAGTAATACGCGTGGTTGCAGAGTAGCACACGGTATTGATTATTGATGCTTACGTAAGTAGTCACTTAGTTATACTCAATTATTTCTATAGTAATTGTTGCATCATATCTCTCATATTATTGATTCAATTATTATCACAGTATCATCTGTATAATATGTTATATTATTAAATCAATAACTGAGACGGCAAAGTTATTCATATTATTATTTGCAATATTGACAATGTCTAGAAGTTCTGTCAATGAGAGGTTTGGTCACCTAATTGCGTGCCAATAAGGAGAAATCCTTATCGAAAAGCCCCCTTTTTCTTTGGGAACGACCTGGTTGTTAAATATTGTGAATTATAATATTAATGGTGAATAAGTTCGTGTTGATTAAAGATGAAATTGATAGTTCCATTGTGTTGGGATTATTAGTGTTAGTAGAAATCGACATCTATTTCGATAATAATGGATGTCTGGAGGTTATATTGATTAATCAGGTAATTAATCGGATAAATGAGCAATTAATTGTTATTTGATTCACATGATTATAACTATTTGTTCACATGTGTGTACTATTGATTCACATTCATTTACTATTAGGGGAGTTGGTGCAAGATTGATAATACTTGCCTGACCAAGTTAAAAATGGAGGTATAGATGGAGGTACTATACTGTCATTCGTATTTTCACATGTCTAGAACTATTGATTCACATGATTTACTATTGATTCACATAATTTACTAGTAGGGGACGTGGTGCAAGTTTGATAATACTTGCAGGACTAAATTAAAAATGAAGGAAAAGAGGAATGTATTATACTGTAATATTTCGAGCCCCAAAACGTGCAATTATCGAAACTACATTTTTCTATAAATAGAAGCTCATTCTTCCTTCATTTCTCACCAATTCACTAAAGCTATAGAGCAATAATTATAGAGAGAAATTATAGAGAGAAAGAAGAAGAGAAGTCTGTTACTTCACTATTCCAAAGATCCAAATTTTTTTGAGGTAAGGGGTATTATTCTTTCGTATTCATGAAGAGAGTTATTTTCTTTCAATACTCGTAAGGGTTTTTATTCCATTCTTTATTATTATGTTGGAATAACCTGTCTATGAGAAGTACCGCATACATGGTGAAATTCTTCTGTTATTTCATTCTTTATTATTCTGTTGGAATAACCTGTCTGTGCGATCTATCGCATGCCTGGTGAATTCTGTTGTTATTCCATTCTTTATTATTCTTTTGGAATATCCTGTTTGTGCGGATTACGCATGACCTGGTTCCATTCTTTATTATTTTGTTGGAATATCATGTCTGTGCAGGTTACGCATGACCTGGTTCCATTCTTTATTATTCTGTTAGAATAACATGTCTGTCCGGATTATGCACACCTGGTGAATTCTTCTGTTATTCCATTCTTTATTATTCTGTTGGAATAACCTGTCTATGTGGACTACCGCATGCATGGTGAATGATCCTTCGTATTCATTCCTTATTAAATTGTGGAAATGATCTGTCTACGTAGATTACCGCATGACGGGTGAAAAATCCATTTGCAGTTTCGTATATTCTATTATACTCGTATGAGATATCATCTCTTTTGTACTCGTCATGGAATATCATTTTCTTTTGTATTTTTCTTTTACGAGTTACTATTCACGGGTTACTATTCACCCGGTTACTATTCACTCTAGTATTATTCACTCGGGTATTCGGAGCACTTTTCGTGTCGAAATACTATTCACGAGTTACTATTCATGGGTTACTATTCACCCAATTACTATTTACTCTAGTATTATTCACTCGGGTATTCGGGACACTTTTCATGTCGGGGTACTATTTCCGAAGTACTATTCACGGGGTACGATTCACTCGAAAAATATATTTCTTTTCTGTCCAAATTATTTTTGGTACATGAATATTATTCTTAAATTTTACTCTACAAAGCAGTATCATATTGACAATTTGAACGTTATTGAATTCTGGATAAATTAAATTATAAATCTTTAAAATTTATCATTGAACTTGTTTTATTGAATTATTATGTTATTGTCATCATTCTCATGCTTATATTGTGATGAAAGTCATCTTTGGCTTACGTGCATAGATGGACTTGGTATGATTATGACCAGGGATTATTCGGTGTAATCATGACCGTAATGTAACAAATGATGTGATAAAAAGTCCTCATTGGCCCGTAGTGCATTGATGGACAGTTAGTGATATGATTATAACCAGGGATTATTCGGTATAATCATGACCATTAATGATTACATGAATATCCTTGGCCGTAGTGCAAGGATGATTCGATGATGTGGTTTATTTATTAAGTTGAGTCTTAGCGATAAAGTTGATGAAAAACTTTTTAAATCAGACTACCTCCGTCCCATAATAAGTGTTTTTTTAACTTAAATCACACATACCAATACACAAGCTAAAATGGCAAAAATACCCTTAATATATTTTCTTTGAAGTTGAAGAGTTAATGAGTGTTATTTAATTGTAGTGATAGTAAAATGCAATAAATACCATTGAATGCATAAGGGCATATATGAGAAAATATTGCAAAAATTGTATTGGAGTTCTAACACATCACTTATTTTGGGAAAAATATTAAGCCTAAAAAAGCACTTATTGTGGGACTCAACTTAATAAATAAACCACATCATCGAATGGGTTGCTTATTTCCGCTGCAGTTGTGGATCTAAAACTTGTTGTCTATTGTATTCTATCAGTTGTTATACTGTTGAAGGCTAAGGATAATTTATTCTGCATTATCTTAGTCATAATATTTCTTACTGGGCTAGTTGAGCTCACCCTTTCTTTCATTGTTCTCTTGAAATGAGAATATAAATTTGGGACGAGCCTCGTGGGAATGGAGTGATGGTCCGGGATAAATGGCTTTAGTAGTCCTCACTATTCTACTAATAATGTGATAATAATTGTAATGAGAACACCATTGAGTGTGGATATTGTCTAGATGACAATATTCTTGTTTAAACTCTCAAATTATGTTTTGTTGTATTTTACACATTTCGTTGTATAATTAAGTTGTATTTGAATTTATGTACCATGTATCTGGCGACTCAAGATGGGTGATGTATACCTGTTTTGGGGGCGTCACATGCTAGATGATAGGAATGAATGTTTAATGATGTGATTATAGACTTTCAAGTGATAAGTCCAAAAAAAAATTATTTGCAAACTATAAAGCAACGATTAAAGACTATGTTATTTGATTAAAGACTCTAATTTTGTGTTATATGTATGCAAGGTGTGGAATGAAATATGTGACGAGTATACGACTAAGTTAAATGTTTAAGTATGCATTTAAACTTACATATCAAGCATGAGCACATGTAACTAATGGGCGTCCTATACTTATAATACACTATAAATAGGATTCGAAAGTATTGATTTCTTAACGAGGATAATCCACGCTTGAGGCAAGTATCTAAATTATCCTTTACATTGTGCAAGTATTCTAACTCTTGCATTACTTTATCCAACGGATATCGTAAAGCTTATCTCATTGAATGCAAGTTATCCTACTTATTCGTTCATTTGAACTAGTATGTTAAACTCTTGAGAAAACTATTATTCATGTTGAACTAAGTATGGTTCTTGAATATTGTGAAAGTGTTTATGCCATTTGATTCGGCTAGACTATATGCATGTTTATAAAACTTTCCAAACCAATTGATTGGTGCGGAAATCTTGAAAGATGAGTTGAACAACTCTATGGTAAGGGGAGTGTATGTTGTTGGAAACCCCAATACATGAATGGTTTATTACTGTGGTGTTATGCATAACATAAAGTATTGTAGATTGATCATCTAGAGTACTTGATTTTTGGGTTATCAGTTTAATATTGGTAATTCTAGTAGATGTTCAATAGTCCTTAGTAGATCGCTCAAAGATAAATTGTTTATCCAAATGATACATCGATAGTCTTTGAATTCATATATATATATATATATATATATATATATATATATATATATATATATATATATATATATATATATATATATGATTTATATATATTGAACTATCATTCTTATTCCAAGAATTGTTGATATTCATTGTTCCTGATATTATTCTGAAACTCTAAACTATCTTAGAGATAATACTTCGATATTTCACACTCGTGTTATAAAACTTTTTACCCTTGTTGAATATTACTTGATGGGCAATTTGTGCTCATTCTTGCTTATTTAAAACCTTTCAGTTAAGGCAGAACAGGGAGGTATCTCTGGGAAAGATAAGGGCAAGGCTACTGACTAACTTGTTCCTTTATGTTTAAATCTATTATGTTGTATTAAGACTGTTTTCAGACTATGTTTAAGCTTAAGTAGGATTATGTAATAAGTCTTTATTCGATATTATTATGTAATCTATTAAGCACTGTAGGTTGCGAGACTTGGGGGAATAATTATAATAAATCATTGTATATTATTCTAAATTAGATCTTTCGTTGTGAATGTGTGATTTTAGTTATTATGGTAATATTTTGAGCACATGACGAACCGAATTCGAGTACCAAAGCGGTCCGAATTTGGGGGCGTCACAACTTATGTATTGGTTATAAAGAACCTGGGAAGAGAATATTGTTTTGGAATATATATAAAACATATTCGTTCTTTTGATGCATTTCAATTGAATGTATGTGTGAACTATCACCGTGTAGCACCATATGTTGGGTTGGAAGATACCCGGATTTGGGGGCATCACGATGATAAATGAAAAATTGTTTTAACATGTGACTTGTATATGTGTATAGTTAATTCTGTTAGATTAACTAATGCATCTAGTGTTTTCATGAGTTATTTAAAACATGTTTTGCATGATTCCATTGGAAAATTTGTGTTTAGCTATTTTAAGGGTAGAATCATCTTTATCATAAACTATGGTGGATATTTGATCTTTGTTGAGTTAGTTTATGATCATGATATGTTTTCTCATTTTTGATATGGGTACTTGCATGAAATTCATTCTAGGTTTTCTTATCCATGTGTTGAATTGAGGTTTCATGCTAGTCAATCTTTACATGAGATGTCGATAGTTGACAATAGTAGTAATCATGTTGTTTCATTAAGGCAATCTTCATTGCATGATTTGCTATCATATGGTTTTGATTCGAGGAGTGTTTATCATCAAGATGGATTGAGATACGAGTTATTTGCATGTTTAGTTAGTTCACTTGGATTAGCTAAGGCATTGCATACTTCCATGGTATTGTTGAATCATATTTTGCATTCTTACATAGGAAAATTTGTTAATATCTATTTTGGTGATATTCCTGTTAATGTCAACACTTTGGAAAATTCTTTAGCATGTGTTAAGTTTGTGCGTCATCCGGATAAATGTGCTATTGAGTTTTCGACTTTTAATTTTGACCTTTTTTGTTCCATTGATGCTATTACTTGATCTTGAATGTATTAATATAAATGGAAAGAGGAAGGTTAGTTGTGTTTTACATATTCGTGATATGATCATATTCATCGAGGGAATCATGGATCGTGCAATTCAATTCGATTAATGCATTGAGATTCTACATGCATGTGTTTTGAATATTATTCTAGTAGACTATGCATGTGATTTTGATTCATTTGATTTTTTTGTGATTAGACAAAAAGAACTTGTTGATTTATTTTATTTTGTGTTGAATCCAAGAATTCAGGTGTATGGGCTTATGCGACGTGATGAGTTTCAAACGTTGACATTTGACCCAGGATCATTGACGTGATTTTATTTGTGAATGGTCGAGATCATATTGATTTTTGATCCGATAATTCGTAAATGGATGACTATAATGCGTGAAGAGTTCTTCATACTGATATTTGATCCAGAATTTTGTAAATGGGTGAACATGCAATATGAGGAGTTCTACATTCTAATATTTGTTCCAGGAAGAATTGAAACTTTTCAATTTCTTGTTTGTGTGGCTGATATTGCTTATTCATTTAATTTGGCAGGTGAGACTTGTGGTTATGTTTTGATTGGTGTTAC
Organism: Panax ginseng; assembly: GCA_020205605.1. Classification (NCBI taxonomy): domain Eukaryota; kingdom Viridiplantae; phylum Streptophyta; class Magnoliopsida; order Apiales; family Araliaceae; genus Panax; species Panax ginseng. The sequence goes on from CM035142.1 coordinate 26,730,624, forward strand.
TAACTTAGTTTGTTTTTATGAATGATCAAATTTGTGGACAAATTCTTTTCAAGAGGAGATGCTAGATTTGAGAATAAATTCTTTTCAAGAGGAAGGAAATGATACAATCCTGATCAGGCTCGCATCAAATAATAATAATTTAATTTAAATCTAAATAGTTCATCAAGTGATTTTAAATAATTGAATTGAAAATTATTCAAAAGAGTACAATTCAAGCCAAAATGCATTTCATGTCCAGTTCGGCAATTACATTTATCAATTAAAGTCCATATCATGGTGTTGGGCCTTTAAAACATAATAACAAATGAACTGATCTCGGTAAGCGGGCCATATATTCAGTTTATATTCACAGACTAAACAATCCGATTGCATGCAAAAGGGATTAAGCTATTCACATCCCATGGAATCATCAATTCTAATACTTACATGCAAAGTGGGTCTTCTAATATATTCGTGCATGCAAAGGAAGGATAAATCAATTCACACGGAAGTTCACGCGGAAACAAGATCCAAACACGGCAATTGAGGATTTTTTTAATTTTAGAAAAATTAATTTTCCAATTTTATTGTAATTTTTTTAAAGATAGATTTCCATTCTAAATAAGTTTCTATTGGTTTATAAAAACAAGGAATTTTTATTCCACATTAGTTTAAAATTCTTATTAGAATTAGAATAATTTGTTACTATTGTTATTAAGATCTAAATTATTTTGAATAATATAAATAGAGGTCCAAGTTGATGTAATCAAAAACATTATCATTATTCAATACAATTGGTGACTTTATTCTTTTTTGGTTCTTTGAAAACTACTGAATTGTTCATAATTTTTTTGTGAGATTCAAACCCGACTTATCATACAACAATACATAGTTGTGTGTGACGTCTTCGACCGCATCAATAGTTGATTGTACCAAGATTATCGCTTACATATAAGCGAGGGGTCAAGGTGTCACATTGATGTTCCATTCAACGTAACTTCCTTGCATGATCGATTGTACCAAAGTTCTTGTCTAAATATAGATGTTGGGTTGAGGTGTCGTGAGCGTTCCACCTTACGACTTTGCTAGAAACGATCCGGACGACAACCACCTCACGCAAGTGTGTCGTGGAGTCTCTCAAAAAATGTAATCTTGGACCTTAAAACGGTGTTCAAATTTAAGGCCCCAAAATAGTGAAATCATGGTTTATGGGCTCGACCTTTCTAGATAATAGTATCAATGCCATCAAGAATGCTTCACATCTTAAATAAAATCACTTCTAAAATAAAATTGAAAGTATCAAAGGACCTCGATTCCTATTTGGCGAAAGGTTTGAAAACATCTTTTCAAAACATCACTTTCATATGCTTTATCTTGAAAAAATGAACTTTTATGTAAATCTAATTCTTTGTACTTGTACAACACTACTTTCAAAATAAAACACTTAAGCACCTTTTCTAAAGTTTCACACGCACACACGCGCGTGCGCGCACACACTTAATGCATAAGAAATGAAAAAATCGCGACAACTGTGTTTTACAAAAGTCGAAAGATGCCTAACACCTACCCTTCGCTTAAACAAGTCTCAGAACTCTATGAATTTCAGGTTTCAGACCAATTAAACAAAGCCGCATATTGAGTCATATTGCAATAATTTTAAAATCCGGATGAGTTGGTACATTATTTTGAACTCATACTAACTGATGACTCTGCCTAATTCAATCCAATCATAAAATCAATATTTTCAAATAGTCAACATTACATCGGTCTTTTACTAAAATTTTACCCTTTAAATAAATTAATCTACATAACAAAATAAAAAGGGTAGAAACAAATATTTAGGAATCAAATTTCCCGACATTAACAATGTTATGATCATTGAGATTTTTATTGGTGTATTTCTCAAGGGGATATAGAGAAGATTTGTGAAAATTCAAATTTCTTCAGTATAATAATAATTCAATTGGTAGCTATTTTTATTTCATGTTTCTAATTTTAGTTCGTGCTTTACATATGTTTCGACTTTCCCTTTATTTTACAAATGACAGTATAAATCAAACAACAATGTTGGTTAACTTTTTAAACATTAACTTTTGTCTTGTTTTAAGAATAAAATGAAGTTATAAAGTTTATCGTTGATAATGTTCGATATCTGGACTCATTAAAGTTACAAAAAAACTCCACAAAATTGAATAAACTAATTTTTATGTTTTAACATTTTTGCTACCAAAAAAGTTTTTAATCCAATTTCTTCCGGAAAAATACATTTAGCATACAATGTTTCTACTATTTATTTTAAAAGGATAAGAGCATAAATAAAAATTTGAAAGCAGAAGCGGTTACCAAATGAGACTTAATTTTTCCTAATGAACGCATTATCATTCCAACAAGAAAAATACTACACAATTAATTTTTTAACCACACCAATTTTAAATTATAAATCTAACAAATAAAAGCCTTCACAAATTAAAATTATAATGCAACAAATACAAAATAAAATGTGCGAACCAATTGTTACCGACTTTGAGTAACTTGAGTATAAAATTAAAATAATTGAACTTTAATAACAAACTTAAAACAATTGAATTTGAGCAGAGAGAACACAAAATAGTTGAAATTTGGTATAATGAAAATACTGAAAGTATAGATTTGCCAACCAGTCATTTAGATTTGTTAATAAGTAAAACGTTACTTGTCTATGGCAATTGGCCTATCAATTTTATTGCAAGCTTAACGACTAGATTTTAAATGAAAAATTACCTCCCAAGCCAGTTTCAGGCTGGACCCGTATTTGAATTAGGCCGGCCCATTAGGCTGTTCAAAGCTTAATATCCAAATCATATTCGAAAGGGGACACTGGGCCAAGCGGGTATCTTTCAGGATGGGACAGGCCCAAACCACCAGTGCATGCCAACATATTCACCTTTAACAAAGTTCTGAGAACACAGCAGAATCAGTATAGTTCTTAGTTTGAGAAACAGGTTTTGTGCATGTTCTGTTATATATTACAATGAGTACCAAGGGAAAAAAAATGAATTCAATAAAACTATACCATATTAAAAACAAATATGGTATTGCCACTACAATTCATATTGGCTCAGAAAGGATTTTGGAGGGATATAAACTAAGCAGAAGATTTGGGTATCTTGTATTGTTTCTTGAGAAATTGAGAAGCCTCCGAGTCGCCCCTGTGACATAATATTCTCAACAAAGTCTTGGTATCAGCACCCAATTTGCTTCTGCTGCTTAGCATTTCAAACCCACTAGCAGATCTCAAATCCTCGATTAATTCCCGTGTCTGAAATCCATTTAAGAACGAAAAACATCTTGGTAAACCTTTAGTGAATAATTAAGATAGTTGTATGCCAACTAACATATTCTAATCCAGCATAAAACATATATCATCTATATTGAAGCAGCAGAATTCGGCTGAATATTTAGCCCAAAAAATAAAAAAGAATTTAGCTGAAGCAACGACCATGAATATATTGTTATCTAATAAATATTACATACTAACTAAAACACTACAGTAATTCACTACTTAATAAAAAACGACGAAGTGGCAGTGTGGACTGTGGCACCACTCATTCACGACCCAATAAAATACAAAGAAGAGTATAACCGGTACAATGAGGAGAGAGAAAGTGAAGCTGAGAGAAACTGAACGTGTGGTGCCACTTGTTCTTCTTTTATTGAGTAGTGTCTTGGTTAAGTGTTTTAGAGAGTATCATAGTATGCCAATATTTACTCGATCGTTATTTGCATCTGTAATCCATTGAAACAGATTATTCATGAAGACAAACTGGTGAGTTAGAGCTTAGAACATTGTCATTTCCTAAACCTAGGCTATGTTCGTTTGTGAGGGATATGAAGCGACAGGATTCATAATCCTAAAATTAGTCATTATCATGTTTATGGCACAAAAAAAATCCTTCAGCTATTCATTTATGGTTAGCAGAATAACCCAATAGAGTTATACTTGATACTGCCACTTCCCTAGTTATCATACCCGTCCCTCCCCCCCACCCCATACACAAACAGAACCAGTACAGTCGCAAGGAAATCATGTTGGGATGTGTCCCGCCATGCCATAAATATCATTGGATGTCCTTGTTAGAGCTTCCAACTCAGAATTATACGACAGTGACTGGAGTAACACATTATCCTTGTATACTACTAGCTTCAGAGGATTCATTTTAGCAATCTGGGAGAAATGATCTAGCACCCTCCCCTAAATGCAAACCTGGCCAACACGTAAAGTGTGAAGGAACAAGGAAGATATAAAACAAGTAACAGACATATCAGTGGAACAATGAAAATGCATACAGGGACTGAAAAAGGCTAAGCACCTTCACCTTCGTACCACTCAACACAGAGCTTCCTCACCATTTTAGGCCAAAAGGCAGTTCTGGCACCCGGTGGTGATAGAACAAGATCATGACAAAAGGAGAGCTTCCAAACCAAAATCATATGACAATTACTGAAGGAACACATAATCCATATATACTAGCTTCAAAGGTTCTAATTTAGCAATATGGGAGAGACTATTGTCTCCTGACCCAAATGCAAACCCACCAAACATGTTCAGTACAACGAAGTTATCATATGCAACAGACATGTGAGATAAACAATGCAAATGCAGACAGAGACGGCAAATGAGCAACTTGACCCACGTACCCCACAAAACCCAGGTCCCTGACCATGCCAGACCAAAAACCATGACAATGGGAAAGTAGTGCATTATTAATATCTACTAGCTTTGAGAAGCTTCGTCTTACCAATCCAGGCAAGTGCTCTCAGTATAAGAACAATGCATATTTAAAACTATTAGATATATAATGTTAATAATTCCATGGCCTCATGGTGCAATAGGGATGGTAGGCCCTGAAATGCGACGTCATACAAACAACTTTAAGTGCTTTCTGCAAGCATCTTTACCATAAATATATTCCTTGAGCATTATACAAGAACTGACCTCATAACCATGCAACTTGATCACTTGCCGAACACCTGCTACTTGATTTTCAACTACTCCACGAGGAAGCCCATCTCCTCCAGATATAAAAAATTCCTATAAGCAATAAATTCAGATTTTTTTAAAATAAATAACTACAATACATTATGAATATTGAGAAATCTGCTTTGCACACTATGAGCATCCAATAAATGCTTACCCTTACCCACAACCAAATAGTAACCAAATCAGCAAGTATATATTTACCTTTAAGACCTCTAAATCTTCTTCCAATAACTTGGCATCGCTTGGGAAGAAAAGGCGCGATGAACCTCCATCTAGTATGACTCGGAGTAAGCCATCCTGGTTTAAAAAATATAACTAAGTTAAGAAATCCAAGATAGCAAGACAAAAGAGCTGAGGTAAAGTATGGACCAGTGATGTTTGGAGGAGGCCTGTCACAATTCTAACCCTTAGTGGCTCCACAATGATATCACACAATTGATTAAGTACCTATAATAAATACTGGGCGGTCAGAATATGTAGTTACAAGCATTACTTGATCAATATTTGAAAATCAATACAACTTTAGAATTAAATGGTTCAATTTTGTATATGCTAATCACACCAGAAATTGGCTGAAGCATACATATTCTAAACTCCGAAGTAGGTGTAAAGTGACTGGTTGAATAAAACTGTCATATAACATAAGAGCTTACAATAACTGAATGGCAACTCAGATTACCCGAGTCCTTCCCAATAGAACCAAAAGTACGATTCAAACTGACCTCTGATACATATCATCTCTCTTACATACAGACAGAGTATCATGAATAAGAACAGAAACTGCAAGTTTAAGTTGAAGGTCCAGGTTCCAGATATATGATGTGGATGCTAAGTTCCAAGGCTAAATTAAATTCGGAATAGTCGCTGAAGAATGAAGTAAGAATAAAGCTTCATATAAAGTAACATGTTACATAAAAAGGTCTGTTTTGTAGAAAGCATTAAAATTATTTCACAGCATATCACCAAAATACAGTAACATGCCAGGACCAGATAATGTGCCATTGAAATGATCTCAAGCAGCAGAAAGATTGCAGTGAAATGGTAAATAAGATGCAAGAATAGTTGGTAATATAGACAATCTCAAAACAAGTACAAAGGTATAGCTGCACAAAGATATAACGGACTTGAACCATAGAAGTTACGGGTGGCCGGCTCCAGTGGTCACTGACCTGGCAGGACTTTTTGAGAGAAAATGATCAAGCTTTAGGTCACAATTATGATGCAGACATAATAAAATCAAACACATGAAGACCATTGTAGTATAAATATGTTATAGAAGCAAAAAATGAGCATAATCTATTTACCATTTGGTGTCTAAATCTTTTTAGTTTGATAACTAACAAATCAATCAGATGATGAATCTTTGCAATTTGTAAACTAATTACCAATTTAATTTGTTAATTCTAAAATCACTATTAACACTGTTTTGTAGCATAAGTTAACCTTTCTTTAATTATCTCAGCGTTTAGATGTGTTGAAACTAAAATTTTATTTAAAGTGGAAAAATCTTCTATATATAATTGAATGCCGTTTCTTTTCTTCAATTAATTCAAATATAGGTACTTATTATTTAAATTAGTATATTACACAAGTAATTTAACTTTTAGTTGTTTAAATAAATAATTGGGTGACCACCTGGGCAGTTGGATGTTGGCACAACCTAGGAGTTTTTACTACTGTGACCAGAACTAATACTTCATGCTTTTCAACAATTCATGTGCATTGATTGCATCCCAAGAAGTAGCAATAGATATGATAAAAAAATAATATTCGTATAGATGTCTATACCGTCTAAAAAGTTTCCAATGGGACAAATCTTACAATATCAAGTGGGTCGACGAGTGCTTCCAACCTAGACTGAGAAACACTAGGTCTATATAAGTTGTCAATGAAAGGCTCCCTCAAATCCCAGAAAATTATCTTCGTTCCTGTAATGTCTCCAGAATATAATGAGATCAAATTTATTTTAAAGATATGAGTACAAAAAATACCCAACCATCCTTACCAGTGAACTCACAAATCCGGTCAATTGTTGCATTAATATCTTTTCTACTTCCGTCAAAGTTGTCCCTTATCAAGTTCTCATCTGAGGACTTCTCTACAAACAGAAATAGTCAATGGATAAGCATTTGAAAATACAGATATATAGAATAAAGGCATATAATCTTAATCTATTTGAATTCAAATACAGTAAAACATTGTGACAACAACAAAACATAGAGGAGACATGTCCATTTCTCTACTCTGGTGATGACTAATGTCATGATCAAGTGTTAGAATTGTAAATCTAGAAAGATATCTAATTATAGCTAATTAGATATCGTATCCCTTGATTGTAGCCTTGAAAATTATATCCCTTGATTGTAGCCTTGTATTATCCTGTAATTATCCAAATGGTAGTATAAATACAATGATATAATGAGAAAGGAATTAACCTCTCATTCACCAATTCTCTGTATTTTTCTCAATCCTCTACATGATATCAAAGCTTGATCCGCTTATTCAATCTTAAGCAGCCTAGTTTCATAATTTTTTTTAAAAAAAACAATTAAACTTGCTACAAATCTGAGTTTTTCTCCACCGGGCGACCACGACCAGGGAAGTAGCACCTCCACGCGCCGACACGTGAGACACATTTTTTTGGTGATGATTGTTCTGGTTGACTCGTCTCTCTTCCCTCGACACGTGTGCAGTAGTTGTGCACCTAGATTCTCTCGGCTTCTCATTGTTCGGTACATTTTCGTTTATTTGCTGCAGCGGAATTACTGTAATCAGGTATATTAGCCTCTATTATTTGGTGTTGCTGATTGTTTAGTCATTCGAAGTGATTTCGTAGTTTTCGAATTCTGGTTGAATGTTTCCCTTTGGATGTTCTTGTTGCACTTGTTATTTAATATGACAGAATCAAGTGCCTACGACAGAATCAGGTATACCCCTGAGGAAATAGTTTCATTTCGGACTCCTATGTCCAATTCTGCCCCTTCTGCTTCTAGTGCTCCTAGTGCCTCCTCCCACTATACTATGCGCAGTCAGGTATAATTTATCATGCCCTTAATGTAACATCTGCCAACTCTGTGTATAATTTCTCATCCCCTTAATGTAACATCTGACAATTCTGTTAGGATTATTGACTATGGTGCGTCCAAACACATGACTGGTTTGTCAAATCTCTTTACATCTTCTTATACTCCTTGTTCTGGAAAAGATAGTTATACTCACTGATGGTTGTCTCAGGGGGAGGTTCTATAATTTGTACTCCTACTATGTCTTTATCCATTGTTCTTCATGTTCCTTCATTCACTGCAAATTTATAACGCCTCACGAAATATCTAAATTGTTCAGTCACATTTTTTCCTTCTCATTGTGTTTTTCAGGACTTTGTGACAGAACAGAAGATTGGCAATGGTAGTACAATTGGCAACCTATACTATCTTAGATGTTCCTCGGTCTAATGTCTTTTGTCGAGATAGGGACTACTACAACTCTTCAATCCACCTATGACTCTAGTCTGATTTCCCTCCATCAGTGGCATCGTCGTCTAGGAAATCCTTCTTTTAGTGTTTTAGAATCTTAATTTTCTCATTTTGCTAAAGCAATGTAATAAAAATCAATTTCTGTGTGAACCTTGTGAATTGGCTAAACACAAATGGTCAATTTCTGTTATTAATCAACGTCATTTTGAATTTTTTGCTATCATTCATACTGATGGGTGGGAACCCTCGCGTTATTTCTCGTACAGGTCATCGTTGATTTGTTAGTTTCATTGATTGATATTTTCGTACGACTTGGATTTATCTTCTTCATTCAAAAAATGAAGTTTTTTCCTGCTCAAGAGAATTTCCTAAAATGACACTAACCCAATTTTGATGCCAAAATCAAAATTTTACATAGCAACAATGGTCTTGACTATATTGATTGTACTTTTGGGTCGTACCTCACTGATCATGGCATTATCCTTCAAACGTCTTGTATCAAAACCCCTGAACAAAATGGAGTCTCTAAACAGAAAAACCGTCATTTACTTAAGGTTACTCACACTTATGTTCACTATGCATACTCCTAAGTCACTTTCGGGTAATGTTGTCCTTCCTGTTTCTTTCCTTATAATCATCTTCCTTCTCGGGTTCTTAGCGATCTCAACCCTCTCTCTCTTCTCAAACACATACCCAGTCCCACTCTTTCCCTGCGAGTTTTTGGATATGTATGCTATATACATGATAAAACTTTACTCGTGGTAAACTTGACCCTAAATCCCTTTGATGTGTTTTCATTGGGTATTCTCCTACTCAAAAATGGTACAAATATTATCACCCTCTATCCAACCGTGTTCGTCACTCGTGATATTACTTTTTGGGAATCGGAATCCTTCTATCTCCCTCTATTCCTCAAGGGGGAGACTCATACTCATATAGAGTTGATGCAGCTTGACCTAGTGTTGTTCCTTTCTCTAATCCTTCCCAAGGGGAGTCATATGATAGATTGAATGTGCCTGTGTTGAAGACCTATTCTCACATAGATAAAGATAAAGTTGTTGGTACGCCTCCACAACAGCTCTGCCATAATCCTTGTCCTCCTCCTTATTCAAGCCAAATTGACTTTAATGGTAATAATTCCTCTGTTCCTACGAATAATTGTGATATTGATCTTCCTATTGCTCTTACAAAAGAAGCTAGATCATGTACTCAACACCCTATTTTTAACTTTGTGTCTTTTGACAATCTATCTTCTTCCTATTGTTTCCTTTGTCTTCTGTATCTGTTCATCAGGGGTGGAGAGAAGCAATTAGAAATGAAAAATGGAAAAGGGCTATGGTTGAAGAAATGAATGCTTTCAAAAAAATGACACATGGGAGTTAGTCCGTCTTCCCTTTGGGAAAAGACCAGTAAGATGCAAATGGGTATCCACGGTGAAGCAGAAGGCATATGGGTCAGTTGAGAGACTAAAAGCTTAACTTGTTGCAAAAGGATTTACTAAGACTTGTGGAATTGATTATCAAGAAACATTTTTCCCAGTTGCAAAAATGTACTCTGTCCGAACTATTATCTCTTGTGCAGCAAACTTTAGATGGAATATTTAGCAACTTGATGTGAAAAATGCTTTTCTTCATGGTAATCTTGAAGAAGTACATATGAAAGTTCCTTCGGGCTTTACTTCATCATAAACCAAGGAAAAAGGCTACAAGTTACGAAAGGTTTTGTATTGGTTGAAACAATCCCCTAAAGCTTGGTTTGTCAGATTCTATAAGGTCATGATAAGATTTGGGTACAAGCAGAGTCGGGCATATCACATGATATTTGTCAAACGAATAAATGGTAAGATTACTATTCTCATTGTTTATGTTGATGACTTTGTTGTGACAGGAGATAATGATGAGGAGATGGTCAATCTCAAAGTGAAACTTCCAAGTGAATTTGAGATAAAGGGCCTTGGGCCACTGAAATACTTTTTTGGTATAGAAGTTGCAACATCCTTAAATAGCATCTTCTTATCACAACGAAAGTAAGTTCTTGATTTATTAACAGAAACAGGCATGTTAGGATGCAAATCTACTGATTCTTCGATTGAGGTTGATCATCAATTAACAAGTGGTACTGGACCTACTGTTGATAAGGAGAGATACCATTGCTTAGTGGGTCGATTGATATATCTTTACCACATTAGGCCAAATATTTCATATTTCCTATGTTGTGGGAGTAGTGTCAATATATGCATGATCCGTGATTGTCACATGGAGGCTGTTCTATAGAATCTTGAGATATCTGAAGTCTGCTCTTGGAAAAGGTATACTGTTTTCAAATAACGGACACGTGAAAATTGAAGCCTTTTATTAAGTTGATTGGGCTGGTTCCATAGAAGACCGTCGTTTCACGTCAGATTATTGCTCATTTGTTGGTAGCAATCTTGTCGCTTAGGACAGGAAAAAATAGTTTGTTGTGGCTAGATCAAGTGTTAAAGTTGGTATAGAGCTATTGCATTGGATGTGTGTGAACTAGTGTGGCTCCATATATTACTAAAAGATTTGGGGATAGTAGTAACTAATAAGCATATAAGATTGTTCTGTGATAATAAGGCAGCTATTAGTATTGCAATAACATGATAGAACAAAGCACATCGAGATTGGCAGACATTTCATCAAAGAGAAGTTAACTAGTAGTCTCATTTGTACACCTTTTGTCAAGACTAAAAATCAGATGTTTCATCCTTTGTGTTTCGAATTGGGCTGACATCTATGCACAAACTTGAGGGAGGGGGGAGTGTTAGAATTGTAAATGGCAAAAAGCACTTTTACACCACTGTGATTGTAGTGTTTTAAGCAATTAACCACTGTGCTTTTAAAATATTCAATTAGCCCACTGTATTTTTTAAAAATGTTCAATCAACCCATTCCGTCTAATTTCTTGGACGGACGTCAAATAATTACACACGTGGCATTGGAAAAAAAATCAAAATATCAGTATTTCCTACGTGGCAAGCCAGTCAGCCAAATTCTTAATACTATTGAGCCACTGCACTTTAAAAAAGATGTAATTGGCCCACTGTGGTTTGTTTTCAAATACTAATAAAAATTTTAAAAATAAAAATATTTTTATGTTTTATTTTCTATCTTTTTCTTTACCTAAATATTTATAATATGTATAATATTAATTTTTATTAATATTATAATATTTATAATATGTATGTTTTATACAATCAATACCTCATTAATTTTTTCTTTTCCTTTATCTCTTTTCCTTTCTTTTAATTATTTTAATTGTAAATAATACAAATAATCAAAATATTCAAAATTTTAATTATTTAGAACAAAATATTCAAAAATTTTAATGGATTTTCTTAATAATTTTTTCTTCTCAAACAAAAAAATAAAATAATAAAATCATTATGTGGTAAAAAATAATTAAAATAATAAGATTTTTGTATCAATGAGATCTATTACAACATTACATTAATTTCAACAAAAAAAAATAAAAATAAAAAATCATTAATTATGTGAAAAAATAATTAAAATAATAAAATTAAAATAAATATTTTAATTCATTTTCTTTATTTGTATTCTTTTCCTTTATCTCTTTTCCTTTCTTTTAATTATTTTAATTCTAAATAATACAAATAATCAAAATATTCATCTCCCGATTCAATATTGGAGGTAAATACCATTGATACCTTTGAATCTTTGCAAATTTCTATCGAAATTCTCAAGAAGTTTCGATTTCAAAGCAATTGAAACTATCGAAATTTATGCAAAATGACCAAAATTAGAAACATACTTTACCTATAGTTTCCGTCTTCAATCGAATTGAAACGAAGACATCAAAACAACACTAATTTATTTGAATAGGGATTGTGGGGAATTCCTTAATAATATACTTTCCAGAGGATGACCTCTCCATTACGAGAGGCTAATATATCGGAGGTAATTCATCTGCTCCGGATGGCGTTCTCGGCATAGATGCGAGCGCCGTCCATGTTGCCTTTATCGATGGCTTTTTTGACCTTCAATTTCTCCGATTTCTCATCTTTCTCACACTTGCTTGCTTGGCGTTGGAGGCTCTTGGTTGTGAACTTGAGCTCCATAATCTGGTTCATCAGCTTCTCCGTGTTCCCCATTTGCTTTGATTTTGATTTCTATACCTCTGATTCTTCTTCTTGTCCACAACACTTTGATTTGGTTTCTCATTTTTTAGCGCGACGGATCTCGCTTGATTTTTGACTTTCTTTTAAAATTAATAACATGTTGTAAATACAAATTTTTGGTATATTATTTGTATTATTTAGAATTAAAATAAGAGTTATGACATTTGACCCTTTTAGAATGTGTTGCCCGAGTCGAATTTTATTGAGGAAGAAGATGAGCCACATCAGCATTTACATGTCATTTTTTTACTTTTATTTTACTTTTGAACTGCCACGTGTGTAATTATTTAACGTCCGTCCAAGAAATTGGACGGAATGGGTTGATTGAACATTTTTAAAAAGTACAGTGGGCTAATTGAATATTTTAAAAGCACAGTGGCTAATTGCTTAAAACACTACAACCACAGTGGTCTAAAAGTGCTTTTTGCCAATTGTAAATATAGAAAGACATCTAATTATAGCTAATTAGATATCTTATCCCTTGATTGTAGCCTTGTAACTTATATCCCTTGATTGTGGCCTTGTAAATTATATCCCTCGATTGTATCCTTGTAATTATCCAAATGGTAATATAAATACAATGATATGATGAGAAGGGAATTAACCTCTCATTCACCAATACTCTGTATTTTTATCAACCCTATTATATGTTTCTACATTAAGTAATACATTATAGTGAGGCACCAAGGTGTTAAGAAACTTTTTTAGTCCAGTTTCCAAATGTTGCATCATATGTGTCAGTTTGCAGGATTGGGACTTATGGGACTGCTGGAGGTTGGTTTGCTGCACTAGACTAAAGTTCACTTTGTGCTCGAAAGGCATGGAATGGATGCATGTCACTTCCAGCAATATAATAATGTCATCAAAATAAAATGTATATATAAGGTATTATTATTTAGATAATATTAACAGCACACACTAATCTCTGTTTAGTAGCTAATACATGGCACTTGGGCCACATACATACTCTCATTCATACAGAACATCAATAGATGACGAGCACTAGATTTAGGGCTTGTTCGTTTTGGTGCATTTGGGCTGCTTTAAAGCCCCAAACGCACTGCACCATGAATGGTGCAGTGAGTTTGGGGCTTAGAAGCAACGTTTTTGAGTTAAAAATGCTGCATTTCTGAGTTAAAAAATATGTGTTTGGAATAAGCATCAAGAGCGAGGATCAAATACTCTTATAGTAAGAGATGAAGAGGTTATGATGATAAATTGTTAATGGTAAAAGTGAAGGGAGTCGAGAAGAATTGGTACATGCTTTTGATGATGTACATAGGGTGTTTGTGCGTAAAATCAAAGTGTTCAAAGTTAAAGAAAATTTAAAGAAAGTGAAACTAGGTAGGGCTATGGGGATTGATGATGTTCCTATTGAAGTTTGGAGGTGCTTGGGGGTGTTGTCTTAGGTTTTCTGACAAACTAGTTAAGAAGATTATGCAAACTAAAAAGAAGCCTAATTCGGGGAGTACTAGTGCTGATCTATAAGAACAAAGGAGATACTCAAAATTTCTCTAGCCACAAAGGAATTAAACTCATGAGCCATTCAATGAAGTTGAGGAAGAGAGTAACTAAAAATTGATTAAGAATAAGGGTCTTGAGTATCACATAATCAATTAGGTTATACCTGTACAATCTTCTTGACTAGGTGATGAGTGGGATTTATACCCGCGAATCGGATATTTTATGACTTAAATAGTTGCATGTTCTCGTAGATTTTATATGGATTTGTATGATTATAGTGTCATTATGCTTAATCGATGAATTGCAGCTTTACAGGTGTTTTCTAGCATTCAGGGGCAAAACTGTCATTTTCTATACCAGCTGGCGCCCGCCAATGATACCGATGTTAGACTCAGCCATGGCTTCACCCCAATGCCTTGCGACATCGACTCGTATTCATGGCGCCACTAGACGTTCATGGACTCGCGCATGGCATGCCATGAAAGCTCAGTTTTCAACGACTTTGGCCAAATGACCACAAGGCTTAATGCAGCACACAAGCGCGCCACCCTCCGGTGCCCAGACAGTGAACAAGTGATTTTGACCTAGCGTCAAGGAGGCAGGCGTATATAACAGAAGAGGGGCTATGCATTTCAGTTATCAGAGATCATATATCATATTTTCCCATAGATTAGCTTAGGTTAGTTTTCTTTGTAATTTCTCTTTCTTTCCCTTAGTTGATGTCTGTAAATATAGATTAGGTAGATTTAGGGAGAAGCTTGTATTTCTTCGGAGCACAAGAGCAACGAGCGACACGGATTAGAAAGCTTGATTTGAGCGGACTGCGTGAAGATTGAAAGGGCTTTGACAGAGTTTCTTCTATCCATTTATCTTCTCTATTATTGTAATCCATAAATGTTGTCTTTATTGCTACTTGTATTTGGTTTAATAGCTATGAACTGAGTATTTGCTCTAAGGTTATAATGAAACCCTTTGTTATTTAAATTGACTGTCTTTTATCTCTTTGGTTGGCACCATATGATTTGGGTTGATATATTTGTGTTTTATGACTCTCGCTAAGACATTAGTGATGAATTTGGTAATCTGCATGATATCGACAGAAGAATTGTAGATTTATACCTAAATATATTAGCATGTGATTGTGGGTTTCGACTGCATAAGTTGTGCGTAGAATAGACATATCTTTGTGCGCCACGTGCGACCTAATTGAGAACTTGTGCTTAAATCCTTGTTATGATTGATTCACATAGACATGTAGGATTGTATCTAGCTCGGACGTTCTTTTCTGTTCTATTCCCTTTTGGGTGGATCTGGAGAGGATATGTTTGTGCATACCTCGACAGAGGTGCATAGGCACCTGTGTGTTCTCGGTCGACAAATTGTCGTGACAATTAAGACCAAAGAGAGAAAGGGTAGCTAGTTTGATGAAACATAACATGTCAGGTGTTCGACAGAATGCCTGTGTGGGGTGAAGTTGTGACCTTAGCTTGAATTCCTTAGATTACCATTCGTTATCCATTTACTTGCTTTGTTAATTAGTTAACTAGATTAATCACACTTCCATTTACTGTTGTTAGAATAAGGCTTTAGCGATTCATAATCGGTACTTGGTAAATATTAGTCATAGTTCATCGTGGGTACGACACACTCCTTATCACTGTATTACTTGTTAGACCGCGTATATTTGCGCGTGTTTAGTGATTGGTTTTCCGACCAACAAGTTTTTGGCGCTGTTGCCGGGGAACTATTATTCTAATAATGTCCAATATTGATTTCAATCAATAGTCTTACTTTGAACGTGTATATATCTATTTCTTTGATTTGTTTGATCTTCCTTTCTCTTTTTTTTTAAGTTTACAGATTATGGACGATCAATGTTATCAATGGCCTTATGAGGGGACAACGCAACCAAGCTCAGAAGAAGTACTCGAGAAATTGCAACTTCAAATTGCTAATGCCTTGAGGTTTTCTGACAATCTTGGGTGTCAGTCCACTCAGAATGCCTACTGTCAGAATCAAGCTGACTTTGAGCCGATTCCCTACCATCCAAACTGCCAGGGTTATCCAAACTCTTGGGCTACAGTCAAGAGCCATATCATGATCCGAATCATGCATCTCTGTTTGACTATCAGTCTCCGCCGCAGTATGAATTGACGTCTCGACCCAATGAAAGCTTTTCTGAGTATTCAACACAAGAATAAGAGAACAGGCTTGCAGAGCTTCTCACGACTTTATTGAGAAAAATGAGGTTCGGGTGGCAAGCCAAGAAGCCGCATTGCACAGCCTTGAAAATCAAATGGGGCAACTCGTCAATGCCATCACAAATCTACCGCAAAGCAATCTCCCGGTCTTAATTGATCTCGAAGATGAAGCTGTAGAGCATTGCACGGTGGATACACAAGGAAAATGCAATGAGTCTCACACAGTTGTTGAGGGAGACGTCATAGTGCAGACTAGCCAACCGGTGGAGTCTGAAGTTGGAGACTATAGGATCACCAGTGGGTACACTGTCAAGACTGATCAACAACCTGAACCCACGCTCCCGACTATGGAAATCTGTGAGGGCCCAATAGCGCACAAAGAACGCTTTCAAATTAATGAACAAGGGGAATTAGTGGATAATTCCAATGGTGAAATATTCTTTGTGCCGAAGGATGAAGAAAGCATGAATGACCAATCCTTCATGTCTGCCAAAAATCCAAAGGAATTGACGAATAGGCGGCATGAAATGGTCATTTTCGCTTATAAGCCGGATTGAACGGCGGCGGTATAGTCAAGCTGACGACTTTAAAACAAGCGCTTGGTGGGGACGCACCCCCATCTCGGTATAAATTTTATCTGTTTTCTTTACTTATGTCTAGTTTATTTTGTGTCTGTTCGCTTTAGTTGTTAACATAGCTGTCAGATTGTGCATCAATGTTTTTGTGTCTATCATCTGCAGGCAGCATGTTTACTATGATGTAATGTATATTACAATAGTGTTATGAGGTTTTTAATAATGTATGTTGCTTTTGTAGTGTAGTTTTTACTCCTGTCTTGGCATTGTGCAGAAAACAGATAAGAAAACACAGGAAATAGTCTTCGTAGCCATGGCTACCACCAATCAGATTGCAATTCGCCATGGGCCACAAGCATATTACCTATCCTCTCTCTCTTCCTTATTGCATTTTCTGACTCAGCACCAAGCACCTAAGTATTATTGCACAGTCTCTCTCCTCCGCTACCCATGGCGCCAGATAACACAAAGAAGACTTTTCGACTACTGGCGCCAAAGCGAACCTCGCCCCGCTAACTTTCAGCTACAAATACCTAACCAACAAGGAAGTCAGGCGCCTACGGTGAGATAGCGAATTTGATTTTTAACTACAGTTTTTAGCAGCAGTTCGGCCACACCTCATCATTTCTCCCCAATCCTCTCGACGTCCCTGGGCAGCAGCAGAGCATAAAATAAGCCCTCATCTACCAACAACAGAGCATAAAATAAGCCCTCATCTAACAACAACTGCACGATCATTCCACCCGTATTATGCTCCACACTCCCCATCATTTCACACCAGAACCCAAATCAGTCGCCCAATACCAAGCCAGTGCACGCAAAGAACAAAGGGCAGAATCAAACTAGGGTTTCCAAGTCAAGGTATCTTTGTTGGATTTAATTCAAGCAAACATTTTTGTTGGTTTTATTGGGGTGTTTGTTGTCATCTGTTTGTGTGATTTCCACTAGGGAAATCTGGTTAGAGCATAAACAATCCAAGACTGTCCAAATTGGTTTTGAAGAGTGCACTCTAGGTGTTTGATAAAATTCCTGAAAGAAAAGTTGATTGAATTGGGGCTGAATTGGCATTGCTTGTGCATTGGGTCTATTTGGCTCAAGTTTGAGAGAATTTTGGCACTGCTTAGGGACTGTTTCTGCATCAAGCCAACTGAATTTCTGAAATGGCACAAAAGCGACAACGCCTTAGCGTCGGCGGTTCCTCATCCGTCGCACCAACGCCATGGGACAGAGCCAAATTCACCGATGAGGAGGCATGGAAACGCTACAAGAGCTCTTTTTCCGCTCGAAATTTGATTCCCGAGCGGGGTTTGAGGCCGGGCAAAAATGATGGCGAGTTGGTGACCATGATCTCGGGACGCCAGTGGATTCACTTCACGAGGTCGCCCGATTCGGCTATTGTATCTGTGGTTCGGGAATTCTATGCCAATGCAAGTGCCGAGGGGCCGTCGGTTGTCCAAGTTAGGGGGAAGACAGTGGATTTTGGAAGCCTAGCTATTAACGAACTGTTTGCCACGCCCAACTATGAGGGCAAGGATTATACGGAGCCGGGGCTCCGCAGCTATGACTTAGAGGATATTATCAGGAGGCTCTGCAAGCCCGGGACGTCATGGAAAAAGAGCGACTACACGGGGGAAAAGACCAGCTTCCCGTCTTCAGCGCTCAGTCGCTATGGGAAGGCATGGTTTAGCTAAGCGACGTGACGAAGGATAGAGCGATCGTTTTATTTGCTATTGTCACGGGCGTGAAAGTGGACATCGGGGTGCTCATACACGAGTCCATCATAAAAGCGATCAAGAGCACAGTTGCTTCGGGACTCCCTCACCCATCCATGATCACCAGGCTATGCAAGAGGGCAGGTATCCATTGGGGGCCTGAAGAGATAACTCTACCTCCCATGTCAGTCATTGACCACCAGACGATCTCACGCTTCATTATGTGGGACGGGGCAGAGTCACATATTAGAGGTGAAGGGTATGGGCCACCTACAGCACCACCTCCTACAGCAGAGCCAGAGCCCTCTCAGGCACCAGACGCAGCCCCACCGCATTGTGGTCTTGACCGACATTATGGCGTCCCTCACCTGTCTTGCATGACGTAAGCAGACGCCG
This sequence comes from Panax ginseng, assembly GCA_020205605.1. Taxonomy (NCBI): domain Eukaryota; kingdom Viridiplantae; phylum Streptophyta; class Magnoliopsida; order Apiales; family Araliaceae; genus Panax; species Panax ginseng. Next base: position 26,749,603 of record CM035142.1, read on the forward strand.
AGGCGCCGAGGCGCAGAGGCAATGGGAGGCACATAGTCATGCAGATGCTCAGGGCGGAGAGATAGCGATCAAAGATGCCAGTGGCCGGTAAACACTATCAGCGAGTGCATCTACACTGCTGTGTCTGATGGGCGAGAATGAGGAGTTCACGCCATTCCAGTTCCCGGAGCCTCCTGTTTTCCCACCATACCCTCCACCATCACCGCTTGCATAGAAATTTGGAGAGAGACGAGATCGCTCTGAGTAAATAAACTTGTGGAAGCCCTCCTGCATATGATGCTCTATGTTTAGCAATGAGGGCATTGCTCACCTCAAGTTTGGGGGTGTTTTCAGCTTATATATCTGTTATTTCTTTATTGCCATGTTAGGATTGCATACTTTAGACTTTAATATGTTTTATTTCAGTATTGTGGTGCAGTCGTTTTGAACTGCGGGATTATGTTTGGATTTTTATTATTATGCCATGAACTGTTTTTGGTTTTCATTGTATTAATGCTTTGATTATTATCAGCATGATTGTGGTTTATAGCCATCTTTTTGGGGCTTATACAGATTTGATGCTTGTGCCATATGAATGGTCTTTTTACCCTATTTTGAGCTGCTATTTAGCAAGGGTTACGGTTATCATTAATTTTTTATTGTGGCTGATGACAAGCGTCAAATATTTATGCATATCTCTTAGAGTCGTGTCAAGCATGTATGAGCTAGGGGTTGTTCAATTGATAAGTTTAGACTGTTATTGATCCGTCCTTAGAAAGCACTGACTAACTGCGTTAACTCGTTATTTTTTGAATTTAGTTCACATGTTTATTGCTTTGAGAGTTTGTTCACTTTTATAAACTTTCATTTTTTACAAGGTAATAAAAGATTTAGACGTTTATACAGTTTTGGATCTTGGTTTCTGGCATGTTGACATATAAAAAAAAAATGAATGAAACGAAAATAAAAATAGAAAAGAAGAGTTATATCGAAAGTTTTGCGGTGGGTCGAGATGGAGCGTAAAACGCACTCGCCCATAAACGCAGGACCGATATCGAGATGGAGCATAAAATGCACTCGCTTAATAAAGTTCGTTTTTGTTGTAAAATCTCAATGGCTTATGTTGATTACGTGGCCTTTATTGCTCGAGTTATTAGATTCATAGGGGTGTTCTACACCTAGTGCCCTAAAGTCGTCTGGTTTGGGAGTCACTGATCAAAAGCTCATTCATGGGTAGTTCTGAATAGCCTAAGGTAATTAAGTACTGTCCGAGTCAAATTTTACTATCGTCATACTAGTCTTTTGATCTTTTCTTGCATTTGCGTCTTATTCTTAATGCTTGTTAAATGTTTAAGTTGCGAAATTTGCTTATTGTTATTAACAATCGACTGTGCGAGCTCATTTGAGTTATGATTAGTTAGGACGAATGGTCTCCACACACACACACATAGAATGGATCGAATACAGTTTTATGCTTGAAATTGAATTAACCCTTATTCATTTCTGTGTTTGCCCTATTCTTTGGGAGTGGCTATGATCGAGCTTGGAAGCCATGGAACTACTTTACAGTTTTAGTTTTCTTTCGCGTGTGTTTTATTATTAGTGTTGTGTTAGATAGTTTGCTCGAGGACAAGCAAAGACTTAAGTCTGGGGGTATTTGATGAGTGAGATTTATACCCACAAATCGGATATTTTATGACTTAAATAGTTGCATGTTCTCATAAATTTTATATGGATTTATATGATTATAGTGTTATTGTGCTTAATCGATGAATTACAGCTTTACAAGTGTTTTCTAGCATTCAGGGGCAAAACTGTCATTTTCTATACAATCGGCCATGCATAGTACCAATGCCCAAGATGTTAGACTCAGAACGGCATGGGCACCACCCCCAATGCCTTTTGTCGACATCAACTCATGTACAGCAGCCTGGCACTAGACCTTCATGAACTCATGTACAAGTACATGAGCTCCGGTTTTCAAACGACTTTGGTAAGCCAAATAACAAAAGGCTTAATGCCATGCATGCAGCATAACACACCTCCGGTGCCCAGACAGTGAACAAGTGATTTTGACCTAGCGTCAAGGAGGCAGGCGTATATAACAGAAGAGGGGCTATGAATTTCAGTTATCAGACATCATATATCATATTTTCCCATAGATTAGCTTAGGTTAGTTTTCTTTGTAATTTCTCTTTCTTTCCCTTAGTTGATTGTCTGTAAATATAGATTAGGTAAATATAGATTAGGTAGATTTAGGGAGAAGCTTGTATTTCTTCTTGACCTGAAGCAACGAGCGACACCTGATTAGAAAGCTTGATTTGAAGCGACCGTGTGGAGATTGAAAGGGCTTTGTGAGTTTCTTCTATCCATTTATCTTCTATTATTGTAATCCATAAATGTTGTCTTTATTGCTACTTGTATTTGGTTTAATAGCTATGAACTGAGTATTTGCTCTAAGGTTATAATGAAACCCTTTGTTATTTAAATTGACTGTCTTTTATCTCTTTGGTTGGCACCATATGATTTGGATTGATATATTTGTGCTTTATGACTCTCGCTAAGACATTAGTGATGTATTTGGTAATCTGCATGATATCGACAGAAGAATTGTAGATTTACATCTAAATATATTAGCATGTGATTGTGGGTTTCAACTGCATAAGTTGTGCGTAGAATAGACATATCTCCGTACATACCACGCGTGCACCTAATTGAGAACTTGTGCTTAAATCCTTGTTATGATTGATTCACATAGACATGTGTAGGATTGTATCTAGCTCGGACGTTCTTTTCTGTTTTATTCCCTTTTGGGTAGATCTGGAGAGGATATGTTTGTGCATACCTCGACAGAGGTGCATAGGCACCTGTGTGTTCTCGGTCGACAAATTGTCGTGACCATTAAGACCAAAGAGAGAAGGGTAGCTAGTTTGATGAAACATAACACGCCAAGTGTTCGACAGAATGCCTGTGTGGGGTGAAGTTGTGACCTTAGCTTGAATTCCTTAGATTACCATTCGTTATCCATTTACTTGCTTTGTTAATTAGTTAACTAGATTAATCACACTTCCATTTACTGTTGTTCAAATAAGGCTTTAGCGATTCATAATCGGTACTTAGTAAATATTAGTCATAGTTCCTCGTGGGTACGACACACTCCTTATCATTGTATTACTTGTTAGACCGTGTATACTTGCGCGTGTTTAGTGATCGATTTTCCGACCAACACTAGGCAATAGATGGAACAGTATAGATGAAAGACAAAGGACCTTCATATAGTGTTTCTTGATCTAGCGAAGGATTTATAGTACCTAATGAAGATCCTTTTCTGGATTCTTGAGAAAAAAAAGTGCCTACAAATATTTTGATATGATTAAGGACATACACGAGGGAACAATAATTAGTGAAGACTTGTGTGGGCACATCAGATGATTTTTCAGTCACAATAAGATTACACTTGGGATTGCCGTTACTTCCTTGTCTTTTTACTTTAATAATAAATGAAATAACAAAAGCATCCAGGATTAGGTGACATGTTATATGTTATTTTTCAATAATCTTGTGTCAATCGATGAGAGTATCGAAAGTGTTAATGCTAATTCGGAGTTATATAGAAATACATTGGAATCTAAGGGTTTTAGATTAAGTCAGAATAAGGAAAAATATATGGAGTACTAGTCTAACAAATTAAGAAGAAGAGATTCAAGCATTGCAAATACGTCAGAACAGGAGGTGCCCAAGAAGTATGCTTTCATATACTTGGGATCAATATTGCATAAAGTGGGATATTTGATGAGCATGTAACCCACATGATTAGAGCAAGATGGATGAAGCGGAGTGTTGTGCCATCCTAAAATCACCGTTAAGTTGAAGAGAATGTTATATAAGATCACAGTAAGACCATCAATGTTGTATGGAGCTGAATGTTTGATGGATCTCCAACATTTAGTAATATTTTGATGATAACAATAATTAGTAAATAGGTTAATTAAAAGGGTAAAATCCTCTCCATAGGATTTATATATTATAATTGATTTACTTTGACCAAAAATGTTTTCTAATCCTATTGAATTAATATTTTCTTGACCTTGATAATTTAATATCAAATGTTAAAGAGATTAATTCACAAAGTAATATTTCCTAAGACAAGGAGAACTATTATTCTCAAATGATTTTTATTCACTAAAACCTTCAGAATAATATATTATATATTATAAAACTATTTTCTAATATAAGAACAAAAAGGAAGTAAAATGCTTTAGTTTTTTTTTTTATCAAAATGGAATTTGGAATTGGGGGCATTGAAATTGGAATTGTAATTGATATATGTGTGGGCCCATGTGCTTAAGAGAAGAAACAAAAGAAAACTTGGAAGGCTAAAAGCCTTTGCTAGCTTTGACCGTAGCATATGCTGAGAAGTTTTAAAGAAATGGTCATGTGTTTGCCAAAATGTGCTTAGAATTTGGTAACTAATAGGCTAAGTTTTTGAAAGTTTTAAATTTTTCAGCATGCTTTTCTTCAGGCTATCCGTGTGAGCCTTTAAATAATTCATCCAAGCCATTAAATTACAAACTTAATACTCTTGGCCTTTGTTTTTCAAAATGAATTCCCAAATTAGCTTTATACCTTAGGCTCAAAAATTCTATAAATAGGAAGCTTATTCTTTCATTCGAGATTGCCAATTTACAAGAAAAGAAAAGTTTACTCTTCTTGCCTACATACGCTCTCTATAAAAAATTCTCTTTTCTAAGTTCTGATTATTTGACAAAAAGAAAAATTGGTCAAAGTATTTGAGATAAGTTATTGAATTGATTTATTTGAACTATCTCATTCATACATGTTTATAATTATAGATATACAAATGTAAATTATTATACACATTTATATATATATATATATATATATATATATATATATATATATATATATATCTATTCATATCATATAAAAAGTTGGTACTTAGATACCGATATTTGGAGGTATTCATTAAACAAAAATAGCATTCGAACTGTCTTTAAAATCCTAAGTGGCCTTTTATAGATATAGTGTATTTATATAAATATCGTAAAGTAGATCAGTACTTAGACACTAATATTTGTAAGTATTCCTTAAACAAGAATATCATTCAAACGGTCTTTAAAATCTTAAGTGGTCTATCGAAAATATTTATATAAATATTAATTGTGAAACTTTAAATTTGGTCAGTATTTAGTTACTGAGATTTGGCGGTATTCCTTAAACAAGAATATCATTCGAACGGTCTTTAAAATCCTAAGTGGCCTTATTTAAAACATTCACATAATAGATAAAATACAATACTATATATATTTTTAAGTTAAACAGATTTATTTGTTATATCATGTATTATTTAATTGATCACCTAGATGTACTCGTAAGAAATGTCGGACTTACGGACTACGTGTCAGGTTGTCCTTGTCAAAGAAAGAAAGAATAAAATGCTCATGGTTTTTGACCAAACTCAAAGTTTAACTGGTGTTTATCATCGTTAAACGTTTTAAAGAAAAGAGAAGTGCTATTTTGATTTATTCACTGTACTTCATAACTATTTGTTCAGTTATAGAAGATATAATCATATGATTCTTGATTGTTGTTCCATTATAACTGTTCTACTTGCTGAGCTAGTTATGCTCACCCTTGCTTGAACCATATGATTGCAGCTACGAATGAACGGATTGAAGGATCCAGTAAAGACAAAGGAAAGGCCAAGGAGGATAAGTAGTTATCCTTGTAATAGATTAGTATTACTTTTGTAATGATGTAATATTATGACAAAAAACATATGTAATGGTTACAAAGAATTTGGGAAGGGACTTATTATTATGTAATAAATAGTAAACATATTCACTCTATTGATGTGTTCAGTTGAATGTATGTGTAGATAGTAGCACCATCTATCGGGTTGGAAGGTACCCGAATTTGGGGGCGTCACATGTAGCCTCCGGAGTTGGATCATACCCACAATGTTTTTCATGTTTCGGTGTTACGACCGTACAAGCCCGATTACAAGCATGTTATAGAATATGAACCCTTGCAATTTGAAAAAGATTTATCTTACGAAGAAGTTCATGTTCAAATAGTTGACAGGAAAGAGCAAGTACTAAGAAACAAAGTAATACCTTCTATTAAGGTAATCTGGAGGAACCACAACGCTGAAGAAGCTACGTGGAAACTCGAAGATCAGATAATGAAAAATTATCCTCACTTATTTGCTTAATCCGTGTTTAGCGATTCTGAGGACAGAATCTTTGTAAGGGAGGAGAATGTAACGGAACGAATTAATTGAGTCGTGATTGTTAAGACAAAATCCTTTTAAAGAGGGAAAGATGTAACGAACATGATTTGTGTATTAGATTTTAAATATTTATTGAATTAAATAAATATTTTCATTTATTTATTGAGTTAAATGAATATTTAATGGAATTGTTGTGGATTAATTTAATTAAGAGTTATGTATTAATTAGATTAATGTGGAATGATTTTATAATTTGAAGTTTGAATTTAATTGGGATGATTAAATTAAATGAGTTGTTTAATAATGATAATGTTGTTCTAATTAATTTAATAATTAATTAGAGATTTAATGATTTGTTATAATTAATAAATAAGAATTATAATTATGTGGTAATTTGATTGAATAAGTTATATTGGCTTTTATTTAATTGAATTTAAATATTAGAATTTGACTAATTAAAGTGTGACAAATAAACTATATGATAAGTGAATTAATAAAAATAAATTAAAAAGGGAGCCTTTAAGGAACTAGCCAAACATGCCTTGAGAACATGGGATCAGTTTAAGCCATGATGCGCTTACCTGATACCCACGTATATCAGTTATACGTATAATAAGTCTTGTGCCTTATGTTAGTTTACTTGAAAAAATATTAGTCTGCGAAACTAAACAGAAAAAAGAGAGCTTTGAGAGTGTGAATTTGAAGAAAAAAATTGGAATCAAAGGAGAAGTGTTTTATCATCTTTGCTCAATCTAAACAAGAAATCAATGGTAAATTCTTAATCTCAAGCTTTGGTTCGTGTTCTTCATGAATTAACTGAAAATTTATTCTTTTAAGTTCTCTGTAATTGAGTTTTCATAGTTAAATTGTTAAGAAGTTGTTTATAGTTGTTAATAAGCATTTATAATCTATTATATGATGTTTATAAACAATTTTGGTTGAATTAATCAATAAAATTATGTTTAAAAAGGAAGTCTTGAATTTACAGTGATATATGTATGAATATGGCTTATATGTATACGAATTGATGCTTAAATTGTATGTCAATCGATAAATTGATGATTGATTATGGTTATACATTAAGAAACGAAAATAATGTAAGTTTAATGGACTGATTTGGTGTAATAACGAATCTGTTATGTGTAATTTCATTAAATTTGAAGAAAGTTTGATAAAATGGCAAAAACCTTAATTTTTGGTTCTTAAATTGATAGTTTATGCGGTTTATAATGTTAGAATCATGCTAGAAAGGTTGAGTTATGATTACGTATGAATGCTAGGGTCTGGGTAGGCTTAAATTGTTGTATGCACAAAGAAACTGGAAGTTTATAGCCATCTTCTGTGTTCTTCGCGAACTGTTGCTCCCTGTTGCTGTGCTAAGGCGCCGTAACGCCTGTCTCAAGAGTAAATGGAGCGCTGCAGCGCCAGGCCTGAGCTGCAGCATCCGATTATAGGCATAATAGTTGAGCCGCAGCGCCTTGGTCGCGCTGCAGTGCCAGTTCTCAGTTCAATCTGTGGCGCTGCAACGCTAAGTGGCAGTTTTGCCCAGAAAATTTTATTTGATTGTTAAAGTCCATAAAATGTAATTGTAACCTAATCTAATGAACATGAAAATACATTAATCATATAATGAAATGTTAAAACAGATTAGTAAAATGTCAATAATGATTTCAAGTGATTAATTGATTTCAAGTAAGAGCTAAGTTAAGTTAAAAGAAAGTATACTCATGATGTTAGTTGTGTTATAATTAATTGGTATTGCGACTTTAAATGGTATGTAGAGTTAATTGGAGAACGTAGGTAGTAAATTGTTTAATCTACGCACGAGACAAGTTCCCTAACTCTAAACTTTCATTGAGCAAGTTCTTAAACCTTATTCTTATATTGAGCAAGTCTCTTACTCTTGTTTCTAGCTATTCAAAGTCTAAATTATTCAAGTTTCCAAATGAAATGTTCTAATTCTTTTGAAATAATACTTCGACTATACAATTTTTATTCAATTGTATATAGTTGATATTTAATCTTTGATTTAAATATCGATTATATTACTGTATCGAACCCTTAAAATGGCTAGTGAACCCTTATTGATTCGACTAGTCCATAGTTGATGAGCGTTCTAAATTCTAAAACTATTATTGAAGCCTATCCAAACCAAACTTCCTTTGGTGTGTACTCTTATGTCAAAACTGAGATGAACCCTATTATAGGGGATTATATTACGCGATAGCGTTAAGATGTTTGTTCACAATACATTGTACGAAGGGCTGATCTCCCTAAGTACGAGAAGTAAGATCCATATAGTCTTATGAGTGTTAAAGGTTTAAAGTAGAAATTCTTGACAACCTAGGACATAGTTCGTGGTCTTGTGACCCTCAGATGTACTTTTGATCTTGTTTTCTAATCTTGATTCAAAAGTCCAGCTTTCTATTATCCATTATCCATTGATTACTTGCATGTTATCATTATTATTATTATTATTATTATTATTATTATTATTATACTTGTGGGCAATCGTTTGCTCACTCTTGCATAATAACATTGCAGTTAAGGTTGAAAGAACTGACGAGCCTTCCACTAGTAAAGGCAAGGGCAATATGAACAAGTGATGAAGACTTGTTTAATTTTATTTGAGAACGATTATGTTATAAGACTTATTTAATTATGTTATGTTTCCGCATTTGATGTATTTAAGGCTAGACAACCTAGGATTTAGTTATGATGTTGCAACCCTTTAATGGGAGGATTTCTATTTAAGTTATGAGCTTTATTTATATCCTTGTTTATAGGTAGTTAGATGTGATTTAATTGGACAGTGAACACCAAATCCTGCGGGAACGAAGTACCCGGATTTTGGGGTGTTACAGAAAATGAAGGTTACAGCCATTAAGGAAATGCAACATCTAACTATCTATCCTCTTAATAGCCTTACTGGAAATATTTGTGCTCACAAATTCGACATATTAGTCGAAAAAGCAGGATCGGATACTAATCTCAAGAAGAAAGGAATTGCTTTCAAAGCTCTGCTTGTATATTAAGAAAGTAATGATAAGGAGTTAAATAAAGAACTCTTGAGTTTAGATAATAATGAAGTTGCTCTATTATCAAGACAACTAGATAGTGATTCAAAGCAAAGCCAAAAAATATGGCAAAGGTTTTCTGAAGACAAACAACTTCAAAGGCAAACAAGTCTTTAAACCAAAAACACAAGGAGAAAATTTCAAAGTCAATAATAACAACAAATTTCAGAAATGTCAGCTCCAATAAAAATTCAAATGTATATTTTGAATGCAACCAGCCAGGACATTTCAAGAAGGATTGTCCAAAACTAGCCAACAACAAAGGACTAGTAGCTGAGGGGCTGAGATCTAAGTGACGAACAAGAAGCTGCTGAACAAACTGAGAGAATTGAAAATCTATGTTTAATGGCAGACAATTATTCATCACCAAAATTTGAGGTAAATTTTGAACATTAATTATTCACATACTTTAGATAATATAAATGAAAAAAATCAAGAACTAGAAAAAACTTATAATTGTTTATATGAAGAAAATGAAATTATTAAACAAGATTTTATTAAATTAAAATTTTCATTAGAAAATTAATGAAGACTAGCAGAAATCTTGAAATAGAAAACTCAAATTTAATTGTAATTAATGAAAGTTTAAAAGAAAAGGAGAAACTAGAAAATGATTTTTCAAAAATTCATTACTAAAAGAAGAATTGGAAAAATTAAGAAACATAAACAAAAACCTTGAAATAGAAAATTCAACATTCATTATTTCTATTGAAAATTTCAAAATTGAAAATTCAACACTTGTTGTAATTAATGAAGATACTCGTATAAAAGTGTCAAGTGAGGATGTTAAAAATCTCAAGATTGATAATTCATCTCTAAAAATAGAATTAGAAAAACAAAGTGAAGAATTAGGATGTTGAATACAAGATCTAACCTTTTTTCTAAGAGTTCAGTATCATTAGAAGAACAAGTAGAATTAGAATTTCTCACCAGTAGCACTATCAGGACTAGGCTCTGAGCAGGGTTGGTGCAATGGTAGTACAGAAATGATGACCTTATTCTTGCCTCTTTAAACATAGGTCCTTAACTCAAGCTCATTTTATCTAGTATATGACTCCCCTGTCTAGATTCATCAGAGAAAACAACAACAGGAACAGGAGAAGGATAAGATGGTATAGTACTACTTGTAATACTAGCCTCAAGAGGAAGCTTCTCCTCATCAATAACATCCTCTCCTAAGGAGAAGCTGAGGAAGAATAAAAAGGTTCCAATTCCCAAAAAGTTACATCCCGAGTGACTAATACTTTTGGGTTGGAGAATACCCAATGAAAACACACCTAAGAGCCTTAGGATCTAGTTTCCCCGAGTGGAAGATTTATCATGAACATAACACACAGCCAAAAACTCGAGGCCAAATGGGACTTCTGTTCCAAAGAATTCTAGAAGAAAGTCGGATTTATAATAAATGCAGCAATCAGAACAGCAACTCCCCATAGAAATTTAGGTGTGTGAATATAAGAGTACGAGCTACCTCCAGTAAGTGTCGATTTTTCCTTTCCACCACCCCATTTTGTTCTGGGGTTTTGACATAGGGGTTTTGAAGTATGATATCATGCTGAAATAGATAAGATGCAAAAACAATATTATTACTATATTCACGACCATTATCACTATAGAGAATTTTGACTTTAGCTGCAAATTGAGTTTGAATCATTTTATGAAATTCCTGAAAACAATCACCCCCCTCATTTTTGGAACGAAAAAGATAAATCCAAGTTACACGAGAATGAAAATTAATGAAACTAACAAACCATCTATGACCAGAATGGGAAACAACTCGAGAGGGTCCCCAGGCATCAGTATGTATAATAGCGAAGGATTCAGAATGTCGACTATTAATTTCCGAGTAAATAGAACGTTTATGTTTACCCAATTCACACGGTTCACATAAAAACTTAGTTTTATTATATTGTTTGACTAGAGATAGAAACAAAAACTAATACTGATAGAGGGATGTCTCAAACGTCGATGTCATTGATGAAGAGAAGTCAACCTAGAGTCAGACGTACATTGAAGAGCCTGAGTAGTCGTCAAATCTGTAATTAAAGGCATGTTAGACGATGGAACATCTAAATAATATAGAACACCAACTGCACTACCACTGCCAATCTTCTGTCCCGTCACCAAGTCCTGAAAAACACAATGAGTTGGGTAAAAAGTGACTGAGCAGTGTAAGGATTCAGTAAGACGTTGGAGAGATAATAAATGAAGGAATATGAAGAACAAATGATAATGTCAATGAAGGAGTACAAACAACTGAATCACTCCTAGAGCTAGAAGAAAGGAAATCATCAATTACTCAAACCTTGTCTTTGCCAGAATAAGGCACGTATGAGGTAAAGAGGCTGTAAGACATGGTCATATGCTCGGAAGCATATGATCCAACTAGGGCAAGTTGATGAACCATTAAAAGCATAAGAATGTATACCTGATTGGACATAATGTGAAGTAATAGATTTTGAACAGAATTTCCAAAAGGCTGAAAATTCCTCAAGAGTGAGTGCAATAGTTATTTCTGAGGGACTGAATGCATCAACAGGAAGTGTTGTAGTGGACACATAGACCTGGGAACCACATCCATAACCACTACTAGACCGACGTCCCGCCCTTTAGGACGTCCATGAAGCTTAAAACACCAATCTCTAGTATGGTTCTTTCCTCCACAGTAGTCATCTTCGCGGGACTCCTTCTCAACAGGCTTAGGATACGAAGTAACCATAGCTGATCGGTCAACATAATTTAAATTTAGAACCATCACCAAACGTCTACATTCCTCTTGCTGGACTCTAGCATGAGCATCTCGTAGTGATGGAAATGGTGTGACCAATTAGTTGTGCTTGAAATTGATATACTCTTATGTTCAAACAAGCCAAAAAATCCACAACTTTATCTTCACTAACGAACTTTTAATAAGTTGCTACATCTACCAAAAAAACTCGGTAATGATCAAGCTCCTGCCAAAGTGCATTAATCTCCTCAAAATACTGAGCTACAGTCATCTCCCCTTGACACAGCTCACGAATTCTTTTACGAATATCATAAGCCTTAGACATATCACCAGAAACAAAGACAATTTGAGAGATAGCTTCCCAAAGCTCATAGGCAGTGTCTAAGAACATGTAACTACTCCGCATACTAGGTTCCATCGAATTAAAAATTCATATCTTTACCATGGAATTATCAAATTTCCACTCCTCCCGAGTCATACGCGATTTCTCAGGCATAGTAGTTGTTCCATTGATGAAGTGTTGCATACGATTAGCCTCAATTGACATGCGACACGCTTGAGACCATGCCAAATAGTTGGTTTCATCCAGTTTAAAGGGGCTGAGAACTAATGCTGAATTAAAAGTATGGCTTCTGACAGCTTGTTGTTCCATTCTACTATTATGAAACTCACTGCTAGCACCACTTTGTTTCGCCATATAACAAGTAGACACAATATATACCCAAGGAGAATAAACTTTCCAAAGGATATCACTAATTGCACCAAATAATTTATGCAGAAGAAGCAATTGGAGAGAAACACAGTGAAACAATATAAGCACAATACCAAACTGAAACCACGGAAGCTACTGACTGGAAGAAAAATAAATAAACCAAAATCAAACACCACAAAACCACTGGGAAAAACCGCGTCGACAGACGATCGTCAGAGAAAGCACACGCGCCGGGTGAAGGTGGCGTTGGCGTGCAACGAGTGTGGTGGCGCGTGGGAGCGCATGTGGCAGTTGGTCAGAGGTTGAAAATTCCTATGATGGTTGCCTAACCCTGGATAATCCAATTATGGTCTCAATTTCTTCATACATATTTATTCAACTAGGTTTCTAAGGAAAAATAAGAATGGCAGCAAGAGGAAACTAAAAAACGAGTTGTCTGTTAAGGAACGGGCTATGATACCATGTTGAAAATAGGAACCTGATTTAGGGAAATAATTTCTTTTCATTCCTCTCAATTACACTGTTTTGTATACACAAGTATCCTAATTTACAGTTATGGTAATTCCTAAATTATACTATTATAGTAATGTGTACACACTGATTATGGGAACTACAATCATGGTTACCATATCTTCTAACAAATATTAATTGTGAAATTTTAAATTTGGTCAGTACTACTCCGAGATTTGGATTTCCTTCAACAAGAATATCATTCAAATGGTCTTAAAAATCCTAAGTGACCTTATTTAAAGCGAATACATAATAGATAAAATATATTATTATATATATTTTTGAGTTACACAGACTTCTTTGTTATATCAAGTATTATTTAATTGATTAATCTATTATACTTTGATATTTATCATCACAAGTATTTGATCAAAATTTCATTTATTCATAAAATAGTTGTTGCATAATATAAAAGTTGCTTAAACTTTTATATCACAAACTTCAGTGAATATATTTGCTTGAAAAGAAGCATATCAGTCATTATAAAAGTTATTTAAACTTTTATATCTGAAATCAAAGTTATATCTGTTTGACGTAGAAACACATTCTTTATTTATAAAGGAAAAGTAAGTCTTTATAAATTTGCACTAAAATTATATATTTGCTTATTCAGAAGTACTCTTGATCTGAGCATAAAATAATATCTACTTGCTCAGAAACATTTTCACACAAATATAGAAGTTATATAAACTTCTATAATTGTGCATAAATTCACATATTTGCTTTTACAAAAGCATACTTAATTCAAGCTTAAATTTATATATTAGCTTACACAGAAGCATATTCACACAAGCATAAAAGTCTTTGAACTTTTATATCTTATCTTTAATTTCTATCTGCTTATTTGAGAAATGTTAAATATAAAAATTATTTAAACTTTTATATACCTAAACTGAATTTTATCTGCTTACTTTAGAAGAATATTTATCTCAATTATTTTTAAAAAGGAAAAAAATAGAGTTATTTTATTTTATGTACCTATGAGAAAAACGAGTAATTCTTTGACCAAGCTCAGAGTCTTAGATAGGTCAACTGAGAGTTGGGTCTAGTGTACTTGTGAAGTGAGGAAGAGGTTCTCATTTCTAGACCAGATCATAAAATAAAACTGAAGTCAAAGGAAATGTGCAACTAAGCTTAAAGAGAGAGCTGGGAGCTTGTTGTCCAAGATAATTAGTTATGTATAGTTGGAAGTTGATCTTTAAAACTTTGTAAATACTTCTTCGCCTTTTGAGTATTTAATACTGGGAGTAATAGGATTTCAAGTCCTGGAGAGGAGAGCTTGAGACTGAACGTAATAATATACCCGGGATGTATGTTGTGAACCAGAATTTTTATTGTCTTGCATATTACTTTCTAACACTGCAAATTAATTAACTTAAAATAAAAAAGACCTAAGATAAATTTTTAATTAGTAATAATCTATTCAACCCCCCTTCTAGATTATTATTGGACTTTCAATATTGGGCAGCCAAGAAGCAACATTTACCTAAGATGAGAATGGCGAAAATGAGAATGTTAATATGTATGTATGTTCATACAAGGATGGATAAGAGCATAAACGATATTATGTGAAAAAATGTTGGGTTAGCACCGGTTAAGGAGAAGATGACGGAACATAGGTACAGAGGTTTGGCCATATCTAACGAAAGTCTATAGATGCTCCAATAAGAATAGGAGTTTTAATGAGGATATAAACAGGGAGAAGGGTAAACCCAAAATTACTTGGGAGAAAGTAATAAAAGAGACGACTTGAAGAGGAAAGATATTAGAGGACTTGGCTTGTGATACTAACGAGTGGAGGAATGAATTCCACGTATTGGGGTCAAGCACAGATTTTCATGTTTTTGCTTTCTTTTATGTTTCTCTCTTTTCCCTCCTTTTGTTTTTATTTTCATTTTATATATGTATGAATATATGCATTTTAATATATATGTTTTTATTATTATTATTAAGTTCTGTTATTTTAACTATTTTCTTATATTTTATTTATATATTTTTGTTTCTCATTTAATTTGTTCAATCTTTTTTTCCTTCTTATCTTTCTACTTTTACACTTCCATACAAGATTCATTTTCAGCCTACCCAACTAGTTGGATAAAATGCATTGTTGAGTTCAGATCAGTTGAACCTCAAAATATTAGCTTATGTCCAAACTCAATCCTTGTCAAAATGAACCTATTTAAAAGGACCAAATATAAGGATTGGTGTCTGAGAAAACACACAAGGTGTTCCACATGCAGGCATAACAGAACTTGTGGACCGCCAGAACTATGATTTCTAAAACACATATGTAAAGTACTGTAATCAAGGCTCAGCCTTGTAACTGTTCATCTAAGTTCTCTATGAGTTTCTGAGAGCAGCTCCTTGTTCAGGGTCATCAGATGAGAGATCTTCCTCCAACTCCGAGAAATCGGTCGAGCGATAGGCTATCCTCGCAGAATTAAAAGCCTTTGCACAATTTTTTATTAACATAATGACACCGAGTATTTATTGCAGCCCATGCTACTAATAGCTGCTTTATTTTTAGAGCTATAAAAAATATTTAACAACTATGTATTGTTGCTCTGAAATTAAAAACAAGATTCCAAATACTTAACAATGTCTACTGATATATAGTAAAAGCCAAGTTAAAGAAGTTCTGACACAGTAGTTGCATCACATATGAAAAGTTGTTTTATGAACAGGACTGAGAACTAGACAACTACAACCCCTACAAGAAGAATCTTATGATTCTTGAATTTTTGCCTTTGTAAATTATTTGAGATTGTGATCATCGCATCGAAAACCATAATAGCTAATTAATTAGCTAAAGAGATTTTAAAATAATTCAGTACTAAACTAAGAAATTAGATGGGGCCACACGTCTAGAGCCAAGAAGAAATTGATGTATTTATTTATGGGATTTTTTTAGTATGTTTAATTTTTTAGAAACTTTAGTAATTAGATTTTTTATTTAATAGTGGGAATTTTCGATATTTTATACTGATTAGGAAATTTTAAGATTTAGTTAGTATTTAATCCTTCAGTACTTATTATTACCCAAGTTAAACAAGCTTCACTTTAAAATAGTGAAATAAGCCCCACATTACATACGTAGGTTATAGTTGATTATTGAGATATTACAAAAACAATTATTGTCTTGGATGTGGCTGAGAGTCTAACCATAGTTAATTTTCCAGTTTTCAAATTATTTTCTGCAAATTCATACTTTTAGATTTCTGTCCTGCATCATTTTTTCCTAATACTGTATTTGTAAGTTTTTTTTAGGGGAAAGAGAAGGGAAAATAATTAAAATCCCTCCAAATCTCATGTTTGTGAGTTTTTTTTAGGGAGGAAGAGAAAAGATTTGGAGGTAAAGTTGATTTCGTTTTTGCCTCAAAACTTTCCCCCCAAAAGTGGAAGGGTTTGAAGGAATAAATCATGTCATTTTTTACATTAATATATAAGGGGGAAAATATAATTAAAATCTCATCTCTTCCCTTACTTTCTAAAACTCACAAATATAACAAGGAAAAATTATAATACATTCTCATCCCTTCCCCTCCTATACTTTTTCTTTCCCATCTAATCCCTCCGACTGTGTTACTCGGACTCGTCTGTTTCTGATGGAGTACCCGCGTCGACACGATCCAACACGGGTGCGGGATTTGTGTCGGGCACTTTCAATCCAAATACGTCTCTGATAACCCCAAATTTCAGCCCCTCATTCAAACCAAATAGCCTTAACATTGCAACCCACTTTTCATGTTTCAAAACAGACCAACAAAAAAAAAGGTAGAAGAAGAGAGAGGAAACAAAATCAAGGAAAGATAAAAGAAGAAAAATAAAACATCAGTGCCACCATCCCTTGCCGCTAGAGTTTCCGCCGCCTACGTTCTGAAATCTTTTCATCCCCAAGTTGCTGCCCCTTACTCCCGCATGACGTGAAAAATGGAAATAGAGCAGAATTATCAAAATAGAATATAGATCGAAGAGATCATATTTGGAATATAAAATATCCCCTGAAATATTACAGTTAGGTACCCCTTTATAGTTTTGTGATTTAGTCCCCTAGGTTTTCTAAAAGTTCAAAATAACCCCTGAAAAATTACATATCAGTCCCTTAGTTTTGTTTTCTTCCATTTCAGCCCCTGAAGTTTCAATTTTGCCCCTATTTCTTTATATTTTTGCACTCAAGTCCCTAGAAAAAAAAAACTTGGTGAAACAATTAGAAACATTATTGTTAAAAAATCATAACATATCGTATCCCCGCACCCGTGTCCAACTTCAGATCCATATCCGCGTATCCTCTAATTTTTTGACTTCACGTGTCCGACACCTAGATTCGTACCCGACACCCAAGTCCGAGTAACACAGTCCTCCGAACTCACAAATGCAGTCTAAGGATCTCAATTTCACTTTATCAAATGTTCCGCGGCTAGGTAAAAAAACTGATGAGTCCATCCTACAACCAAACGACGGAATAGTTTCCAATAAGCTAAGCATAGAAACCAATCTTACACATGTTGCCAAGCATTGCTCAGAGCATGCATGTAGAAGTACAGACTCCAGATAGGTTGACCTAAATCTGCACATTTTAAGTTGAATTTCCACAAAGTACCTCTCGAGTCCAGATCAGTTATGTCAGCAGAACATTTTACACAGCTTCAGATATATTAATTGTTTGTCAAAGGGAAAATTTTGTCCAGAAATTTAAGTTGCGAGTCTGAACATAACACATATATTAATCAGCATGTAGTTGGTTACTAAAATGGGACCATCTAGAAACTGAAGAGTCCATGGACAATCAATTTAAGCTGTGTATCATAATTTACTCCAAGATCTGTGAAGCCGTATTCTTTTCCTTTTCTCTCACCTCTCCTCTTCCCCTTTGCAACCAAAGGAAAAGGAAACACAGATGGTAAAGAATATTAAAGTAGTTCAGAGGATGGCATGGCACATACAGCTCACAACAATATCATGGAAATGAGAACTATGGAATAATAGAATATATATGTATACTTACTAATTGACATGTCATGAGACTTTTTACTAGTCCACCACTCCAAAATGCTATCTTCCAACTTATTCAGCTGACAAATGGCATACTGTAATTCAGAAAGAATCTTGTTTAGAAGAGGTTACAATATCAATACATAACTTGCTGGATACAGGAGACAATATAAATGGAACGTTGATGGTATGACACACATGCTACAATTCAGCAGTTTAAGAAAAGCTACCTCTTAATAATGATTTAGCACATGTACTTTTCAAACATTAAAGAGTCATGGCTTTGCATTAGTAGGGAACTCGATAACACCGCCTACAAGGCCTAGGCGCTCAAAGCTCCCTCCGCCTACAAGGCCTAGGTGCTCAAAGCTCCCTCCGCCGCCTAGGTCCATCTAGCGTTTTTTAGAACACTTTTGTTGGATTTATAAACATTTGAAACAAACAGGGCCGACATCTTCATACATACATCTGTAAAGAACTTGCACACTACAAATCTTTGAACTTGCATGTTTACTTATCTTTTAATGGAGAACTTAAGACATACTGTGGCGTGCAAACTGCAAACTACTGATGTTCAAAACTTGATATGTGTTTGCTTCTTATTGAATTAAATTTATTCAAAATACATTGACATTCTACAGTTGTCATAGACAATTTCTACCTCAACTCCGCATCTACTGTACAAAGATTCATGTTCAGCATGATAGCTGAACTCAACTTCTTTTAAATGTTGCCAAGCTGGATACAGGAATGAGTTGGTGTGTTCTTTACTTGCAGTTGTTTCAAGACATGTAATTCATGAAGCTTGAAGATGCCATTAAAATAGAGCAATGTGTAAACAAGTATTTAATGTGATATTATTCCGTGAACTACTCAATACTGGATTGGTTTGAGATAACATGATCTTTGAGTCCAAACTATAAATGGCAATCCTGTTCACTTTTGCAAGAGTATAATGAAAATCATCTTAATTTAAATAACAGATATGAAAATTAGAATGTCAAGTATCAATAAATCATGCAACAAATAGATACCAAGGCCACAACTCAAGATAATTAAGAGTCAAAAACAATATGTTGGCATATAATGAGTTCATCGATCACAAGTTTAACCTCGCAAATCTCATTCATATTCTCACGGCCATCAAAGTAGTAGCTTAGAATTAATCTCAATAAATAAATAAATAAAAAGTGTCTTTCAGAGGGGGCCATATAGGGGAAAAGGAACAAAACAACAATGGCAAAAGAAGAGAAAAATAATAGAAAATCTGTGCTTCAACTCACATAAAGCGTATTTAGCTGAACACAGAGTGTTGGAGTAGTCAAAACATTGATATCACTAGACTTTCTCACATCTGGCAGCCTTGGATCGATTAGTTCTTTCTTCACAAAAACCTTAATTGCAACTTCCTTCCGGTATCGGGTAAGAATAGGCACGGGGGGGGGATAATATCTTCTTTGCTAGCTGCATGGACAAAATCCCAAGTATTAGAAACAGAAATTATATTTATATGGCACTACTACAAAATGATGAAACATTATATGACATAGATAATAACAATTTTGTAGTTCTACAGCCACATAGAAGTGTTTGGCTTTACTGCAATACAAGCAGCAAGTTGCATATATCCAAATGAGTTAATAAAATAAAAAGAAAGCACCATCCATGATAATAATGAAACTATTAATTGAAGGATATACAAAAGATGAAATATTGGCAGCACCCAGCAAAGAGTTGCACAATAAGAAAACAACATCTAATATAACAAGGAATGCCATATGGTGCTTTATTTATTTAAGACCATAATATGAAATGTGAAACAATGAATTTTTAATACACATCACATCTCTATATATATTCATATCAAAGTAGCTGCAAAAGAATTGTAAACTAAGCAACACTAACACTTCCTTAACTCTATCAAATTTACGTGCGTCACAATCTACAGATTATACATGCGTCTTGCAGACCAGATGTTGCCAAAAGACAATAAACAGATTTTTTTTTTTCATTATTGGTTTTTAAATTGTTAGCCAACAGTTTCTTTTGGTTAAGTAACCTACACTTGACAATAGACAATGAAAGGATAGAGGATTTTGGCCTAATATATAAAGAAATATACTCTCTTCACTCATAAAAGATTTTCTTCTTTAAATTTGTACACAGTTTTGCGAAAGCTAATTTAGTGCCTTAACTTTAATAAATAACCTTCCACCATTAAATATCTATTGACAATACATGTGTCTCACAGACTTCAGATACTTCCACAATTGGACAATAATATTATATTTGGACACTGACCCAACATTAACAATAAAAAATTAACTCATATTACATTATGGCCAAGGGATATAAAAATATAGTTTCTACATCCTTTCTGATTTACCTCGTAACACTTTAAACATTTCCAGGAGAGAAAATTGAATGCATTAAACATTTGTCATAATTCTATGATTTAATTGTTGCTCTTGGTGGTTGGTAAAGTAGCACCAGCTGAGTGCCTTAGCAAAGAATATAAACATTGACTTGAAGTCAATTTGAGATGTATATAAATTCAAAATTGATATGAATTAATTTAGTTTTAGAAATACAATTACAAGATTTATTATATTCAAAAGTTAATGAATCACATCGATTCTGAATTTAATTATATCTCAAATTGACTTTTAAAAGTCAAACTTGATTTTATAATTTGGAATGACGGAGTACTACAAAGAGTAGCATTAATCTATATTACAAGGACTCTTTATTTTTTTTTCTAAAGTATCAGTGTCCAATACTTGACACTCGGACAAGGATATGGGTGTTGGACACTTGTAAAAAATTGGCATAATTGAGGAGTAACCGTGTTACTCTTCAAAGTACCCGTGTCCGCCCAGACACTCCACCCAAGTTCATGTAACTTAGTCATCAACTAAAGTTTGGCTTAACAAAATGGAATATTTTTTGGGTCATTTAATTACAGAGTTTTTAAGGGATGGAACTAGTAGTATAATGCTAGGAAAAGAAAATTAGCAACAAGGAAAAAATACATGGGCAATGTAATACCTTTCTTTGTCACCTTTCCTTAACAACATTTGTTTCAGTAAAAGAAAGTTACCAACAGTTGAAAATAAGAGGTAGACGCACAAGGAGGTCCGACACAATAAAGTAACACAAGGAGACCAACACGACTATGAATGGAGACAGAATCAAAGGTACAATCTTATGGAAGGAATAACAAGAAGTGGCCCATGATCCAAAGGGCTAGAGATCTGGCCCAAGTTCCATAAAACATGTTCCAAGTATAATTACATGTTCAAAAGCATGACATGTAACAAGACTCTAACACTTACTGAACTACAACTCTACAAGCAAGTAAGTAGTAACAAAGGCATACAAAAGCAGCCTCTTTAAGCATTTACCTTACCTAATTAGGATAATTTAAAGCAACAGGAGATGAATAATAAAAAACCATGATAATTCATAAAAAGACATCAAACATGGCACAATCAGCTGAACCACCAAAGTAACCTTCAGCAAATAATATATTGGTGATACATCGAACTGAATGGACTTGGCTCCCCTCCAATACACCTTCCCTCTAATTCCATCCTATAAATCAAATATTTTTGCTTTCAGCAAGTATAACTGAAATCAAAACCTATTATTTTATCTATAATATTGAGTTATATCATTGCTCATTTGCTCCAAAAAAGAAAGTAATCAGACACTTATTCACCATTTGATGAAAATGAGCATTTTTTATTCCTTCCTCTTTCCTTAAAAACATGTTTATCTTCAAAAGGATGTCTAAAGATACGCAAATTAAATATAAATTACGTAAGTTGACACTCAAAAGTATACTTCAGTGGGGTCTACTAAGTTTAGAAAAGACAAAGATTCATTAGATTAGTTACTTGGGGTACACTATAGGTAAGAATGGTACTTATTTTATCATTTGTCATCTGCTTTAGTTTTCTTAATTTGTGTGAAATATGTACTTTGGACATCCTTTTGAGGACAGGAGGGAGTATAATTTTAATGGTTAAAAATTTTCATGAATTTTGAACCGTAAAATAACATTTAGTCATTCTAATTTCTTGAAGAATTGATCTCATTAGCTTTAAGTATCTATTCACATCTTTGGATCAGTATTAACAAAGATGTTAAGATAATATAATAAAATAAAAAAAGAGGAAAATAAACAGAAAAAAGAAAAAGAAAAGTGGTGTATTGGATGGAATTGGGGAAAAATTTAATGGAGGGGAGCCAAATCCGAAAAGAAGGCAAGACTAATATCATATTGACTATAGAAATAAGATTAAAAATTTTGTGACAAAAAAAATAGTAAATAAAAATCCTTATAGTTAAGGGCAAAAAATGGAAGCTGAAATATCACCAGCATATGTTTATTAATGCAATTAAACTTTTAGAAATAGTATTACCAACCTATTTGAAGAAATAACTAAAAAAGATCGTTCAAGAAGTGAGAAGTTAGATGAAGCACTTAGAAAGTAATGACTTACCCAATTTGTCAACTACATGTTTTGCATACACTTGAAATGCATTGTCAATGCCACAGAACAGGCTAGTTATTTCCCCAAATCTCATGGGAACCTTGAGAGAGAAAAATTGATCAATTGTCTGTTATGGAAGAAACAAATATGTATCAGAATCTATACTTTTTCAGAAGCATTCCCACCTAGTAGCTCTCTTAAAAGAAAAATGATTCCAAAAGTAAATGCAAGATATTACCAACAACTTTAAATGTTCCAAAGTAATGCAACTTTTATCACTTAATACTACTAAAATAACTTTAAAATAGAGAAAAAGAAGCATACAGAGTAGAATAGACCCCAAAATAATAATCATTGGGCACAATACTTAAACCTCAAAATCAAGCAAAGTGACGTTTAAATTTTTGTGATTAAGATTCAAACTAGAAAATCTACCCCAACCCCCAAATGACTTGATTTTTAGCATGCACTCCCATGTTGTCGCATAGCTTGCATCCATGGAAATACATCTAAAAAAATGTACGGTAGACGGCATTACTCTTGTGAACAATATTATGTACTGAATAATATTTCTAACCGCGTTGCAGTGATGCTCAATATCCATCCTTGTTAAAACTAGAGTTACCAATAATGAATATAAGAAGAAAAGGATTATCAGCGAAAGAAAGTAGATCAGAGGAATGTGGAGGTAGTATATATGTCAAATTGTAAGGGTGTGTGAGAGGAGACATTGTGTGAGAGAAAGAACATAGAAGATCATGCAATTAGATGTGTCAACAAATTTGGATAACGAAGTAGGATTTGGAAAAGCAAATCAAAGAAAGGGACTATTGGTATTAACTATTAAGATCCAATCAATAGCATAAGATTTTAATGGGTTTAATGAACCAAGACAAAAACAATAAAATGAAAAACTCTAGGGTGCCAAGAACAGTTGCAGTATTCTTCAGTAGTGAGTGCTTACAAGATGATGAGATACTTATTATATATAAACATTCCAAAATTTTGAATAATTAATCAATAATTTTTCTACAAATGATGATGTAATCAATATTTGAATATTATACAAAATGAATGGAAATGGAGAGAACTACAATGGAGAGGATCCAAGACTCCAAGTTGATCCGGCCCCAGTTTCTATATGATCCCCTTATATTCCTTTTATTTTTTCTCCATCTCACCCTACAAGCAGGAGTTAACTGCCTGGCTCTCCGGCAGAATATCAATATTTCAACTTAGAAACTTGCTTCTAAAACGGGCATTTGTGTGCCCCCCTTAGGTGGACAGTGATGGCTTATTAACTACTAGCACTTGGACCTTTCTACTAATGAAGAGGTCAAGAAAAAGAAACAAGTTATTGATGAGTGGGCTTTATGCCTACGAAATTAGTACTTTTGGCTTGATAAAACTGTGAGTCCTTGAGTATTTTCTGTCACTTTTTATGCGTTTTATTGTGCTTGTGTAGGAAAAGGAAGTGGAATGAAAATTTACGCTACATGATCTCAAGCTAGGCAGACAATGGCACGGTGTTCGTCAAAATGCAACAAAATGTGCACGGTGTGTAGCGGTGGGTGGCCATGAGCAGCAGAGTGCAGCAATGTGGCTTGGTGTGCAGCAACCATCGACAAGAACCGGGAGCCAAGCCCGCATGGGCACGCCTGGGCGCAGGAGTCGAGCAATTGGCGCGCAACAAGCATGGGCAATGATACAATCCTGGTCGGGCTCGCATCAGACAATGACGACTCAACTCAAGTTCCAAGGATTCAACAAAAGGTTGCGAGTAGTTGGACTGGATTCAACACGAGGATGCTTACATTGGAGTTCAAGTTGATGTGTACATTGCATGGATAGGAGCTTACAAGTTATCACGCGACAACACGAGGTTGGAATGCATGGAACGAGGAAGAAGGGTTCAAGCGTCAAGTCAGTGCGCTCATCTGTGTTACTCGGACTCGCCTATTTCTAATGGAGTATCCGCGTCAACACGATCTGACACGGGTGCGGGATTTGTGTCGGCTGCGGCACTTTCAATCCGGATACGGCTCTGATAGCCCCAAATTTCAGCCCCCCATTCAAACCAAATAGCCCTAGATTGCAGCCCACTTTTCGTGTTTCAAAACAAACTAACAAAAAGAAAGGTAGAAGAAGAGAAAGGAAACGAAATCAAGGGAAGATAAGAGAAGTAAAACAGCAGTGCCGCCAACCCTTGTCGCTAGAGTTGCCGCCACCATCCTCATCTTTGCAGAGTTCTGAAATCTTTTCACCCCCAAGTTGTTGCCCCTTACTCCCGCATGACGTGAAGAATGAAAATAGAGTAGAATAATCAAAATAGAATAGAGATCGGAGAGATCAGATCTGGAATATAAATATCCCTAGAAAATTACAGTTAGGTACCCCAAAGTTTTTATAGTTTTTTAATTTAGTCCCCCAGGTTTTCTAAAAGTTCAAAATAGCCCCTGGAAATCCCTTAGTTTTGTTTTCTTCCATTTCAGCCCCTGAAGTTTCAGTTCTGCCCCTGCTTCTTTATATTTTTGCACTTCAGTCCCTAGAGCAAAAAAAACTTGGTGATACAATTAAAAACATTATTGTTAAAAAATCATAACCTATCGTATTCCTGCACCCTTGTCTAAATTCGGATCAATATCCGCGTATCCTCTATTTTTGACTTCACGTATCCGACACCTAAATTCGTACCCGCACCTAAGTCCGAGTAACACAGGCGTTCATCATGCAACAAAGATCAAAGTTTGGAGTTTTCAACTTACCAAATACATAGCCGTCACTTTAAGCCCGATTTCAACCTTTATCCAACCAGAATTTGTCAATCCTCAAAGAATGAAAGTTGTAGAACTATTCGTTCTCTTTCCGGAACCTCTTGAATCGCCTCAATCGGAGTTCGGACGAAAAAGTTATGGCCATAATGACGTCGAAGTAGAAAATTTGGATCCGCCCCGACGGATTTCCAAGGCAAACGAATCCGCCCCGGCGGATTCCACTCTGTCCAAGTGCGCCATGGCTGATACTGAACTTGCCCCAACGCCTAGTTCTCTGTTGGACTATGCCCCGGCGCATTTCTCAAGGCAATAAAATCCGCCCCGACGGATTCATCGATTTCCAGTTGGGTTTTTTACGCATTTTGACATATTTGATTGCGGATTTTACTTCCTAAATGACTTATTTTCAGCATTTTTAGTTTCCTAATGTAATTAGATTAATTCTAGCTTATATTTGATTCCTAATACACTTTTGAGGATTCCTTATAGAATTTCTAGGGTTTCAATTACTACTATAAATGGGTTTATGATGTAATACACATTAATTAATTATTCAATATTATTCAGATTTATTTTATTTGTGAGATTATTCTCTACTTTTGGTTCTTTGAATAATTTCTTAGTTTATTCTTTGAGGTTCAATTTGACTTATCATACAATACATAGTTGTGTGTAGCATCTTCTACCGCATCAATCGCATCAATCGTCGATTGTGTCGAGATTCCTGTTTCAATATAAACACGGGGTTTAGGCATCGTTGGTGTTTCATACAACGCTGATTTCATTGCCTGGTCGATTGTACCAAAGTTCTCGTCTCTATATAGACGTTAGGTTGAGGTGTCGAGAGAGTTCCATACTATCAACTGTGCTAGACGGACGACGACCACCTCACGCAAGCATGTCATGGAGTCTATCAGGCAAGCAAGTCAAAAGTAGGCAGCGTGCATGTGCGCGGGTTGTGGCAGAACGCGCGCGCGAAGGTTGGCAAGCTCCTAAGGCACGGCATACAAGCGTCGTGGCAGTGGGATCATAGAGGCTAAACCCTTGGGTGATGTTGTTGGGAGCTTAAACACTCGGGACTGTCGCGACATTCCTTGGCTAGTTGGTACTGTAACGCCCAGAAATCCGGTCTATCTTCACTCCCGGATTCCGTACGTCACGAGTACATCATTCATCCAACATACATCATTATATACTGAAATATAACAACATGCATTCTCAAATCCCAGGTTCTAAAAACCTTATAACCTCTTTCATTACAAATAATGATAATTACACTATTCATTTCATCTTACCAGAGTAACTTTTATCCGCCACCAAGGATACATAACAGTTCATTAAACTAGTCTATAGTTCAATTTCATCTTTCTACATTACATGTCTTTACTTGATCTTCTCACTCATTCACATTCTGAATGGCACTTCATCTGGATACCGTCAGCTTTATCTTTACGAGATCCTTAAGTTCTTCTAACATCGTTCGCTGAAAATGTTTTTCATTTAAAGCAAATGTGAGCATTCAATTGCCCAGCAAGTCATAACAGTTGAACAAACAACTTCAGAATTCAAACATTCCTTAGAACTTCGATAACCGAACAAAGGTTATGAAGCAACTTGAATAATAGGAATAATATCGATTCCTATCATTTTAAAACAATATTCACTTTCACTTTGAAATACTTTCATTCTTCTACCTTTTTCATACACATTCTGTCTGGCTAGAAATCATTAGCACAGACTTAACAATAACGGATCATGTATAAACAGAGCATTCTCTTATTGAACAGTTTAATCACAGAACAGTCCATCTCATAGAAACACCGAAGTGTTCACATTGTGGTACAAGGTCTCATACGTTTTACCACCTTGTACAAATATCACACATTCGCACATAGACAAAACTTCTCAAGTTCAACATCTGAGAAGTTTAAGAAACTAGTATTCATTTAGAATATGAATGAAGTTAGGAAACTTGCCTTACGCACAGCTACAGCTTACACCAAACTGCTCATTCCAATTCCTATGTAGCGCATCAGGAAAACAACACATACACTAATTAGTCATGTATATTTCACTTACGCATTGGTTTATTTAATTTTACTTCTTAGGGTTT
Organism: Panax ginseng; assembly: GCA_020205605.1. Taxonomy (NCBI): domain Eukaryota; kingdom Viridiplantae; phylum Streptophyta; class Magnoliopsida; order Apiales; family Araliaceae; genus Panax; species Panax ginseng. The sequence goes on from CM035142.1 coordinate 26,777,240, forward strand.
GCGTTCTTGCAATATAAATTTATGCGACTAACTTTCATTACCGGTTTACGGCTTCATGACATACGGAGATGTCTTATTCAATACGTTCATCATCTTTGATGATTTACAATCTTATCTTCTTATAACTCTTCTAGGACTCAGCACACATCGTTTCTCTGCTAGTAGTCCATATGGTACTCTGAGTGATTTCCCACAAACAACCAACAAACAAGTTCTCGTCTCATCTACACTGCCACCACAGTAAGTTAGATCGGTTGCCAGTTTCGTATATACCTTCGCTCTCTGAAGGAATTGTTTAGCCCAGCTCCCGTATGTCAACCATCAAAGGTTACGATTGTACCACAACCTAACTTATCGTAACTTATCCGAACCATTAACTATAACGTTCGTTAAGTCAATTTCTTATTCCTTTTGGCTTTCTGGCAACTAAATGCCATATCTCAGGATTCATTCTTTATCCGACTCCCATTCGGACTTTCCTTAATCTTGTTACCGTTTGTTACGGCTTTCTTGATAACATTCGTTATTCTTTCTTAATACTTTCGTTATCCATTACATGAACCCCATGTTCATAACTCGTTCTTAGTGTCGAAGCCATACTGATCGTTGTATGCTAAGACCGATTGTTCATCGCAACAACGTTGCGTTCACAGTGTCTATACGCTTTACACTTCTCTCATTACCACAACATAACATCGAAATGTTATTCATTACCTTCGTCACTCAACATCTAAGGAATCGAAATCATAGCAATCCCTCACATTCGTTCAACGCGACTACGGTCCCCGAATATCGATTACGTAATCTACCGCTTAAATTCTTGTCTTTTAATCTCGTTTAATCTTTCCGTTCAACCTTTACTAAAGGTTTAACTCACTTGCTCAAGTGTTATTTTAGGTGAACTATATGTTCATATTTCTTTCTTGCACATCCCCCAATAATTGAGCACTTAAAAGCTCATTCTCGGGCCTTACCTCAAGACCGCCACCAGATACGGTTCCTTCCTTCCTCTCATATGCAAAAATGCGAGCCTACGTCACCCTCTATCTTGGTTTGGCGATGCAGCGCCGAGTTCTTCACTAACTCTCATGCCATGGCTGGGCCAATTAACAATGTATGGCATCCAGAAGCTAAGGCCTGCGCACGCCCCTCAAGGCTCAAATGGCATCATGGCCTAGTAAGAAACCTAGAAAATTTTCTAAGTCTTTTACAAGCTTGAATCGCTTACTTCGAAATTTCGTATCTCATTCGTTATAACTCGGAACAAGGTCGTTCCAAAGTCATTCTCTTCCTTATCATACGTACTTCAATACCCCTCGGACAGAACTTCAGTCTGAAACCGTTAACGTGCCATTCGATTGGCTTGATCTTCACCCTTCGTTCATTTTTACGTTTTTAACGCTCTTCGTTCGTTCGTCCGTAATTCGGTCATCCGAACTTGGAACTCGTTCGTTCTTGAGTCCACGGCTCACGTTTTCTACGTTCTCTTACATTCTTATGAAACCCTACTCATTCGGGTTCATTTTTTAACTTTCTAATTCTCGTTAAATCTTTTTTACGAAATTTTTCCCATAACTTCAAGTTATAGCTCGCTTTTAATCCGCTTCTTCGTGAACGTTTCTCTGATTCCTAACCAAGCAATAAGCAACTAACTTATACGCGATGGTTTTAAACTTGTCCATCAACCACAATTATCCAACGATGGTTTTAAATTTGTCCATTAACAACGTTCTTCGTGTTCTTCGCGTGTTCTTCGTGTTTCTTCATTTTTAATCGATATTTTGATTACGATTTTACTTTTTCTTGGAATTTGATGTTATAGAACACCATTACTTACTTATTTCACCTACTCATTCATATAATCCACTCAGATCGTTCTAATTCATTACGAATCTTACACTTAAAAAATTTATAAAATAAACTTCAAATTCTTATTTCTTCTTTTCTCAATGATTTCAACCATATGAAATCATTACTAATATCATCTACTTCTTATTCTCATTAAGTTATGTTTTTGAACATAGAACATAAAGAAAAAAACTAACTTAGGATTAGGTTTTAATACCTTTCCTCTTTATTTTTCTTCCTTCAGATAAAGCCGACGATTCGCTAACTTTTCTATTTCACGAACCCTTCGATCCGATCCTTCATGCTCAATCTCTTCCTTCTTCTTCTTCTCCAAGCTCTTAAACTCTCTCTCTCTCTCTCTCAAAGTGTAGGATTTTCAAAATCTCATTTAAATGAACATAAGGCTTCCTTTTAAAGATTTTCAAGGCTAGGGGCGTTTTGGTCATTTGACCAAACCGCCTTACTATTCACACCTCCTTACAATTCACGTAGCTTCCCTTGGAAGCTTCATGGTTCCGTCTTTCATGTTTCGTCCGACAGTTTCAAAAACTGCGATTCTCGGAATCCAAAATTTTTTTGATATTTCATCTTTCCTTTACCGATTATCTTTTACATATTCTTCGGATATCCGAAAAACTGAAAAACACTTTTTGGTGCCAAGCGTTTTCCTTCACGTTTTCCCCTAACGTAGTTAAACGAGTGAAAAGTACATAGCAGTACTTTTCGTCATTTTTATTTGGTCTAATTTCTACACGTTTTTCGAGAAAAACTTATCGACTTGCTTAACTTTTCACGATATATTATCGTCAAATTTTTCGACGAAATGTCATTTCGACATACCGAACTCTCGAAAAGGCTTAGGTTATTCAAACTCTAACCATTAGGGTTTCGTCGGGTGAATAGTGCATATTTCGTCTTTTTCCCCAAAAAATATTTTTGTTCCCGAAAATTTTTTATTTTCGTCTTAAAAATTCTTACTCGTTCAGTCTAGCTCGTAGCCAGAATCCTCCCGATTTATAATCATCCTAGATTCTAGAACGATTAATAAACACATAGCACAGAATATTATTAATAAAAATTCATTTTATTAATAACTAATTCTTTAAACTTAAATTCTGGACAATCCGAATTTCTGGGTTGTCACAGGTACTGATTTCCTAATTGACTTGGGACACTTGCTATATGGAGTTCTAATGAGTTGCAAAGTCTACCAAGTTAAGAAGATGAATCCTGTACATCCACAATCAGGTTGATATCATGGGATCATCATACAACACATATCTGAACATCATTGAGGCAAGGTTAATTATCAGATTTTTCAAGATCGTAAAGGGAAGCACACGAAGGAGCACGAAGATTCAAGGCGGAGTGTGGAGATCAAGCTGCTACACAGTTTTTATTCTCTTCTCTTACCCTTTTATTTTTGTAATTCGAGGATGCTTTTTGATTTATTGTCGACGTTTTCCTTTTACGGTATGAATTAAATTTCCAATTAAGATTACAATGGAACCCAATGATTAATTTAATTTAATTTGCTCTCGTTTTAATTATTGTTGATCGTATGCGAATGGTTTCTTATTTTGTGTTTTATTGATATAATTATTTGGCCAGTGATTAATTTGATAACCTGGATGGAATTGAAAGATGAATTCTGGGGTTTTGATTGAATATGATAACATGCATCTAATTTATTCTTCTTAGGATTAAATAACGTGATTTGTACGTGGGATTGGAATATACATATGCGATGCATGTAACCATTGTGAAAATTTTGTCATAATGAATCTAATCTTAATTATTCTTAATTATTTCATATATGAATATAGTGACTTAATTAGAAGAGATATTCTTATTTAACTATTGAAAGAAGTTTTATAAATACCTTTTCTCGGTTAACAATTTGTTACGATTAGATAATTAAAAAGAGTAAAGAGATTTAGACGAGGCATTGAGGAAAATTGTAATCTTAGTCTTTAAAATCTGATATTATCAACTTTTGCTTAATAATTTAGTTTTACTTTTAAATAATTAGTTGCACAATCTTAATCATTTGTTTAAAAAAAATAAAATAAATACAAAATTAGTATTTGGTTATTATTAATAAAATTCCTCGTGGGATTGACTCTATATTTACCACTTTATTACTTGTTGATCGTGTATACTTGCACGAAAATTGTCAATACCTAAATCGGACAACAGTTATTCACCACGTTGGCATTCTAGAAAATAAGTATTTAATCCAAACTTTTACTTTGGTGGGCTTATTTAGAATCCAAGAAAAATTGGGAGATGCCTCATGAACATTGAGCAGCAAAACCAACTAACAGGCTCGGATGTAAAATATTCCTCATTTCCATCAATATCCATAATACAAACTCAAAAACTTTTACATTTTCATAGTTTAGGTCCTATCAGGCTCCAAAGGTAAAAAAGTAAAACTAAATAAGTTCTTAAAATATATGTTACAAGGGCTCAACAACCACTGGACAAGGATCCTTCTTTAAAGGAAACGCCACGGCTATGCCTTTTTTTAGAACATTTTGATTTATTTTCCACCAATTTGCCGTGTCCGACACCCGTATCCGTACCCGTACCCGTACCCGTACCCTTGTCGTGTTGGCGCAGGTATTTCAAGATTTTAGAAGAGTCCACGTAACATAGTGTAAAACACAGCAGGACTCCCCAATTTTCTTCTTAATATTAAACCTCACAACCAGAATTATACCCTATATCCATTCTCTTTATTAAAGTAACACCTTCACGAAACTAACTACTTTGACTAGAAAATATTATTCATGCAAATAATTCTCCCATCATTTAACAAAAGTGTCGCATTTGCAAAATTTACAGACAATAAGGATATATCTTATCTTTTTTATTTTTGCTAAATAGTAAAGGATTTATCTTTATTCCATGTTTACTGCTAAATTTATTGAGTGTTTAGTCTAGTATTAATGACATGATAATAAAATTATGATGTTAAACTTGAAGACATTGTGTCATTTTATTTATACTCCACTAAATGAAATTAAAACCTCTTTTTTTTTTACCAAAAAAAAATGACAAATGGGTCTCTTTTTGTGGAATGAGGAAAGTATAAATCAAAGAAAAGAAACATGAAAGAGATCAAGTTTGCCAATAACAATATATGTCAGCAAGCAAACCTCCTCCACAATCCTGTAAACCTCAACAATTGAGCTCCCATGTCGTTGCTGAGGTGATATTGGGTCCCACCGCTGTAAAATAAATAGACAGTATTCCATAGGGACAGAAAGAAATTCAAATGATGGAAATACAAGCAAGAAGTTACAAATACCAAGAAGGAATAAATAAAAGCATATGAATTATCTCCGAAGATATCATGGTAGAAAGAGAATATTCATAAATTTTGAAGCAGCTGAATCATAATAATACCAAGAGCAAATTCACTAAGAGCCCATTTGATGGAGCGGTGCATGGAGTAAAAGCACTTCTAAATTAAGTATGGAAACACTTCACTGTTTGGTGACTTGCCAAAACTGATTTTAGTAAGTAAAAATTTTGGCTGAAAAAGGATTTTCCACAAAAAGCAGAAAATTTATGCCTTCGACGGAAGTTCTTTTGGCCAAAGCACAATGTACGAATTTGTCCTTGAATTGTTGAGGGAAAAAAAATTAAGTCCATACCACACTTGCATATAATTGTCTTTTACTTTTTAATAAATACATCTAGGATTGTATAACCAAACATTATTTTAGCTTTTCCTTGTTGAAACACTTTTATTAAAAAGTTACAAACTTAAAATTGCTTTATCTCACCGCACCTCTCCGCCATACAGGAACCAAGTATAAATATATACCATTAGCAAAAGACCCAGAAGTAAAGAGCATATGAACCACGGGCATAGGGAATGGGACCACCAACTCAAATAACCCTGCTCAGTTTGGAAGTGAGGCAATCAATTTCTTGCTCTGTGCCTTACAATGTAGTGTCATGCCGTGTAGAAGTTAAAGCTACTCATAGAAAGACAGCACCTTACCACAAACCGGGAACCAGTTGGAATCAGTTGTTTAACAAATTTTTTACTGTTATATATATGTATCAATTACCTAAAACTCCCCAACATTTCGAAGGAATTTTACAGTTTAACCCCCCGACAACTATATTCTCCACTAACATTGAAAAAATGGCCCCTTTTTTTTTATCCCCCAACAGCTATAAACGGCTAGTTTTGGAATGTATTTTGAAAGAACTTTTAGGAACTATTATAAATAGCTCCTAAAACTTCAATTTCCAACACAAAATCACTCTTGGTCTTCTATACTTTCTTTCACAATCTGTCACAAACTAATAGGATTGAGAGGAGAAGTCGTTTGAACACAATTAGTGTTCAATTAGTTTAGAATTGTGCATTTGTTATAAAGACTGGTTAGATGCCGAATATCATCATAAATTTTTGGAAAAAGGAAAAAAAAATAACAATAAACCAGTAGCCAAAAAAAATACTCATAATGATCAAACAGTGCCTTGAACCCCCCCTCCCCCTTTCCTTCTTTTTGTTCCCTTTATCCAGCATGCGGTAAGACAGATTGCTCTAGACCAGAAGAACAGCAAAAGCCCAGCGAAAAACCAATAAGTGAAAATGTAAGGATGCCAAAGTTCATAACCACTCTGGATTGCTATGTAATAAAAAAAACCTTGAGAATTACCTCCTGTTGAATTGCCCGCTCAACCCAACCTAAAATTCTTCCAAGTTGAGAATTGACCCACCTCAATACCAATGTCCCAGAAATAGTTTCAATCTATAAGAAGAAAATGAAAGAATAAAGAAACATACACACACTCGCGCGCGCGCGCACACACATTATATATAAGAATTTCTTTTATACTAGGAAGCATGAAAATTAGAATTCATTTCACTGAAGCATCTAAATATCATCAATAAAACAGTGAATATACTGGCTGAGCTGAGCTCTCTTCTCTTCTCTGCTTTCACACACACCTTGTACAGATTAAGTTTCCGGCAGTAAGACTCTGCAATTCCCTCTTCACAAGAAGACATGATAAGTGTCAGTATATACTGCTCAAGGCTATCAGCAGCAGGAAATACAGAAACAACATCCTCTGTAAGATGCTCAGCCCCATCAAGAAATGGTTTCTGAAAGAAATGATATTTAATTAAGCTTTCATGTCTCCAAATAAAATATATGAATGTGCATAAGTAGATAATATACATAGAACTTTAAGTAATTGCTTACCAACTTGATCCCATACAGTTTATGAAGAAGAGATGCTGAAATAATAGTTGCTTGTGAATGCCTTTGAGATAGGATTGGCATGAAAATGGTTGTATCTTTCTTCAAAAGTTTCTTAGTTTTTTCGGCAAGTAATGCCAAAAGATGTTCATCAGATGCACCGCATATTGTTTCAACATCATGCAATATCTGCATAGAGGAGAATTCAAGAACAAAGCATAATTTGCTTCGATTTCAGTATATGAAGAAATCAACTAACCATATTCAAACAAGGAGATAGTATGATGTTTAACAGAGATACCTCTTAACTAAAAAGTTTTCAATGACACTTGCTAGTTATTCACGATGTTCAGTAGCTTTTCGATGGCTTTCCTTGCATTACCGGTTTACAATAAAATAATATGAGCTGTCATTTGGTCTCTCTTCTTTATCTCGTACTTTAATTAAGGGGCTAAACACCACTTGTTCAACGAGAGTACGAGACGACGACACTAAAATTTTCATTTCATCAAAACCCTTTTTAATTCCTTAGAAAATCCTGACATCATCCTCGTAACTGATTTAATGGGCTGATTTTTTTATATTACACTGCAATAACATGCCGCAGCAAAATGAACATTTTCCACCTTCTATCGCACAATTCATTTCATTCCAAGTTCTCGTTAGCAAGGAAAAATGGGACTATTGACCACCTTCTATTGCCTTTGTCATGTCTTGGTATACGGGCTTCAAACACCCAAAAAAAAGGATGCGACTAAAATGGGACGAGGAAGGTAACCTTGGACTATCATTCTTTCTTGTAGACTTTTTAGGTGACTTCTTGTAAAGATTATGTAAAGACTTTTTAGGTTACTTCTTCTAAAGATTATGTAAAGAGTACAGTTTCAGATACTTTTTCAAGCTTCATTCCCTTTATCTAGGAACTCTATGGCTGCAGTCTATTAGGCATATAAATAGTTGGCTGCTGGAATGTGTCCCTTTTGATAAACTTGTGATTTGATACCCATAATATGCTGTCAATGGTTTATCCCTCTTAACTCTCTTAAGTGAATAGTTGATTATACTTCCAATATCAAAAGAATCATGCACAATGAAACTCAAATTCATCATAAATTTTTATTTATTGATAGACACTACGTCACTATCAAATGCTAGCATCACTCAGCTCTGATTGAACCTTTGGCCAGCCAGAAATTCAGCTCATAGTTGAACCAAGCTCAAGAATTATGCAGAACTCTGCTAATCAGCTCAGTTGAGCTTATTTACAACCCAAAGTTATAGTATCAATAGTTCAATACCTGTTCATAAGAGAGACTTCGTATGGTGGGAGAAGTAACAGAAAGGAACAAACACATGCAATTTATTGATCCAACTTACAAGGCATAACATGTTTGAATGTTTCATTTTAAAGAGGTCTCTAATCCAACACAACACTTCAGATCAACATTGATAAAGTTAAGTCATCCAACAATTATTTCATCGTAACAGCGCGAAAAGGTTCTACATTCAACTCAAAACCACTTACCGTCATAAATGCGTTCTTAATGGATGATGTTATGTATGCCTCTATCTGATCTCTATCTGTGACAGGTCCAGACAGCAGTTCCTGCATGACAATTAAATTTCAGTTTTCTAAATATTACAGTTTGATATGCAATACCACTATATCAGGTATATGGCTAGCAGTAATACAAGTACACACCACAGAGTGTGGATTTGGAATTGGAATTCTGTCTAGCACAACTTATTGGGACTTCATCTGAGGTTTTGCTACAAAACACAACTTACATGCTAGAATCGGATTTGCACATATTAAACTTGTTCAAATGTAAGAACGAAGAAGCCTTTTTGCATACCAATTCAGGTTCTTCAAGAAGCAGCCTCCGAACAACCATAGCTACTACTACTGTGTTCTCCATCACGGTTGACCCCTAGAACGGACAGGAGAAGTGTTACTGCTTGTTGCAAAAAATGCAAGAACAGGATCAAGCATAAAGCGAACAAGTAAAGGAAAAGGAAAAGCAGATACCAAGAGGACAGCAAATATATTCAAATCATTACAGTTGTCATAGATATATGTGCACATCACAGTTGCTCCAAAGACACAGAAATTTAAATTGAAATATGTCTTAACATATTACATACCTAGTTCAGAAATAGCTCAAATACAGAATCTGAAGTAATTCCAAGCATAGTATAATAAAAAGTATTTACTATACATGAGAAAAGTTGATAATAGCTCCATGATCCAAACTCAGAAGAATTAAATAATTTACCTACAGATCACTGATAACTTACACGGATATACTACATTATTAGACTTATTCTTTTACTGCTTAAGCTTTTAGAATAATTGGCAACTTGGTATGTTGTCAAAGCTTGGTTTACGAAGTCCTGGTTTAAGTCTTCAAACTTAAATTTAACTAGATAAAAATCCCGTGCAAGGCACAGTGACATTTTATTTCGTATATTTATTCCTTTTATTTAAAAATAAAAATTGCATATAGATTAATTTAATCAAGTGTTTGTAAGTAATCATAAAAGATAAAAGGTTTTTATATAAATTAAAGTTTCATATATATATATATATATATATATATATATATATATATATATATAATTCTATTAAAGTGTTTAATTATTATTAGATTACTTTAGTAAATATAATATTGTAGAGAAATAGAGAAGGAAATATATATATCTTACAATGTACAATAGCTTAGAATTGCAGTACATTCGGAAAGTAAAACAATATTCCCCTAATCATGCAATCTCCCTTTAATCATGCAATCTCTCAAATCATGCTATTACAATAATATCCTATAATCCTCTAGAATATCTACCAACACTCCCCCTCAAGTTGAAAGTCATGTTATGACTTACAGCTTGTTACAAAACATAATCCAAAAACTAAAAAGATTCAAACCAAATTTAAAAGGAAAATATTTTATCTCCAACATAAATTGAGGCTCTCTTCAATTTGCATGAAAAAAATATAAAGAAAAAAAATGATATGTATGTCCAAAGTTGATTCTCACACTCAATACATAACTTCACATTCACTTTCCAAGAATATAATGTGCAGGCAGTAACGGAAAACATTTGTCTCGAACAAAAACTATGAAGGATTCCTTGCCTTACTCAATAACGAAGGACTCTTAAGCCTCCCACCAAATCGAAAGACACACGTCTTCCTCAAACCTCTGCCCTATGAAAATCCTTGCTCTCCAATCAACAACCCATTACATATTTCAACTCGAGAAATTAACTACTCTGGACAGGTGGTCTTTTTGAAAATGAGAAAGAAAAAAAAAGGTAAAATAAACTACAACTCCAACCAAAGAACTAGAACTGAACTTTAATTTTTATTTAAGAAGAAATTAGAAATGATACCCGCCGCCAACTATGTGTCGCCTGTGGCTAAAGCAAGACCTTTTAATTTGATTGTCAAGATCAACAAAGCTCAGATACCATGTGGAGAAAGAAAGAAGGGAAGATGTTTTCTATTATATATCTTATAATGTACAATAGCTTAGAACTGCACGACATTTGAAAAGTAAAACGATCATCCCTTAATCATGCAATTTCCTTTTAATCACGCAATCCCCCTAATGATGCAATTCCCCAAATCATTCTATTAGAATTATATCCTATAATCCTCTAGAGAATCTACTAACAAATATATTAGAATGTTTAATGACTATTAGATTTTTTTTAATAAACAGATAATATAAGAGTGTTGATTACTATTAGATTTATATTTAGGATATACATTAGATTAAAGTGGTTGATTACTATTAAATTTGTTTAGTAAATATTATATTAGTCTTAAATATATTGTATTAGATTCTTTGATTACTATTAGATTTCTTTAGATATTTAAATACACAATTAAGTTGGTGACTTGTATACGAATAAAATATTGTTACTAAAAAAAATATTGGGCTTTATTAGGAGTTTTAGACTTTTATATTACTATAAATTGTTTTGATTGGGTTGGGGCAGGATTCTTTGATCTCGCATGATTGTTTTAGTTAAATTAAAAGTATTTAGTGGTTTAAAAAAAACTGTGATCTAATGTGGGAGCTTTTTAAGTTTCAGGATTTATATATTATATAGATCCCATTATGCTTAATCAGAGTGCCTATCGGGTTTCCGCTTTATGATGCACCTTGATTTGTCTCTTTGCATGCAATAGGTGAAAGACGAGTAAAACATCATATACATAGTTGGACAATTTTCAAACAACTTGAGCTTTTATAGTAATTGCAAACTTAAGCAGTTTTCATGTTTATTTCTTTTCTTTCATACACCTTGCCAAATCCATAGCCTCAGGCCTTCAGTTATACCAACAAAATACAGCATTTGCGCAATCAATATTAGATAGAAAATATAATTTTGGAAAAAGAAAATATCAAAAATATCAAAGACACGGATAGTAACTCTAAATAAATCAAAATCTTTGAGAGAATAAGAATATTGCACATTAAGAACAGGACAAGCATGCAGATACTAGAGCACAAGAATCCCATAAGTATGATCTATGATTATGCCCACATGCACCAACACCTATAAAAACTGCATACAATAGCACCAGAAACGCACAAGTATGACATACGAGTGTTGATATATCACAAATTCACACCAACACACACACTTCATCTAGTATCAGCTAATAGTGACAGAAACAGAACATGAGTATAATAATTTCGTGCTTTTATGAACCTCAGGTATGTGCAGATGGTAATCTCCTAGCTGCTTATCAGCCCATCTCTGAATAGGAAGTAAGAATGACTGCAAGAAAGACAAATCCGAGAACTTCTGTTCACTTTCAACTCTGCAATGCAAGCTTTTCAAGTGCAGTCTCTCCTGTGGTCCCCGTTGTTCCTTCAGTGGTATTTTATTTAACTGCTCAATGGCATGCTTCAAGATTCCTTGCTCGCTAGTGATGGCAAACTAAAATAAAATACCCACATGATAATGAAAGATGGAAGCAAATGAGATGATGATTACAAGGAAAAGGAATATAGAAAATCTAACTTTAAGGCTCAACGGGATTAAACATCAATGACACTAGAACAACAAAGCAAACAGAGAACCCCTTGAGCTAAAATATTAATAGGTAAAGAACAAAAGAAACAATGGACAGCTGAATAGTTTTAATAGAAGCACCAATAAATATTCCGTTTTTTAGACAACCTGAAAGTAATATGCACGAAAACCAATCATATTTGATATCATATAGCATATACTTTGTACTCTTCTTCATTTATTAATAGAAGAATTAATTTATTAAAGGCATTTTCGTTATCTACATGATGTTATATTAAGTGTGGTAAACTCATAGTTTTGAGCAATATTTTTAGAATCATGATGATGATCATACTAATGAGATCTAAATTCTATATAGCTCACAAACTAATATCGTTCCTATTCGTTGCATTACTAAAAGGGGATTAGTGAATCCGAATACTTTGTTTGCTCTTAGGAAGAGGATGATTGATCTCATAATCATTTGTGTGGATACATTAAAGGAAGAATGCCCTTAAGAACCTTAGGGTATATCAAATTGTATGATTGGGTATAATAAATTGTACATAGAGATAGTTAAATGATCAACAAAGAATCTAACACTTCTAGTAAAATGAGAGAATGGCCTATGTGATTCGATAAATGACAACTCAGTAGTCTTTGGCCTGAAATTAGAAAGGTGTTTCTAATTTGCATTATTTAGAGTTGTGCATTTGATAATCGAAATACATATAATCAAATAAAATAAAACTTGAGAGTAATTCCATGTCTTATATTTGATTGAGACATTGTATGGTAGAAAGATTTAATTGTACGGCAACTATACACTGAAAGGTTCTTTTATGATTAACGTTGAAATCTATATTACCTGGAAAGTCGGAGATCGCTAAGCGGCTTACCCTTATTGTAGAATAAATATTATTTATTTAAATGGATTAAATAGTTTAATTTATTTATTTAAATAAGATTAGAATTTTTCTAATTTATTTATTCACAACTAGTTTATTATGGAAAACCTAAAGGGTCAAACCGCAAAAGAAAAATATTTATTTAAGAAGTAAATGGCATAATCGTAATAATATGTTAAGTATATTTACTTTATGTTATGGTGATAGAATAAATTAAATAGCTTAATATTTCTTATTTAATATTTTGAAAATATTAAAATATAAATTAATAAGAAGAGTCTTATTAATATTATTACTATTATTATTTAATTTCTAAATTGTTTAGAAATTAATTAATAAGAGTACTCATAAATTCCTAATTATATTAGGAGTTTAATTAATTAAAAGTGTTTAATTAAATAAAACTCTATTCCTAAATAGTTTAGGAGGGTTGTTTATATCTATATCTATAAATAAGAGAAGTATTATTATGGGTTGGGGTTAAATGAACTTCCAAGAGTTGGGGGAGTACTTATAATTTCTATACAAATAGAAACTAGTTTTGTCAACACCCATCTTCTTGAATAAATATTATTCTTTGGTGGATCACCTCTAAAGGCCAAACACTTGGGTGACTAGCGCTAATCAAAATAAGGATTTGGAGTTGAACTCGTACATGAGGAAGCACGATTCTACGAGGGTATGATTCTGAATCTCTATCTCTTTCATTCGTTTAATTGATAATTGAGCACAAGGATGATCATGGTGATGGTTTGTAAGAAAAATTTTAAAAATCGCTTTTATCGCGTTTCCGCTATATGTATGCAATTTGATTGTATGTTCGCGCCATATACAGACCTAACAGTGGTTCCATATGTGTATGGTTATGTGATTGGATCAAATTTTCTAGGCAAAACTTTTTTTTCTTTGTCTGCGATGCAGGGCGGCTGTGTCCAAACCCATAAATCGTTTCTGGGGTTGCATCGCGGCCGATTTTGAAAATTTTTATTTTTATTTTTTATTTATTTCAATTAAGATAAAAGGTTTATTTTGAATTGGAATATGATTAAAAATAAAAGTTTTATTCTATTTTGGAATAGGATTCCAAGCTTCCTAGAATAAAGAAGTTTATTCGCATATGGAATAGTGTTTTCTAAAAATAAAGATGTTTATTTTGATAAGGAATAGAATTCAACATATTTTATTTTTCCAACAATTTTAAGTTAAAATAAAGTTGTTTATTTTGAACTTGAAATTGGATTCCTTGTTAATTAAAATAAAGAAGTTTATTTTGATTTGGAATTTGAATAAAAATAAAGGAGTTTATTTTTATTCAAAATTGGATAAAATAAAATAAAGAAATTTATTATTATTTAGATTTCGATTAAAATAACAGTTTTTTTGTTTCAAAACTAGATTTCTAGTAAACTTTTAATTACCCATATGGAATGGTTTTCTTATTCATGAGATGAAAATTATTTATTGATGCATATGGTGATATGCATAATAATAAATGGTTGATTATGGATTATTGACCAATGGATGATTGGATTTTATTTTAAATGGATACTTAAATGAATGGGTTTTATAAATGGGGTATGTATACCTCGTCTTCTCTAATTTTTTTTTATTATGTACGTTCCTTTGACTGTTGATCAAGGTTTCTATTTATTGTAAATAGTTTATGTAATAGGATTAGTTAGAATTACTTTAAGAATTGGAGACTAAGGAGCAAGGAGCGCTTGAAGACCCGTTTGTAATGGATCTTGAGTTTAAATGTAATAGTTATATTTAAATTTTATTCTTACACTCTATGTTTGACCTTTTTGTTCACTTGGTGGCTCTAGTGAACCAAACTAGAATAAAAGTTCATAATCAATTCGGGTAGAATATAATATTCTATATGTGCATGTTTACTATATATATATATATATATATATATATATATTATACAACATACTTCGAATGTTAAATAATAAGACGCGTATTTTATATATATATATATATGTGCATGTGCGCTAAACAAAATGAGACATTAATAACAAACCCCTCAAAGAAATTATATCAAGTTGTAACGTTCAAAGATATTTGAAATATCGAACATCGCCTCCTAGCATGATAAAAACGATAGAGTATCAATTAATCATTATAAGTTTGTTGTGCACACAAGACTTATATTAATTTTTTGAGATGTTTTTATCACATTTGATGTTTATAAGGAATTGAACATTACCGTTTTGATGTGCACACACAAGGGCTGTAGTTTTCTCTTAACTTGTATGGAAATGTTGGGCTTGACTTAACTTAGATTATTTTAGTTCGGATGTGTGCACACTTTATCATTATGATCTCGGAGGCAAAATAAAAGGAGTCACATGATGATGTAATTGACAAAAGTTCTACCTATTTATTTATATATAATTTGTTGTGCACACACAGGGCTATATACATTTGAAATGAGATCTTTATTCACACTAGCAAATCTTTAATTAGATTTTGCAGAACTATACAAGGAAGGTAATATAGTTTGAAGAAAATAGTGGGAGATACCAATTTAAATAAAGACCTAATTTATTTTGGTAATTAATAAAATGAATCTAATTTATGTTGTTAAATTACAAATTCATTTACATATTTTTACAATGTCTAATTCAGTCCGGTTAAGGAATATGAGAATAGTTCTCAAAGCTGAAGAGCTATCTTATGTCCTTAATATGTATCCCTATCCCTGCAATAGTTGCAGACAATACCTTTAGAAAAAACTTGCTAATTTTAGAAAGTGGCAAGATGATGCACAGTTGGCTCAATGCATCATGCTCGCATCCGAGTAACGAGCTTCAGCGTTAGCATGAAACTATGGATGCTCCTACTATAATCATGTACCTCAAGTAATTGAATGGTGAGGAAAGTAAGACTACTAGATATCAGATATCTAAGAAGCTCTTTCGATCTAGAATGACCGATGACACTACAGTACAAACACATGTCCTAAAGATAATCAATCTTATTGGACAATTAGGACAACTGGATTTTGTCATGGAGAGTTGAGTCGAGATTTGATCTTGTAGTCACTCCCGGACTCCTCACAATTTGTTGTGAATTTTCACATGAACAAGCTAAGTTGTCAGTTTGGTTGATTTGCCTAACATGTTGCAAAAACTGAGTCACTTTCCAACCAAGAAAGAGTCTTGGTGGTAGATGATTCTTATAGGAAGCCGAAGAGGGCCAAAGGATCTTTTGAAAAGAAGAACAATTCAAAGAAGGTATAAGGAAAGGCAAAAACAAAGGACAATAAAAACAAAACTGATACGGATAGCAAAGGAGTTTGCTTCCATTGCAATAAGCCTACATCTCCGATTTGTGATCCGTCAGAGGGTGGTGCTAGATATATAAGTTACCTAGTAAACCCAAGTGGTAGAACCCCAAACCACTGATTTTTCCAGCCATGGTGGCTGGTGGAGCCAAAACAGTCCACTATGGAACAAAACTAACTAGTGGACGATTCCTGGCCACTTGCTACCAAGGGCGGTTTCGTCCAGTTTCTGTATCTTAAAAATTCTAGGAAAAATCAGGAAACTACTTTGAAGAGTTATCTACATTTAGGAAAAAGAATAGACTGTTTAGGATATGTAGAATGAGAGATATGGCCTTTACAAGAAAGGACTTTCAAAAGTAAACATGAATAACTCTTTGTGACTCCTAAAATGGTGAAATTTTTACAAGAAGTACATATATATAACCAGAACATACCCTAAAAGTTTCATGATTTTTGGACAAAACTCGATTTATTAAAAATGTGACAAGTTCTGCTGTTTTAGGCCCTTTAAAAATAGTAAACCAAGTTGTAAAATTCCAGAAAAATTTGGGAATCATCAAGAGACTCGAATCTGTTTAATTCCATAAAAGAAACATTTTTGGAACTGCTTTGGTATTTTTCTTGTAAATGGTTGTGTAATGAATAAATGGAAATAAATAACTATATGATGTCATAAATGGTAAAAATGTGAGGTTAAAGCTTGGAAACCCTAAATATATTGTATTCTAATTTTGGGAGGGTATTTCGGTAATTTTTTATGAGAACTAAAATGTATGACCTTTCATGGTTATTAAATAAAGTTATTAATAAAGGGTAAACCATTAAAAAAAATTGTTTAATTGGTTTAATAAATGATTAAAAAATATTATTATGATATTAATAATATTAGAATAAGATATTTTTAAATAATTAATATTTAGATCAAGATTGAATTTAAAATATTATTAAATGATTAATAATATTAGATTAAAGCATTAATTTATTATTAAATGACTAATAATATTAGATTAAAATATTATTAATGAAATTAATAATATTAGATTAAAAGATTATTAAAAGATTAATAATATTAGATTAAAGTATTATTAGATGATTAAAATATTATTAAATTAAATAATTAATAATATTCAAAATTAAATAAAATATTATTAAAAGGTTAATAATATTAGTAAATGAATAAAATATTATTAAATGAATAATAATATTAATAAATGATTAAAATATTATTAAAAGGTTAATAATATTGGTAAAATGATAAAATATTATTAAATGATTAATGATATTAGTTAATGATTAATAATATTAGTAAAAGAAGTAAGTGTTAAGAATATTAGAAATTGATTAAAATATTATTAAGAGGTTAATAATATTAGTAAGTTTAATAAAGTATTATTAGTTGATTAATAATACTAAGAAGTAAATAAAATATTATTAAGATTAATAATATTAAATGAGTTTAAGATAATTGTTATCTAATAATAATATTATCAAAGCATGATAATAGTTTTAAGAATTAAATGTAATATCTAATATTTATTTATGTGATTAGATATTAGATAATGTAATGTTATACTATGACTAATTGGAAGATCAATGATAGGTGTTCCAAAGGAAGATAGATTAAACTGCTTAGCCGAAAAAATTTAATTTCGTAGCAGTAGACCGCAATGATTATTGTTAATTGCACTTTGTGCAATCGAATTCCTGTTCTATTATTATGGAACTGTGAATTTATTTAAGTTCTTTCATTCATAAACTGTTTATGAGATAGATCTATGCTAGTTGTATCAGCTAGATCAAACATGTTAAATTTGTTAAATCAAATATGTTTTGAAGAGTTGTTCTTAATCAATTGGATTGGTAAGAACTCTTGACTGAGAAAAAGGACAATTTTATTGAAGCATGATATTGAAAAATAATTGTTGCTCGATTACGAGTGTTTATGCTTAAGTCACCGGGTATTGGAGGCTGATCCCCTTGATTACCAAAAGAGGACCAGTTTAAATACTGACAAATTTCGTGTATGTTCATGGTTATTTCAAACCACTCAGCATCTACTATTCAATTATTGAGAATTAATTCATGATCTTTCACAATCATATCCTATTGTTGAACATTGAAAACTAAATTCCTTTCTAATCATGATATATCCCCTTGTATTTAAACTTGCTAAGCAAATTAGTTGTTTACTCTTGCTATATCATGACCTTTATTCCGGTTAAGCCCGAGACGTCCAAGAAGAACAAAGGCAAAGGGAAGGTGCAAAAGTAGTTAAATGAGAAAGTTCACGTATTAGTTTACTTTAAATGATATTTTGTTATGCAAACTTTTTATTGTATTAAGGGTACGTTTAAGTGAAGGTTAATAGACCTTGGGACTATGTATAAGACTTTATTATGATGAATAATGTATGTTTATTATTCCGCGATAGACATAGAATGTGCATGTTATAGATGGATCGTGAGCACTAGATCCGAGGTTAGAGAACCCGGATTTAGGGGCGTCACAGAAATTGGTTTATCCTTATTCTTAAAACATTTGCCATTTTTATAAGCCTTCTTATGGGATCCAATGGTAGTCAAATGAGCAACATTAAGTTTTTCAACCTTAAGTCTTTCTTCCTCTTGGACTCGCATGGCGATTAACTTGCTCATCTTCCACTTTTCTTTCTGCGTGTTATAATTTATCTTAAATGAATCAAATTGTGCAGGAAGAGAAGTCATAATGAAGTGAATAAGAAAACACTCAGAAATCGCCATGTCTATACCCTTTAATTTAAAGGTCGTGTCGTTTATCATCATAATGTGCTCGCACACTCCTCTAACCCCATCATACCTAATAGTAAGCATTTTCAAAATAAGGGTACTTGCATGAGTTTTAAAAGAACCCTTAAATTGTTCCTCGACTGAAGTTAAGAACTCTTTAGCATTCTCAGAGTCAAGAATGGCTCCTTGAATTGCTCAATCTATAGTGCTGAGAACAATTTTCACTTGCTCTTTCCAAGCAGTAAAATTAGTTTCATTTAAGGCTTCAATTATTGAGAAATACCCAGAAATACTAGTTGGAGTCGATGCTGAAACATAATCAAGCTCATAAGCATGCTTACAAAAAACTAAAAGAAATCAACAATGTACACCAATAATTAATAATTAATCATAATAAAACCAACTGTAGGGCAAACAGTTAGTAATATGCTGGTGCATAATTATCAATCTTTCGTTGGTCCAATTAATAATATGCTAATAACATCCCTATAATATAATGCAAAACACATTTATCCACGCATCACCGTTAGGCAGAAACGAAATAAACATGTTATTTATGCAATAAAATTTCATTTAATAAATTCTAATTCTAATTTTTCCGTTGGGTAAAATTAAAATCTTTATTTATTAAATGTAACATTATGCGACTTTTCTTAATCTTAATAATTTCAATTAATAATCCTGGCTGATTATTAATTTTAACAATAAAAGAGTCACACATACACGTAAATTATTATGATCAAACTCAATTTTATTTAAAACAATATATTAATCAAGTTTGAAAATTAATATTATTTATAATTTACATGTAACAACTTAAAAGCCCTAATAATATATCATATCATGTTCTAGAATCTTAAATTAAAATATATAATTATGAACATAAATTGATTATAAAATATTCACATAAATTCCAAACTAAATACATATCGTCATGATATGAATCAAATATTAATTTGGCATGATAAAGAATAAAACATGAATTTATGTTCAACATATATAAATAATACTTGATGTATATACAGTCATGTATATCGAGACAAGAATTTGTATATTCTGACAGAATATTATCATAAGCATTCACATTTGATTTCATGAATACAACACAGCGGAAATATAATCGTTACTTTTCGAAAGCTATGAAGAATCATATTCAGTTTACAAATCAAATTACAAATTACTTTTAGTAAACATTTATTTCCATTCGAAAATTCGTTAACCTACAGAATAGTTTTATATTATACCAATAAAGAGAATATGTAGAATTAAAGAAAAAATTCTAGCATAACATAATTAATTTATTCCATGCAATAGCGTAACCACGCTCTAAAACCAGATGTTAAATAATTATATTAGAACGTGCTATTACATAGAATAAAATCAATTAATCAATTAGGTACTTACATGAATTGAGAGAAGTCATCTTATATGTATCATGCTTCCACTGCGCTTAAGGGTGAAAGTCTTCAATTGTCTCTCTCAATCTTAGGATAGATGGATAAATGTATATGTGTGTATAAAATTCTTGAGACAACAATTAAGACCAAACCCTAACTGTTTTATTTACAGAATGGCTAAGGGTTAAAATCGTCCATCAAGATTATGAAACCCTAGGGCCCATTATGCCAAGTACTATCAATAATATTATTTATAGGTCACATAATTAATTACCAAACTCATAAATAAAATGATTAAATTAATACAATATGTAAACCCAATAATTACATAAATAGTAGATGCCACATAAGTAAATAAAATATTCTAACAGTCTGTCAATAGAAATTCCTTTAGTGATAGTAGTACAAGTGATCCTTAGACTTAAGATCATCATAGTATCTTGTGTGTGATGAGTTATACTTTGACATGTCCCTTAAGATCCTTAGGGTATATCAAAGGGTATGATTGGGTATAATAAGTTGTACATGGAGATAGGTGAATAATCAACAAAGAATCAATCATTTCTAGTAAATGGAGAGAATGTCTTGTGTGATTCGATAAATGACAACTCAGTAGTCTTTGGCCAAAGCAGAATGAAACTAGAAAGGTGTTTCTAATTTGCATTATTTAGAGTAGTACATTTGAGAATCGAAATACATATAATCAAATAAATAAGACTTGACAGTAATTCCATGTTTTATATTTGATTGGGATACAATATAAGGATTGAATTATACGGTAACAATTCACTGAAAGGTTCTTTTATGATTAATGTTGAAATCTATATTATCTGGAACGACGTTTATCGCTAAAGGGACTTGCCCTAATTATAAATAAATATTATTTATTTAAATGAATTATATAGTATAATTTATTTATTTAAATAAGATTAGAATTGTTCTAATTTATTTATTCACAACCGGTTTAATATGGAGAACATAAAGGGTCACACTGCAAAAGGAAAATATTTATTTAAAAAGTAAATGGTATAAACGTAATAATATGTAGTATATTTAATTTATGCTATAGTGATAGAATAAATTAAATAGCTTAATATTATGGAAATATTAAATATAAATTAATAAGGAGTCTTATTAATATTATTATTATTTAATTTCAAAATGGTTTACGAACTAATTAATAAGAGTACTCTCATAAATTCCTAATTGGATTAGGAGTTTAATTAATTAAAAGTGTTTAATTAAATAAAACCATATTCCTAAATAGTTTAGGAGGGTTGCCTATATCTATAAATAAGAGAAGTCTTATTATGAGTTGGGGTTAGACAAACTTTCAAGAGTTGGGAGAGTACTTACAATTTCTATAGAGATAAAAATTAGAATTTTGCCAACATTCGTCTTCTTGAATACATATTATTCCTTCACCTCTAGAGGCAAAACACTTGGTTAGCTAACGTTGATCAAAAGAAAGAATTTAATCGGTGGAATTCAAGGAGAACGCGAAGGATTTGGAGTTGAACTCAAACCTGAGGAAACACTGTTCTACGAGGGTATGATTCTGATTATCTCTCTTTCGTTTAATTGATAATTGAGCACAAGGATGATCATGGTGATGGTTTGTAAGAAAAAAAATTAAAATCCGATTTTATCGCGCTTCCGCTATATGTATGCAATTTGATTGTATGTCCGCTCCATATAAAAACCTAACACAACCTACATGTCAATACACTTCGAATTAGATAAACATTCAATATTCATTGTGTAGAAGTGCAAGTCTGGTTTATGGTAGGCCAATTCCCAGGACAAAGGCTAAGAAGAAGATTGTTATGCCATTAAATAACATATTTTTATACACCGACCAGAATGTATGTCTTGTCAATCTTCACTACCCATGTAGACTTAATGAACCCTTACAATTATTTAATCTCCCATAGATAAATCACTTATATGTGAGATCCTTACAAAGTATATCTTTCACTTCTTTTAGCTTTAGCTAATAAATCACTCAAACATCCAATGGTAGTAAGTTTTTATCAAAAAGGAGAAAGAGGGCAGCTCTCCGATGATGTAGGACAACGGAGTTGGGAAGATAAGGATAAACAAGGCTCACAAGCCAAAAAATAATAATACAATCCTCAAATCAATTCATATTCAATAATCTGAAAATAGATTACACCTCTTTATATATAACGACCAAGAAAAGAATCCCAACACTAAAAGGAAATAACCTTTCTAATTAGAATCTACTATTATAATTAAAACTAATCTCCTAATTCAAATCAACTACAACAATTAAATCCTAATGTAAAAATGAAAAATCCCCTAATTAAAATCTACTACTATAATTAAATCTTCTAGAATATCCTACTTCAAATAACTAATAAATAATTACATTAATAATTAAATATTAATCTCCAAATAACAATACAAACTTAATAATCCCTCCAACCCACAATTATTTTAACACTTTTTTTGGTGTGGCATGGAGTTTGAGATCAACCAAAAACATATTTAGATATTATATTTATATATTTTGGTATATTTAGATGTTATTTTTGTATTTATATCACAAAAAATTTAACAATATAATATTTAATTATAACTTTGACATGTCTTAAAATTTGTGTCACATACTAAAAAAAATTGTTTCAATAATTGTGGAACGAAGGTAGTAATAATTTTTTTGATTTTTTTCTTTCCTTCCGCATCATTCTCCCCGCCTTTGGGAAAAAAATCATCCTTCAATTTTGAAATATCGGAGAATAATATACCACATTTGTGGAAATTTATTCCAACAAAATATGCACATCCGATGTTTAAATGTGATGATCATAATTTTCGGGAATAGCAGTGACATAATATAGAAATTGGAAGCAGCTTAGGATTCTAATGTATCATCCGGAAAGTGAAAATCAACATGGCTGACCTCCAGTTATTGTGTCTTATTGTGCTCACATTTGAGATCAAACTTTAACTTCAATTTTCTCACTACAAACCATCTTGGAATCTTCAATTTGCTCGACACACTTAACTTTCACTTTAATTTTCTCACAAACACCAATATATAAGAGTACTTGTTCTTCTTTACTCTTACCAACTTGTTGTTTATCGATACGATACACCAGTGTTGCGAGAGGTCTTGAAATACTTTGCATTGTCAGTCTCCTCTTGTGAACATAGTGCCTTAGTTGAACAAACCCAATTAGGATGAAAAATTCTTTTTATGTGACCAAAATTTGAACGAACTTATCAAGTAGTTATGTACTCGTAATGGGTCTTAAAATCTGTAAGGCTTCTTTCAAATCATTCTAAATCATCATGCAATTTCCAAAAATCATATGAAAAATAAGACTCTTTAATTTGCTCTCATAACAAAAAATTTATGCTCAAGTTGCGTGATTCTAGCCGAAAGGAAATTGATGAGTGGGATTTATACCCGCGAATCGGATATTTTATGACTTAAATAGTTGCATGTTCTCGTAGAGTTTATATGTTTTTATATGATTCTAGTGTTATTGTGCTTAATCGATGAATTGCAGAGCTTTACAGGTGTTTTCTAGCATTCAGGGGCAAAACAGTCATTTTATATACACTGGCGCATAGCTGATGCCCTATATTAGACTCATGTGCCACACGGCCACTTGCTGACCCTGGCGACGTAGCTCATGGCAGTAGCGCCACAAGCCTCAGATTGACTTCATGCAATGAGTCTCGAACTTACTAACTTACTTGGCGTATTTACTGACTACAATCTTATTTCTCGCGCCACAAGGCAGAAACTCCGTCCATCGAGCGTAAAGGGCTTGTGTTTGACCTAGCAAAAGAAGGAAAGGATATATAGCAGTAGCAGCTCTGCATATCTTATCATCAGACATCCTATATCATATTTTTCACATAGCTTAGCTTAGGTTTTAGTTTTCTTTGTAATTTCTCTTCCTTTCCCTTAGTAGATGTCTGTAAATATAGATTAGGTAGATTTAGGGAGAAGTTTGTATTTCTTTGGAGCACAAGAGCAACGAGCGACACGGATTGGAAGCTTGATTTGAGCGGAGTATATGGAGATTGAAGGGCCTTGACAAAGTTTCCTCTTATCCATTTATCTTCTCTAGTCTTGTAATCTATAAATGTTGTCTTATTTGCTACTTGTATTTGGTTTATTAAATATGAACTGATTATTGGCTCTAAGGTTATAATGGATCCCTTTGTTATTTGAATAGACTGTCTTTATCTCTTTGGTTGGCACCATATGATTTGGGTTAATATGTTTGTGCTTTATGATTCTTGCTAAAACATTAGTGATGATTTTGGTAATCTGCATGATATCGACAGAAGAATTGTAGATTTACACCTAAATATATTGGCATGTGATTGTGGGTTTCGACTACATAAGTTGTGCATAGAATAGACAAATCTCTGTGCACCACGTGCGACCTCAATGAGAACTTATGCTTAAATCCTTGTTATGATTAATTCGCATAGACATATGTAGGATTGCATCTAGCTTGGACGTTCTTTTCTGTTATATTCCTTTTACGGTGGATCTAGAGAGGATATGTTTGTGCATACCTCGACAGAGGTGCATTAGCACCTGTGCGTTCTCGGTCGACAAATCGTCGTGACCGTTAAGACCAAAGAGAGATAGGGTAGCTAGTTTGATGAAACATAACACGTCAGGTGTTCGACAGAATGCCTGTGTGGGAGTGAAGTTGTGACCTTAGCTTGTATTTCCTTAGATTTCCATTCGTTATCCACTTACGTGCTTTGTTAATTAGTTAAATAGATTAATCACACTTCCATTTACTGTTGTTCGAATAAGACTTTAGCGATAAACAATCGGTACTTGGTAAATATTAGTCATAGTTCCTCGGTACGACACACTCCTTATCACTGTATTACTTGTTAGACCGCGTATACTTGCGCGTGTTTAGTGATCGGTATTCCGACCAACAGAAATTTGGTTCATCATAACTGTCCAGCGCCATAGTGTTAGTTATAATTGTATTCCATAGTGTTGGTTATAATTGTGTTTATAATTGTATTCTATAGTATTTATATAATTGTGTTTATAATTGTATTCTCCAGCGCCAGGAGCCTAGGTCTACGTTGTATCATACTGGTATTTTAGTTTGACAACACATAACTATAAGCAATAATACCATCTCATATTTCTAATTAGCAATCAAGGAAACCATAATTAATATGTATGCATTTCCTGTGAAGCAAACAGTTATCAAAATGAGATTGGCATTCTCTATAGTAAACATCAGCAATTGGACCCACATACCTGATGAAATAAGACCCAAGCATAGCAGGTGTAATGAATGGTCTCTGTTACTCCCAAAATACGCCAGGTTGACTTCAAATGCTCTAGAATCTCTTCCACTTCCTGAATGTAACAAACATGAGCTATAGTTGATATAATTTAGCACATGTTCGTATTTTTGTTTGTTGGACAACTATAACTCATCTTCATACATAATTCAAATAGCAACATATGTTCTCTCTTGTTCTGCTCAGTCTATTAAAAAATTATACACAGTCCAGCGTCACTCCAGCCCATTTGTTATTCTATTGAATTCCAAATTTCCTTTAAGCCGATGGCTATTTTATTAACTTGGTTAATATTCTAAAAGACTTAAATTATGTAAACTTCATCTCTTAACATTTCAAAGTTTCAACCATTGTCTTGCATTTAAAAAGCACTACCTCTGTCCTCAAAAGGATGAACAAAGTACATTTTTCACATTAAAAAAAAGTAAAAGTAGAGGAAAGAGAGAAAAAATCCAAATTTATCCTTAGTAGCTCCACAAGATTATATAAAGTGATGAGTGCTGTTATTTTTAATACGAATAGACCCCACTAAATAACATACTTACCCTTTATCTCATCTTTTTGGGGACAAAAAAAACCTTTAGTCATCTTTTTGTGGACGGAGATAGTATATCAGTTGTTATAAGATGTGAATCTTCTTCTACCCATCATGACATTGAATAAAATATTCACTAACCTCGGTAAGCTTCCCCTCATCTAAAACATCAAAGACACTGAGAAGAAGTTTTTCATAAAGCCTGACATTTAGGTGATAACCATCTGCCCAGTGGCATACTTCACCGGTTAAATCACCTCGAGCCGGCCTCTCTGCAACTGGAATGGCAATCTCTCTCAGAGATCTTAAGCATTCTGTTCGTTGCAGTTTACCTGTAGGTGGTGGAAGAGACTGACACAAAAGAATTGAAGGTATCAGAAAATCATAAAAAGAAAAGTTAAAAATATACTAAAATCAGAAACACAAAAGCTAATTTCATTATCTTTTGTATTTAATAACTTTTAATCATTGGTAAATCATACAAAAATCAAGGTGTATTCCTGCTAAAATAAAAAGGGTTGATTTTAAAAACGAACTGATTTAATGCATTTTTTCCCCTTTGGTGTTTAGCAATGAAATCGATGCAAAGTAGCTATTAAATAGTCACTGTGAATGCATTCCTCCTTTTATTCAAATAGTTAATACAGATGTATAAAAATAATCTTCTTCTTTTTTCCTTATGAATATTTTTTCCCTTGTAAATACTTCGGTTCATCTTTCAGATCAAGGAAGATATCCATCACCACTTAAAGAGTTGAGTGACACCAAATTCCACGTTCCCTGCTGATTCAAAAATGCTAAAATGTCTGAATTAGGTATTAATTATTACTTTAGTTTTCAAGATAATGATGCAGGTTTAATTCCAGCTACCCTTTATATATACTTTACCATAAGTCCTGTTTCTTCTATTACATTTTTATATAACCCAATAGAGTTTACTATTAATCTTCATCCATTAACTAGTAAACCATATTATATTCCAAGGATTTTCCTCGCATAAATTTGTTTTTCTCCCAAAGGAACATAGTTGTCACGGCGCCACGGCGAGTCATGGCGGTAGTCGACTGCCTGGACGCCTAGGCGACAAGGCGACCGCCATGGCGTCCGTATGGCGACAAGTCATTTACAATGTGCAATTTATATATTATTTATTTTACTTAACAAGTATATTGGCAATAAAATTTCATATACATTAAAACTTAAAACATAACACTATGAAATAACATTACAAGAAAAATTATGTAAATACTTAGTAATAACAATCCAAAAACAAAACACTTGATATTAAAAATTTGTAAAATAAATAAAGAATTCAACAAACACCACATAGAAAATAAAGTTGCAACCAACAATCACAAATATGTAGTCTGATAAAGATGTGTCGAATCCGATTACTAATAAGTTTTTTAGGGTTTTATTTCCTTTCTCCCTTGTTTTTAATAGATGGGTCATGGGTTTGTAATCGATGGGTCATGGGTTAATGGATCAGAACTGTAAAATACTTTGATTGAGCCAGAGCTGCTAAGGCGTGCATCATGGCATCTCAATGCGTCACCGAGGCGCACGCCTTAGCAGCTCCACCTCAAGGCGCCCATCGTCGTATCATTTTTTCATCGCCTAGACGCTTAGGCGTCGCCTTAACAACTATGCAAAAAAGTCATAGAGAAGTAGATATATTACATAATGGTAGATTTCAATTGTTTAATGAATAAAGCAGAGACCTCAAAAGTCGATACCAAACTGCTATAAACAATTGCACATGGAGATTTAGATAAGAAGCAAGTTGAACAGAACGAAGATATAGATTGAAACAGTAGCTTCACTACTTGGCCATTACAAATGAAGCTTTGAAGTGCATTTTTTTTAAAAAAAAATTATTATTAAGGTGGGTGAGGGGGACATAGAACTTGACCTCAACCCAATAAGAAGTAGGTCATATAGGCTACTAGAGATATCTTCAACAAGATTATGTTCTCCATTGAGTCCGTTAGGGATTTGATCCCTAAACCTCCCCATTAGAGGAAGAGAGGGTCTGGCTGACTTTGAAGTGCATCACTTTGTGAAAACTAGGAAAATTAATTATTACAATAAGGTTAGTTTAGGTTGGCAAGAATCAACCTACTAATGAGTAATAACTAATGCTGAAAGTCATTTGTTACTGGAATATAAGAAATACCTTGGGAATATTAATCAAGAATAGAGGTTCATAAGAGTCATACTAAAGTGGAAACATGAATGCGCGCAGAACTTCTAAATATGGAAACTCGTAATAAGAAAAAATGTTCTTTTGATTGACGACAGTTAAAACAGATTAAGTCAAAAAGATTCTATTAACGACGTCAAACAGAGTCAAAGTCCATAATAAGCAATTTTTAGTCATTTGACTCTGATATATGTATACCTCAGATTCTTCAATCTTTGCCAAAAGAATCCTCAATTCACTTGCTCTACATGCAGACTCCACAAATCCCACAGCAGGGTGATTAACAAGCCCCTCCTCCAACATATTTAACTGAACTAACCAACAATCAGAAAGATTTGACACAGATATTAATTACATCATAAACCCAATCAGAGAAATCAAAAAAGTAACGTTAAAAGAAGAATTTGGAGAGATAAAGAGGGGAGAGAGATAGATCACTTGTCTCTTTTGCCACCGTATGTAAGCTTTCTTGTCAGAAAACTCAGTACGAGATATGCAGCATAGTAGTTCCAGAGGAATCAAAAGAGTATCCATTCTTTTCCCCACTTTTCCTATCAGGGCATTAAGCAGCCCCTGTCTCATTCTGATGTCTATTGCCTCTGAAATCTGTATTTACTCACGAGAATGGGCAAACAAATCAATTACCAGAAGTCAAATAAATAGACAATAAGGACACCATGACACTACTCAAAAAATTTATAAGCATATACTATAAAACTATTGTAAGATAGTGTTCTAAAAGGCGGCAGCCTAGGCGCTAGGACCCATCCGCCGCCTCGCCTAGGCCAAAAAATTCATACAAGAAATTAGGCGGGGCCTAGGCGGAGAATGTTTTTTTAATACAATAACTACTCAAACTAGATCTTGATATATTTATTTTTCTAATGATTTACCATATTCATAATTCATGTTGTAGCATATCAAATCACAACAAGAAGTGAACAAGATAGAGTCAAAATGGATAATTTTATTATAGTTGTAATTTTTTGAACTTGTACCAACTTTAAATTATATAAATGATGATACATTTGTAATATTTAATTTAGAATAATGCTAGAGATACAACTTATTCTACAACTATTTTACAATTTGTTAATGTGGCATACTCCACCTCAGCTTTTATGCGGGGCCGAAGAATACATTGAAGCAATTTGTTCATCAATATGTTGAGGTGGAGTATGTCACGTCAGCTAATTGTAAATTAGTTGTAAAATAAGTTGTGTATCTAACATTACTCTTTAGTTTAAATCAATATAATTCTTAAATTTATGTTTAATTTCTTAAGTTTTAATATTGAATTATATTCTCGAAATTTTAAATTTTATTATTTAATATCAATCTTGTTTATGAATAAAACTAATACGTTAAAGATAAGTGTTTGAACTTTAAGCAAAAGCCTTTATTATCTTTATTATAGATTGTTTTGCTTTATATTATTGTTTTGTTTGAATAAATGTAAGATAAAATATTAAAATTGACTTAAAAAACAAAATCCCGCCAAGGCCCCCGCCCGCCTCCCGCCTAGCGCCTTTTAAAACATTGTTGTAAGACTATCCTCTCCCTGCCTAGCAGCTGTTTTCAAGAGAAACACAAAAGAGAAAAAAAATACTGGTATATGAGAAAAGGTAGAAAGAGCTTCATGCTTGCCAGTGTGTCTCTTTCTTTAGAGGTATCCTTCACACCACCTCTTGGTAGTTCAGTCTCTAGCACTAGTTCTTCATCAAAAATAGAACCTGATATAGTCTTCACAAGTTTGCTCATTCCCAATTATCATGAAAGATTTAGGGTTCTTAAACTGATGGCCAGCTGTGTATCTATCATCACAATAATAGCATAAGCCTTTAGATCTTCTTTCATCTCTTTGTTAGGAAGTGATAGGTTAAGGCTTTATTTAAATCCAGTGGTAGCAGGCTTACGATAGGAGAGTCAAGCTAATTTGAAGCTAGTAGGACAGGTATGGTATCTTTCATAAATTTTTGGAGCATTGTAGTTGGGCTGGTGATTGGAGTAAGGTAGAGACTCGTTACAATAGTTGCTTGATTGTTTAGGGACTGGGATCTTGGAATAACGTCTCATCTCTTGGTATCATCTTTAAATGCTCCACTGAAGTTCTCCACAAGGAATTTCTCAAATAGTTGTGAAACTTTTTAAGTAGCCTACTGTTATACTTCTCAAATTCATCACAGTATGCATCGATAATCCCAAGTTGCCTTGAGTGCTTAATTGCTCAAAACTGTTGTCCACCCCAGCGTCACAGTATCTGATTATGAACTCATTAGAAAAAGCTTTCCAAGTAGGATCATGTTTTCCACCTAATAAGACATACCAATGCTCTGGTGGTCCATGTAAATGCCTAATTACTACATTAATCCTCCTCTGTAAATTGATTGATTCCAAATATCTCAAAATACTCTTAACAATCCTTGATCCAAATCAGGCATCATCACCCTTGTTGAAGAATGAAAACACCAACTTTAAGTGAAAGTGGCTTATCCTAATCATGACCTCTCTTTCCTTCATCGCAATCTGTCCTCCTCAAATTACTATCACCTTCTCCTCATTATTTCCCTTGGAACATGATGATGATATCTTTAAAACCCTCTAGCTTCCATATTACCAACATGAGCAGGCCTCTAACCTCTAACCTTACTTCCAAAAGGATTTAAAAGTTCATTCTCAAGCTATGGTGATTTTTGCCTCAATAGTTAATTCATCCCATTCATGAACCATTCCATTTTCTCATCTATTTGCTGCAACTTCTCATTTGTAAACTCTTTAGCTTAGAAATCTTGTTGTGAATGCCCTCCATCTTTCTTAGTATTAAAATGAAATGGAGTACTCGGAACTACTTGATATTTGGAATAAGTAACCTACAGTAGGACTTTTTAGGTTGTGAAAAAAATACTTCCTCAAGGCTAAATTGAGGGTCCGAAGTAGAAAGGCATAAATCTGCCTATCACAGGGCTTGGGGAGATTAGGGAGAGTAATTAAGTCACAAAAGGAAGCTTATTGCACCAAAAGAACAGTTAGCCACTATTGAAATAGAAAATGTTAACAGTAGTTAATAGGCAGAAACTGAATAACATCGAAATGAACAAATTATTATGAAGTGACTTGTCATTCATGAGTGGTGGATGCTTGGATGATGTTACATATGATAAACGAGAACTAAACAATTGCCAATTACAAACAAATTAAGATAACTAAGTGAATTAATCGACGAATTTCAGAAACAAATTGCGGACAGGAGTCTATGAAGCTAAATTTGAATTCCAACTCAAGAAATAATGTTTATAATGATGAATAAGAGGCGAGTGTGAGGGAATTGATTTCTATCTGAGTCAACTCCTTATAGTGCTTGAATTCTTCACTTGCAATCATAGCAAAAAATAGAGCACCATGAGCTTGTGTTATTCAACTTTTGTTGATTGATTCAGATTGTTTGTCTAGTAGTAGAGGATTGTTTCGGGTAAGTATTTGATGAATATAAAGGAGCTAGAATGAGAAAAGAATAAATTGGAAAAAGGAGAAGTGAATAGAGATTAAGCTGAGAGAGATGAGGTTGGAGGAAGAAGTTGGTGACAGGCTTCAACTGAAGCTCTAATACCAATTTCAGGAACGGGGATGGTCCTGACCTGCGGCTGAGAATTGAAAGAAGATTTATGGAGGAAGAAAAGCAGAAATCATAGGGAAGGAGGAGAAAGAGAGTTATTGAGAGAAAAAGAAAAAGCTTCTCCAATTTCATTAGTCAAATACATGAAATGAAATTTAAATGACTTACTCAACTTATATTACATGTGCTTACATTAGCAACAACAACAACAAAAAAAACAGCTAAACTAATCATCTTAGCCTACACTCCCATTACTTAGATAACCGACTCACATAAAACTACCTCTACTAAAATCAACCATTATTTAACAGGTTCAGGCATCAAAAACCTACAACCATACAGCCTTGCAGTCACTAAATATACTCACACCAAACTAGATCAAACATGGCCATATCCACCATTAATCCTGGTGCCTGCACGATCAAGTCAATGTCTATGGGTTCTTCGGGGTCATCATCACTTGGGCTGTAACTTATGTGCCCAATGCACTAAGCACAGTATCTGACCCATATCCAACACCTTCAAAATCTAGTTGTATGATCAAAAAAGGGTTGCCCCGTCTATTAATTTTACAGTCTATCGAACAAAAGACTTGTAAACGTATTGGCCTCATTTAATGGACATTTTGGCCTGAAGAGCATCATTTTCATTGAAATGTGGGTACATCTCTAGAGTTAGCAGCCAATAGAAGATTAAAAAAATAAAACAAACAAACAAACTTGTTGTAAAACATAACACAGAAAAAACTCATATTCAAAGAACATTTTTATATGTTATATTATGAGGTATCAAAGGAACAAAGAGAATAAAAAATGTGCTATTTTTGTAAAGCATACCACACATAAGAGGAACCTAATCAATGTTTTCAGGACATCAAAAAATCCTACTGAAAACTACCTTCTTACCTAGCATAATTTTAGCTAGAATGAATAAAACCAAATTCCATCGCCAACCATCAATTGGGTTATGCGCGTTGCATAGTAGGACAACTTCACCCATCTGATAAGTTTGATCAATTGATCTAATTAATATACATATACTTGGAGCAAAACTTTACTCTTAAATTGATTATTACGACATATCTACAATATGCTCCCTGAACTCTACATACTTGGAGTCCTCATGTCTTAGCTATATGTTTCGCTCTGTAATCGTACTAACAATAGTAAATTGAATACATCACCTTAATAATCCTTTTCCGATTGCCGATGAGATTATATGCTCATCCAAGTTGTATAGAAAGACGTTTAGGTAATAAGAGCTATGACTGAAGGCCTTGACGGTCTCTGATTTTGGTTGAAAGGACAATATTCGGTGCCGGGTTTTATTAAGGAGGAAATTAGGAACGTTATTTTTCATATGGATATAAATAGGGTTTCTGGGCGTGACGGGTTTATTGCAGCTTCCTTCAAGCAAGACTATGATGTAGAAAATTAAGAATTTAATATGCCTTTGTATATATGTCAAATATGTTCAGCATTTACGAGCATATATGTTAGGAGGAAACTTTAATTTAAAATTTAACTGTATGCAATATCAACTTTCATGCTCACAAAAGAACAACAAAAAAGAGTACTAGATGACTTGCTACCTGGGGATCACATGAACAGAATTTTCTAACTGCTAAATTAATATGCATTTAAGCAAAGAACAAGAATTCAGAGCATATTTGTTTATGGAGAGACCAGAACAAAACATTGTCACATACAGTCATTGATCGCTTCATCTACACAAAGATTGAGTCATCGAAAACTGATGAATAGACAAGTAAATACAGCATCAAGTAAACCAAGCTGCATCATCCATCATACCTGTCGAAAATGAAGGCAACCCCAACACCAGATCAGCGGCATAATTCAGACCTCGACTTGAATACCTACGACTATTAACTTCCTCTAAATAATCATCATTCTCAAAATCCTCAATGTCATCTACTGTTAGTTCTTGAGGTTTTGTGGAGTTGAGGGACTGTGATCTTGATGAGAGAGATAGTTCTTCAGCTTGTGATAAGTTAAGGGATAGAGATGTTGAAAGGTTTGATAAAATGGGCAATGGTGCCACAACAGGGATGGATGGGGGTGCCCTTCTAGGAGGAGAACCTGAAGATTCAAGATTCGTAGCCAAGAAGAATTCATCGACAGAGCCTGCATTATTCTTCAGTCGTGGAACAAACAAAAAGAATAAAAGAAAATTAAGTAAGTTCCAAATATAATTGTTATTTTGATGAATTTTAACATATACACTGAATCAGATGATAGAATATTGGGAATTGGGAAAGAAATACTTATTAAAAAATAAGTATAATAATTATTTTAAA
Organism: Panax ginseng; assembly: GCA_020205605.1. Classification (NCBI taxonomy): domain Eukaryota; kingdom Viridiplantae; phylum Streptophyta; class Magnoliopsida; order Apiales; family Araliaceae; genus Panax; species Panax ginseng. Next base: position 26,811,717 of record CM035142.1, read on the forward strand.
TTGCATCCAAAAACTAAACTTTTGATTATATTCAAATACAACAACATTACAAGTTTACAAACTAAAGCATGCGCACTGTATTAGGTGCCTTGCCACAAGAAAAATTCGAATTAAATTGGTTTAATAGGCGATTAAATTTTAGAAGAATTCATCGATGCTACTTGCATTATTCTAGATTACTGTAAAATATAAGGAAATAAGTTCCAGGGATGAAACTTGATGACTTCAATAGTTTTCAATGAAGATTGGAATTGAGTGATTTAAAACTGCAACAGATTTGATCACATGCTAATATTCAGTTGGTATGCATTAGGTAGCCTCACTCGTATAAGGACTGATTTCAAAATTAGGGAAATAAAAATACCAGTTTTGTTTTTATATTGCAGTTGATTTCCATATTTTAGAAATCCATTAACAAATTATGACCATGTAAGCATCTAACATAGTAATACATTTATAGCTTTACAAATAATATGCATTATGTCTTATAAAAGGAACTCAAGTAATTGCATAACTTAGTAACTTAGTGAACGTGAGACTAAAAGGAAGGGAAGTTTTAATTTACCATGTGGGGGAACCCAGTACTATCATGGTAATCCCTAATAGCTTCTGAGAGTTCAAGCATTCCACCTGCAATATAAATAACATTTGGTTGTCCAGATTAATCATTGTACTTTTCTAATTTTGAAACTGAGGTTAAATCATGTACTAGATATTTGTATCAAAAAAAATGTATTAGATGATAGCATTGACTTTAACATCTTATCAATTTGTATAGGTGATTAGTACAATCAACCAAAATATGTTTATTTATTGAATACAAAATCTAAATTTAATTTTAGAAAGCAAAAGGAAAAGATATCAGTTACATGTTTAAATTCACTGACCTTTCTTTGCACAACTGAGGACATAATCAACACTAACTTGATCTAGATCCACGTCATCCAATGAAATGGCACCCGGTGGCATTATAACTTTCTTAATTAGGCTACCTGAAAGTAAAAAATCAAGAAGTACACGTCTATCCCTCCTATATCTTTGCAGAAGCTCCACAACATTTTCCCTACATCAGATTATTTCACAAAAAGTAGGTTAATAAATAAGAACATCTGTATCAGTATAAAGATTTAAAGCAATTCCCAAAATTGAGTTTTCTAAGAAAAAATAAATAAATCTAGGTATTCCGATTCACAGCTTGTGGACTAATATCAGTTTGATCCAAAAGAAGTCGAAGACTATCTAGATTTTAGAAAGTCACAGTACTTTAATTTAATTTTAAGATTCAGCAAATTTTCCCTAAATTTTATCCACAAAAATTAAGTAAATAAATAAGAATAACTACTAGGTATTTGAGATTCACTACATTTCTCCCAAGTTTAGTTTTTCACCATAAAAAGTAGGTAAATAAATAAGAACAATTACATGCATAATGAAATCCACCTTCATTCCCCTAAATTTAAGTTTTTTTCATAGAGAATAAATCAAATAAATAAGAACTAACATATACACATCCAGATTCAAGGAGATGTACGTACTCCTCCATGGGAATACTCTGTTTGCTTCTTCAGTTACCACCGCCTGAAAATTTGCAGACAATTTGTAACAAGCTAGTTTCTTAGCTTAGATATATTAGATGCAACAATCAAGAACTATTGCAAATGCAATTTAGCTAGAAATTGAGCGGAATCTGAAGAGATTTGCAGCAGCTGAGTAGGAAAAAACAGTGGATTTGAAGTGAAATCAGCAGGGAATTTAAAACCAATCGGAAAATGAATTGAATAGAATTGTTGAAGAATCTACTCTGTTGGTATTTCTGATCGAAAGTTCAAGTGTGAACTGTCGCCTCTCTCTCTCCTCTTTCGAACACACCCACTGGGCCACCGTCAATATAATCTTTTTGCGGCTTGATTTATACCAGTACTATTTTTATACCCCCATCATAATAATTTAATAAAAGTAGTAGTAATTAAATCAACGAATTTATATTTAAAATAATAAATTTATATTTCCACATTAAAAATATGACGCCCAAAAATAGGTATACATCATATATTTTGAGTATCAAATACATGGTATAAAATTTAAATACAAAATTAATTTATATAATACGACAAAAGCGTAGCTGAGAGTTTTGACACGAATATCCAAATTCAAATGGAGTCCTTATTACAATTATTATCACACTATTTTATAAAATAGTAAGAACTACAATAGCCACCATCTCGGACCGTCACTCCATTCCCTAACTAGTCCCGATTATGTTTTCATTTACTGAAGAGAACAATGGAAAAAAAAAAGGTGAGCTCAACTAGCCCTGTAAAAAATATTATGACTAAGATAATACATAATAAGTTATCGAACAGTGTTAAACTAATAGAAATAAACAACAAGTTTAACTGTAGCGGAACATGTGACGCCCCCAAAATAGGTATACATTGTGTAAGACCCCAACTTTTTAATGAATAAAATCAAATTTTCTTTATTTATTATTGTGAATAATAAGGTATTAATTTGATATAATAACTTTGGTTATGGGTGAAATGTAAAAATTTTGCAAAATAAGCAAGTGGTTATAAAATATTCATTTTGTCGGTGGAATATTCTTTCTGTCGGGGAATATTCGTACGACGGCGTAGCAAATTGTGGGCCCCATAACGGATAACGGTCGAATGAAGAAAATGACAAAATTGAATAACGGCGTATTTGTTACCGTTAACACTGTTGGAATACCAAGTGGTTAAAGTAAAGTAATACGCGTTGTTGCACAGTAGCATACGGTATTGCACAGTATTATTGAATTATTGATCCTTATGTAGGAAGGCACTACTCAATAATTGTCATTGTCACGATAATTCTTGTTCAATATTTTATTTTATTGATTCAATAATTGCTGCATTGATATTTTATATTATTGTTGTTTCAATTTTCGTCACTGCACACTATCTCCTTTATCAGATCAGTAATTCAGATTATTTTGAATAATATTATTAGATAACATTATTGGCAATGTCTAAAAAGTTACATCGAGGAGAGGTTTGGTCACCTAATTGCGGCGCATGATGAGAGAAATTCTTATTGGAAAGCCCTCTTTCCTGAGAGCAACACTGGTTGTCATAAATGTGATTCTGTAATATTATTTGTGAATAATTAATCATTGATTCAAATGATAAAGAAATATTTATTTTATGTGGATATAAATGATGGATTTATTTATGTGGTTATAAATGAAGGAATTAATGTTGAGGTATTTTATTAGTATTTTATCGGATTGGAGATATTAAAAAAATCAAACCAGTATTTTTTGAGATATATTGCGGGAGTTATAATTTTTAATCCGACCGTTGGATCGTTGTAATTTTTGGATATGTTATACATATATAAGTTGAGTAGATGTCCACAAATTTTGAACCGTTAAAAATGAGCGTATGATTTGTTATGAATTTTAAGAGGTGGTTGTTCGGAAATCAGGTTATAAGTCATTTTGGTGGAAAATTCTAGAATTGGTGGGCCCCACTCTTGGTTGGTGAAGAAATGTGCTGAGATTTTTATTCAAATGTGGTGGGTGGGAATAGTAGCAGGTAAAGTCATCAGGTTGCAGGTTAAGTATGCTTCGGCGTGCTAACATTTTCCTATAAATAGAGGGCTAAGTTAGAATTAAAAATCACACCAGAAACAAATTTTCTCTCTTTCTCTCTTTCTCTCTCTAGATTATTGAGTGTATTTTGTTAGTATTTAGATACTTTGTGAGTTTACATTAATCGGTTGCAAGTTTTCTTGACCTTTTATCTGATATTACGATCGTAAATGCGATATATTTTGAGGTAAGGGATATTATCTTCTTCTTAAATGATATTTTCTTCAATATCATTATGCCGAAATATTGGTATGAACTTTTTATCAAATTTGGAACTTTTTGTGTCGGGGTTACTATTCACGTATACGGCACTATTCATGTATACGGTACTATTCACGAATACGGCACTATTCACCGAAAAATAAAATTTTCTTCTTTTTGTCCAAGTTGTCTATTATGGTTACTATCTTTGATTGTATCCATGTTTTGATCATTATTTTTGAATTCTGCTTCAAAATTGGTTATTTTGGAATATTATTGAACTTGGATAAACTGTAATACAAATCCTTAATATTTGATCTGTTATTTCACTGGATTCATTTTCTTTAAAATATTTTTCATCATCCTCAGTCCTAAATGATGATACAAATGAATATCTTTGGCCTGTAGTGCAAAGATGAATGATTACCTAATGAATATCTTTGGCCCGTAGTGCAAAGATGAACAGGTGTTGAGATGAACATGACCAACTGGTGATACAAATGAATGTCTTTGGCTTGTAGTGCAAAGATGAATATTTGATTCAAGATGTATATTGATTGATGTTACAGGGATAAAATATTGATGATGGACTTTTAAATCTTAGAAGATAGTAGAATTCTTTCTCTACTTGACTCTTCTAATGGATTGTTGATTTTCGCTGCAATTGTTGATCTAAAACTTGTTGTCTATTATATTTTATCAGATTATTCCCTGTTGAAGACTAATGATAATTTGTTGTATATTATCTTAGTCATAATATTCTTTACTGGGCTAGTTGAGCTCACCCTTTTGTTCCATTTTTCTTCTCAGGAGGTGAGAACATAGCAGGAATTAGTGGGGGTACGGAGTGATGGTTCTAAAAAGTTGTTTTAGCAGTCCTCACTATTTTTAAAATAGTGTATCAATAATTGTAATGAGGACTCCTTTTGAGTTTTTATACTCTCTATTTGTATTTAAACTCACAGTTTAATGAAGTTGTATTTGAATTTTGTACCATGTATTTGGCGACTCAGAATAGGTGATGTATACCTATTTTGGGGGCGTCACAGTTGGTATCAGAGCTTAGGGATATGATCCCTGGCTAAGATGTGAGACAAGAACTAGGATGGGAGAGACGGGGAATTCATTTGCTAGTATGACCTGACTAAGTTTATTTGGTATTTATTTGGTCGGTCAGAGTATAGGGATAATATGTTGCATGACTATTAACCCTTGTTTTATGGCAGTTGTGACGCCCCCAAATTAGGTATACATCACCCATCTTGGGTCGTCAGATACATGGTATAAAATTCAAATACAACTTACTAATACAACCGTGCGTGTACAATATGATGAAAACATAAGCGTGAGTTTGAATACAATTATTGTCTACTAGAGATTATACAAACTCAAAAAGAGTCCTCATTACAATTATTAACACACTATTTCACGAAATAGTGAGGACTACTAATGTTATCCTGCGACCATAGTCACTCCGCCCCGACTAGTCCTCTTATGTTCTCATTTCAAGAGAAACGGTGAAAGAAAGGGTGAGCTCAACTATCCCAAAGAAATAATATTATGACTAAGATAATGCGAGAATAAATTATCATGAGTCTCCAACAATGTTAAACCGATAAAATATAATAGACATCAAGTTTAACTGCAATGAACAAGCAATCCATTAAAAGCGTCAGTAGAAAATAAAATCTACTATCTTTTATGATTAAAAGGTTTTTCATCATTTGTTATCATTGGGACTCGACAATAAATAATCCACATCATTGATCACACCCCGCACACTACTGACGAGGATATTCTTTAGTATCACGACCACAATTATCCATGCACTCTTGGCGAAGAATATTTGTGTATTCATTAATGGTCATGATCATGCCAACAATCGTCCCATCAATGCACTACGGGCCAATGAGAACTTTTACCACATCATTTGTAACATTACGGTCCATGATTACACCGAATAATCCTGGTCATAATCATACCAAGTCCATCTATACTTTCACAGGCCACAGATGACTTTCAACAAAATATAAACATGAGGATGATGACAATGATATAAGAATTCAATAAAATAAGTTCAAGAATTATTTTATCCAGGAATTATTAACGTCCAAATTGTCAACATGATACTGTTTTGTAGAGTAAAATTCAAGAATGATCAGAAGAATATTTCCATGAAAAGATACTTGATGAAGCGCAAATATCAAGGATATTCTACTAATTTCATGGAGTATAGAAGTCAAAACTTTAACCAACTAAGTATAATAAAGAATGAAATAACAAAAGAAATCACCATGCATGCGGTACTTGACATGACGAGTTATTCAACAGAATAATAATAACGGAACCGTGTCGAGCAAAATTTGCAATTTGCAGCGGATGTTCCAACAGAATAATAAAGAGCGGAACCGAATTCCGGTGTAAAACATCTGAGCGTGGATGTTCCAATGAATAATAATAATAAGATTGGAACCAGTCCTGTGTAAAACACATGCATGTGATGTTCCAACGGAATAATAATAAAAAATTTTAACCAATCCTGTAAAACACACGAATAGGATGTTCCAATGAATAATAGAAGAATGTCACCAAGTATAGGGTGAGGCCGCTTATACTGAGTTATTCCAACAGAATAATAAGAAATGGAATAACAACAGCTTCTCTTCATGAATAAGAAAGAATAACACCCCTTACCGTAAAAAAAACCAAATATAAAAAAGTAGTTAAGTAGCGAATACTTTTCTTCTATCTCTCTATAGTCTCTCTCTATAGTTTCTCTCTCAGAGTTCAATGAATTAAATAAGAAAATAATGAAGGAATGAGCTTATTTATAGGAAAATGTAATGCATAGTAACTAATCCATGAAACGGTCCAGTTGATTTACTTTAATCTGACGGTCCATATTTAAAGCAAAATCTTTTAAATAAAATATAATATATTCTATTTATAGAATAACTTTATAAAAGTATTACATTTTTATATAAAAAGATTTTCTGTATTATTACATTAATAATACCAACAAAACTGAGGGTAGGCCAGGAAGTTCTTCAGGGAATACGTCAGGAAATTCATTAACAATAGAAATATTATTCAAAACTGAAGTATTTTTGTTTAGATCTGTGACATGAGCTAAGAAAGCTTGACATCCGTTTTTCAATAAACGAATAGCTTTATGGCTTGAGATGACAATGATTGATTTTAATGGTTTGGTTGCTTGAATTCGCATAATAGGTCGATTAGGAATATGAAAGCTAACAACCTTACGAAAACAATATTTCTTAGTCACTGTTGAAGGCTAATAATAATTTATTCTGCATTATCTTAGTCATAATATTTCTTACTGGGCTAGTTGAGCTCACCCTTTTGCTTTCATTGTTCTCTTGAGAAATGAGAACGTGGCGAGGGGACTAGTTGGGAACAGGTGATGGTCCTAGATGGTGCGAGAGTAGTCCTCACTATTACGTGAAATAGTGTGATAATAAATGTAATGAGGACCCCATTGAGTTTGTATATTGCCTACATGACAATATTTGTATTAAAACTCACAGCATATGTTTAGTCGTATTTTACACGACTGTTGTATAATTAAGTTGTATTTGAATTTTGTACCATGTATTTGGCGACTCAGAATAGGTGATGTATACCTATTTTGGGGGCATCACAGTTGGTATCAAATCTTAGGGATATGATCCCTGGCTAAGATGTGAGACTAGAACTAGGAGGGGAGAGACGGGGAATTCCTTCGCTAGTATGACCTACCTAAGTTTATTTGGTATTTAATATATGATATGATAACTAATCCTTGTTTTGTGACAGTATCTGAAAATGACATCCAAGAATGTTGAGAATATCAATGGAGCACAGGAGACCGTTGAGTCTCCACATATCAATAATCAGGATAATGTGCATCAGGAATGCAACAATCCTCATGCAAACAACAACACTGACCAAATGATGAATGATGGATTGTTCAGAGGCTTTATGATATTCATGCAACATCAGGCGAGAGCGGCTCCTGTCCAAAATGTAGATGGAAACACTGGAAACTCTCGGGCGATCATTGCTAAACAGTTCAAGGAGCTGGGACCACCAGAGTTTAAGGGAGAGCCAAAACCACTTATGGCGGAAGCATGGATAAAGCAGATCACCAAGATATTTGATGTCTTGGGATGCTCCGAGGAGCAAAAGGTTCCTTTTCTTGCTTTTATGTTGCTTGCGGAGAGGCGATTCTTGGTGGGAATCGAGAAACATACTCAATCTGCCATACTGAAGATGTCTTAGGAGAAGTTCCAAGAGCTGTTCAACGACAAATACTTTCCCGAAAGTATTCGTCACATGAAGGAGGTGGAGTTTATCAAATTGGAGCAAAACAATATGGCCGTGTAATCGCAATACGAGGCAAAATTTGCGGAGTTATCCCGTTTATGTCCCCACTTGGTGGATAATGAAGAGAATGGCATGAATGTTTTAAGAGGTTTGAAGCGGGAGATACGTCAACATCTTATTTCTCATGTCGTGTTTGTATTCAGATGTTGTAAATAGGGCTCGATTGGTGGAGCGCGATAACGAGTCAACGCAACCAAAAGAGAGCGGTAAACAAAATTATAATACTAGTGAGAGCGATCATCGAGCGGTGACAACAAGCGTGGAGGAATCAACGGGCGAAATGGTAACCATTTCGATGGTAATCGAGGCCAAAAACAATAAGAATGGACATTTCAAGAAGAGGAGATTCAACAATGATGGAAAGACGTCAAAGACCAAAGACCAGTTGTTAAGGAAGGAGAAAGACCACCTATCATATGCTTCAAATGCGGAGGAGGGACACATCATCAAATTAGCGATCTTCAGTCAAAACATGTTATAATTGTGGAAGAGAAGGTCAAATAGGCCCGATTTTGTCGCTCACCAAGACAAATTCAATAGGATGGAGGCACTTAAAGGTCATCCCGAAAAAGTCAAAGCCGGTTAGTCTGCAAGGAGAGAGCGTTTGTTGTGACCTCCCAAAAAGCAAGGAACCCAAATGAGGTCATCACGGGTAAGCTTATCATAAACTCTAGCGAAGTCTACACTTTATTTGATACCGGTTCTACCCATTCTTTTATTTCTCCTACTTGCGCTCAACGATTAAATTTGACTCCGGAGAAATTAGACTTTGACTTATCTGTGGAAACTCCGTTGGGAGAAACCTTCATTACATCCATGGTTTATAAGTCTTGTTTGGTTCAAGTTGGTACCCACACATTACCTATCGATCTTATTGCATTAAAAATACTTTCATTTGATGTAATTCTAGGGATTGATTGGTTAACTACTCATCATGCAAAAATTGATTATTTTCGTAAGGTTGTTAGCTTTCATATTCCTAATCGACCTATTATGCGAATTCAAGCAACCAAACCATTAAAATCAATCATTGTCATCTCAAGCCATAAAGCTATTCGTTTATTGAAAAACGGATGTCAAGCTTTCTTAGCTCATGTCACAGATCTAAACAAAAATACGTCAGTTTTGAATAATATTTCTATTGTTAATGAATTTCCTGACGTATTCCTTAAAGAACTTCCCGCCTACCCCCAGGCGTGAAATTGAATTTTGTATCGACCGTGAACCCAGACAAAACCCATTTCTAAATCCCCATATCGAATGGCTCTATTGAACTTCGTGAGTTAAAAACTCAATGCAGGAATTGTTAGACATTGGCTTTATTCGTCCCTAGTACTTCTCCTTGGGTGCTCTGCTTACTATTCGTGAAGAAGAAAGATGGGAGTATCGCGACTTTGTATTGATTATCGGGGAGTTGAATCATATCACCATCAAAAATAGGTACCCATTACCACGTATTGATGACCTTTTGACCCGATTCAAGGAGCCAAATTCTTTTCAAAGATTGATCTTCGTTCAATATCACCAATTGAAGATTAGAACCGATGACATTCCAAAGACGGCTTTCGAACTTCGATGACGTGCATTATGAATTCCTAGTCATGTCCTTTGGATTGACTAATGCTCCTGTTGCCTTCATGGATATGATGAACCGAGTATTCAAGGAATATTTGGATCACTTTGTGGTCGTCTTTATTGATGACATCCTCATATATTCCAAAACCCGTGAAGATCATGAGCAACATTTGAGGCTGATACTCCAAAAGCTTCGTGGATATAAGTTTTATGCCAAGTTGAAGAAATGCGAGTTCTGGCTTGAGGAAGTAGCATTCCTTGGGCACGTAGTATCAAGTCATGGAATATCTGTTGACCCAAAGAAACATTGAAGCTATTCAAAGTTTGGGAGCAACCTAAATCAATAATAGAAATCGTAGCTTTCTCGGCTTAATTGGTTATTATCGGAGATTCGTAGAAGGGTTTTCTTGAATCGCTACTCCACTAACTCAGCTGACTCGGAAAGATACAAAGTTCGGTTGGAGCGAGGAATATGAGAAGAGTTTTTAAGAACTCAAGAGGAGACTCATTTCAGCACCTGTTCTGATAATTCCATCTGGTTCGGAGGGATTTGTCATCTACAGTGATGCTTCGGGCAAAGGGTTAGGATGTGTTCTCATGCAACATGGGAAAGTTATAGCCTATGCCTCACGACAACTCAAAGAATATGAGAGGAATTATCTTACTCATGATTTAGAGTTGGCACCTATTGTCTTCGCACTAAAGATTTGGAGGCATTACTTGTATGGGGAGAAAGCACAACCACAGTTTATACCGAAACCACCATTTCCACCGGGATTTACTCAACAACAACAACACCACACTCCAGCTGCATCACATCCAGAGAAGAAATCAAAAGTGGAGGAGATGATGTTGAAATACATGGCAAACACCGAGGTCATGATCAAAAGCCAAGCAGTGGCTATCAAGAATTTAGAGACGCAAATGAGGCAAATGGCGACCATGCTTACTAATAGGCCCCAAGGTGCTTTTCCAAGTAACACAGAGGCAAATCCTAGAAGAGACGGGAAGGAGCAGTGTCAAGCAATAACATTGCGATCTGGGAAAGACTTGACAATGTCTATGAATCGCCATCACGCGATGATACCACTAAGGAGGCCATGCGGTCGCTCGATGCAGAGAAAGAAACTGAGGAGGATAAAATCTGGAAAATTATGAGGTTCAGCAAAACGAAACAAATAAAGCAGGTTCAGAAGAGAAGGTCAAGAGTCCACTACAACCACTGCACCCTCGAATACCATATCCGCAAAGGTTAGCAAAGTAGAAAAGATGACAAACAGATTCGTGAAGTTTTAGAGGTCTTCAAAAAGTCAAATCAATATACCTTTTGCGAAGCATTGGAACAAATGCCAAGGTACGAAAGTTCATGAAAGGTATCTTTGTCGAGGAAGAGGAGATTAGATGAGTTTAAAAGCGGTAGCTTTGACGGAAGAATGCGGTCACGATCTTGATATGTAAGTTACCTCCAAAATTTGAAAGATCCGGGTAGCTTCACAATTCCGCACTATTCTGAAGATGGAGTTTAACAAGTGTTTATGTGATTTGGGAGCAAGTATGCCATCACCGATATTCAACGGTTGGGATTCACGGCCCCACAACCAACGAACATATCATTACACAGATTAGCGAGGCCATCGGCCACGATGTCCACGGGGAATTGTTGAAGATGTATTGGTTAACGTGGATAAGTTCATCTTTTCGGCTGATTTTATCATTTTAGATTTCGAAGAGGACAAGAATATACCGATCATACTAGGAAGACCATTCTTGGCCACGGGCAGGACTTCCATAGATGTTCAGAAAGGGGAATTAACTATGCGTGTACAAGATCAGGAGGTTACATTCAACGTCTTCAACGCAATAAAGCTCCCAGCTGATGAAGAAGAGTGTTTTCTAGTTGATCTGGTAGATGGAAACCGCAAGGATTGGATACACAACCCGAGAATAGATGACTCTCAGAGATATGTAACGGATGAAAATGCAGAGTTGAAGGTGGAGCCGTTGATGAAAGCCGAAGTGATCAAATTTCAGGGTGCCAAGGACAGCAAGGAAGGCACCACACTTATTGATATGACGTGAGAAGTTCGAGATAGTCAAGCTAATTGACTATAACTTAGCGCTGGATGGGAGGCAACCCATCAATTCTTCACCCAAGAATTCAATTATTGTCGTTATTTCCTTTTGATTATTTTAGTTAGTAGTTCAAATTCAGTGATAACAAGTTATAGGATAAGCGAGCGTATACACATGATATTAATGTCGCATAACACCACCACTATTATATGTCTTATTCATGTGAATTAATATCTGTGCAAGTAGGTACAATGATTAAAGAGCATCACCGATGGAAGAGTAAATCAAAGCAGATTAGGTCAGTACTTGGAGTCTCGCTACACTCGTCCCAAACAATGATCAACTTCCAAGACGCTCAAGCGTTCGACCCGGCTTAATCCACGAGCCTTTCACGCAAGTCTCGTGTCTGCATGGCATAAGGAAGCTTATCATCGCATGCGGCATGCAAGGCCAGTCCACTAAATAAAAAACAGATTCAAAATGAAATTGGAATCAGTTGGACTCTTATGTGATACTAATGAAGCGAAATCTCTCACTCCCCAACTCACGCCACTATCTCTATCGATTCATGATTGAGGCGTATTTCTCTCCTCAAAATCTCCACGATTTCTCCCCAATTAAAATTACTCATCCCCATCTCCTTCATGATATAAAGTTAGGGATAGCACAAGCAAGAGTGAATTTCATCAGTTTGAAAATACATTCGTTCCTTTAGTAAATTCATTTGCGATCTCTATCTCCAATGGGTCCAAAGAGAATAAGGGCAGCTTCATCCTCTTCATCTTCCTCCGACGGTCACGAGGAGGATATTGTCGATCATAGCAAATTTCTGTGTTTGGAGGCCCAGCAGGAGTACTATCACATTGTCGCGAAGACATTCATCAAGGAAAGAGGATTTAGGCCAGAAGGTCAGGATGGGGAACTATGTGCCATGATTCGCCAACGAGGTTGGGCTGGACTGACTGTTGCACCCATGCCGATTCCCATGAGCATAGTTCGAGAGTTCTATGCTAATGCCAAAGCCACCATGAATGATACCTCTATGGTTTGTTGTACAGAGGTAAACTACCAACCCTCCGCCATTAGAAACGTGCTGAGGCTCCCCGCTAGACCACCAGCAGGGGCGGCCAATTGGATCACGGGAGCTCATCAGGAAACAGACTTGGAGCAGGTCATCGCAGAATTGTGTATTCTCGGATCCCGATGGACTTACAAAGTCGGTACGACCCAACCTCGCATTTTTCCAGCAGCTGCACTGAATCGGTACGCCATGGCATTGAATCTGTTCATTTGCGCTAAATTATTGCCATCATCGCATCAACATGAAATCACAGCAGAGAGAGCCATAATTCTATGGGGCATCATTACTGGCGAATATATTGACGTCGGGTATTTGATCCATCAAAACATTGTAAAGTATCTGAAGGGAATTACCACTTTGGCGACATCCCACGCGCCTGATGATAGCCATGTTATGTGTACAGCAAGGGGTTAGTTGGGGCAATGAGCAAATGCAGTATCCAAGCCAAGATATCACGCACTCCACAATTGCTAAATTTGAGGACTGGGCAGGTGGCGAGCCACATCCGCGCGGACGCGGATTCATTCTCCGACCCACCGTTTCTGAGCCAACCAAGCCACCCCCACAGCCCGATGAAGTAGGTCCATCTACCCGTGAGCAGCCTGTCTCTAGCGATCGACACCTCCGAAGGTTGGAGCGCAAAGTCGACGCATTGTATGACAATCTTGGAACTTTTGCTACGGGACTCACCAGGGCTTTGGCCGAAGCATTCGCGCAGCAAGGAACCATGCTTGAATGGCCCCAGTTGGGGACCGCCGTGTCGTATCCACCACCAGATTCACCACCCGAGGAGGGTGGTTATACCGATAATTAGGGGAGTTTTTCTCGTACCCTTTACCTTCATTCATTGAGGACATTGAACATTTCAAGTTTGGGGGTATTGGAGTACTTGCATAGTAGTAGTTTAGATTACATTTTATGTTAGCATGTTTAGTTTAATTTTGCATGAATGTGGGTTAGTTAAATGTTTAGCATAAAATGTTTATTTTTATTCATTCTTAGTATGTTCTAGTTTAATGTCTCACATAAACTTTTGCTTATAAATAGACATTTTATGCCTATGCCAATGAGGATAGTGAATTGTGGAAGATTTTAGAATATGTGCATAAAGACAACTTGGATATAATGTTTTACACAATGCGATTCATGTTCTTTGCTTATATGCTTTCTCGGTTTACAATTGTGTTCACATTCACTTGTAAGTCTAAGATGTGTGTCTTGCATTGATCGATAGAACATGTAGTTTTAAAAAGAAAACATGAGGAAAATGTTGTAGATTGTAAAGTCATTAAAGTGCAAAATTTTGGGGAAAACATGGGCATCTTTGTGTATAAAAAATATAATAGCAATAACATGATTTGTCTTAATTAGGGGCCCTAAATTTACTTGAGTAGAAATCATGGGGGATTGTCTCTACACCTAGCGCCTAAGGTCTTTCATGATCTGGGAGTCGTTGGTTGAAAACTCGTTAAGGGGTAGCAGTGTGCCTAATGGATTAAGACATTGCACAGTCATGTAAAAAAAAATATAATAGCAATAAACACCGTGGGAAAGTGCAAAATCGCCCTCGTGAGTAGTAATAAAGCAATAAACCCATTGTTGAGCCTTAGTTTGCGGTGATATGTTTAAACAGTCTATGTTGCATGAATATACATGAATCTTGATTTAGACTATAATTTTCTGTTTGGAGCAGTGTAGGATATATAATCTTTGCTTGATTCAAGTTTCTGTGAACAACACACACACACAACATCTCTATAGCAGTCATGAATTATCTGAGTGTATGATGTTATATCTATGGTTTGGTTTGAAACTATGTTCTAGGATCTGGATAGTTCACTGAGGTAATTTAAATTTGAAATTGCATTATGATTAAGATTATGTGAGACTAGTTTGCATCAGAGAGTAGTTGCATAGTTTAGTAGTTACATTTTCAGTGTTCATTCATATGCATTGCTTGAGGGCAAGCAACAGTTCAAGTTTGGGGGTATTTGATAAGTGATATTTTTACTCACTTATTGTATACCGATCCATGCGAATTGTGCCCACCTTGAGCACATTTCATTGTGTTTTAGTTGCATTTCATGTTATTTTGCATTGCCTGTATTTAAACTCCTTTTGGTGAATAAGTGCAGGAATTGACGCCATTTTGGTGGGAATTGAGGTATCGGTGAGCGGATGCATGAAGTCTAGTCGCAAGGCGAGGATGTGCATGGCATGGGGGTACAATAAGGCATGGAAATCAAGCAAAAAAGAGGGATTAAGCAAGAATGAACAAGTAGCAGCAGCAGCAGCAGACCAAAAACCGCACTCGTGAACCGCAGAATAAGTTGCGCATACGCGACATAACAAGAGAAGACTCGCTACCATGCGTGAAAGCGAGGGCTTTATATAGGGAACCTTCTGCAAGTCACGCGCCCGTGAGGCATGATCAAGGCGCGCTGAAGCGCGGCGGCCTTGATCATGCGATAAGACGTCTGGGGGCCGAAACCTTCTCGTAAGTCTTGCGGCCACGGAGAGATATCTACTAAAGCCACGCTTGGCATTGCCTTGCGATCTTTGATCTTTGTAATTTGTTTTATTTTTAATTAAGCAATGTGATGATGTGTAATTGGTATAAAGCGATTCTGACGTATGTCAGAGGGAGACTTGAATTTTATTACGTAACTTTCATAGTAGCAATTAGGGTTTACACCTTGGGAGAGAGTCCAACGGAGAACGAAGCCACAACGTCTTATTTTCTTCTTCTTAGAGTTCTTCACCATTGTAGATTTTGATTATTATTAATGGAATTCTTTGGGGTTTTCATAGTTAATCATTGATTACTATTCAGCATTTGGGTTTGGTTGTTCTTTCTCTCTTAATCTCATTTGCTTGATTATTGATCATGTTTAGTATTGATCCCATAATGGTTTTTGGTTCCGCCATGAACTAAACTCCATTATGGGATCCTAACGAATTTTAATATGTCGTTTGGTTGCACATCTAAATGTTAGATTTGTTTTGCATATCATATGGATTATCTATCATGGTTGGTTTGTATGTATGAATGATGATAATCTTCATGTTAGTATTTGTATGGAATTGAAATGAACATATGAATATGGATAAAATCATGATAGCATCGCGAATATGGGGATTGCATATTTTGTGAAATGTATAGGAATATCTTGTTTTTTTCCGTATAAGCTAGAATAAGGGTTGTGTTTAAAGTCAATACGATTGCAATTACGCATAGGAATATGGTAATTGTGATGGTATTGGTGATCACATAGATTCTAACATTTGTAGATGATATGTGAGTTGGTTATAGTGCATTGGAAAATGGTTATAACTCGCTTTTATGCCCTTGGCTATTATCCTGTGATATGTGAACACTTTTTGCATGACATATAGCGATTGAATGAAATATTGAATGAAGTTAAGATCCCATTGTTTCCACATCATATTTAATTCGTTTATATTCTTATTTTTAGTTGGTAATTATAAATGATTCAAATCAACAATTAAGTTTATAGTCTTAGCATATAAATATAGTGAGTTAATTAATGCATAGTAGTCTAAAGTTAACAACTTTCTCTCGTGGGATCGATACTTTACTTACTCAGATTACTTGTTGACGTGTATACTTGCATGAGTTAGAGCTCTTTTATAAGAACTATAAAAGAGGCAACCCTTACCCCCAGAGCGTGAAATTGAATTTTGTATCGACCTTGAATCCGGTACAAAACCCATTTCTAAATCCCCATATCGAATGGCTCTATTGAACTTCGTGGTGAAAAACTCAATCTGCAGGAATTGTTAGATATTGGCTTTATTAAGTCCCTAGTACTTCTCTTTGGGGTGCTCCTGTTCTATTCGTGAAGAAGAAAGATGGGAGTATCGCGACTTTGTATTGATTATCGGGAGTTGAATCATGTCACCATAAAAAATAGGTACCCATTGCCACGCGTATTGATGACTGTTTGACCCGATTGCAAGGAGCCAAATTCTTTTCAAAGATTGATCTTCATTAGGATATCACCAATTGAAGATTAGAACCGATGACATTCCAAAGACGGCTTTCGAAACTCCTATGCGGGCATTATGAATTCTAGTCATGTCCTTTGGATTGACTAATGCTCCTCGCCGCCTTCATGGATATGATGAACCGAGTATTCAAGGAATATTTGGATCACTTTGTGGTCATCTTTATTGATGACATCCTCATATATTCCAAACCCGTGAAGATCATGAAAGCAACACTTGAAGTGATACTCCAAAAGCTTCGTGAATATAAGCTTTATGCCAAGTTGAAGAAATGCGAGTTACGCTTGAGGAAGTAGCATTCCTTGGGCACGTGGTATCAAGTCATGGAATATCTGTTGACCAAAGAAAGATTGAAGCTATTCAAAGTCGGGAGCAACCTAAATCGATGATCAAGAAATCGTAGCTTTCTCGGCTTAGTGGTTATTATCGGAGATTCGTAAAAGGTTTTCTCGAATCGCTACTCCACTAACTCAAATTGACTCGGAAAGATACAAAGTTCACTGGAGCGAGGAATGTGAGAAGAGTTTTCAAGAACTCAAGAGAGACTCATTTCAAAGACTGTTACGACAATACCATCCGGTTCGGAGGATTTGTCATCTACAATGATGCTTCTGCAAAGGGTTAGGATGTGTTCTCATGCAACATGGGAAAGTTATAGCCTATGCCTCACGACAACTCAAAGAATATGAGAGGAATTATCCTATTCATGATCTAGAGTTGGCAGCTGTTGTCTTCGCACTAAAGATTTGGAGGCATTACTTGTATGGGGAGAAAGTGGAGATCTTTACGGATCATAAAAGCCTCAAATATTTCTTCACTCAAAAGGATCTCAACATGCGACAACGACGTTGGCTTGAACTGTTGAAAGATTATGATCATACTATCCAATACCATCCTCGAAAAGCGAACGCGTGGTAGGCGACGTATTGAGTGAAGATCATATCGCGTACGAGTCTGATATTGTCAATGCAAAGGCCCATTTTGTATGACTTGCAAAGGATGGAGATAGAGATAAAGACTCCGAGGACCCACATGATGATGGCAAATATACAAGTAGAACCGACTTTTAATTGATAAAATTAAAGCCGCCAAATTACGATCCTGAAATGATGCGTGATGAGGAAGAAAGTGAAAAAGGTGCGATCTTAAGAAAGAATCGATAAAGAAGGAATACTTCGAGTCGACTCAAGACTTTGTGTTCCCAACGACCTTGATTTAAAGTATAAAATCATGATGGAGGCGCACAACACACCGCTTTGCAATCCATCTAGGAGTACCAAAATGTATCATGATCTTGACATACATTTTGGTGGGGCAATATGAAGAGAGAGATAAATTTGTTTATCTCAAGGTGTCTAACGTGTCAACGAAGTCAAGGCGAGCATCAAGTACCAAAAGGTCCATTACAACCACTTGAAATTCCAGAATGGAAGTGGGAGCACATTACCATGGATTTCAATTCTTCGGTCTTCCCAAAGTTTCTCAAGGCATAGATGCGATTTGGGTCATTGTTGATAGATTGACCAAGTCTGCTCATTTCTTACCGATACGAGAAACTTATACACTTGAACGTCTTACTCGTATATACATAAATGAGGTTGTAAGATTGTATGGTATGCCAGTATCCATAGTTTCTGATCGAGACCCAAGATTCACTTCGCGATTTTGGGTTAGTTTGCAAAAAGCTATGGGCACAGATTTACGATTTAGCTCGGCATATAATCCTCAGACGGACGGACAGTCGGAGAGGACTATTCAAACTCTTGAAGATCTATTAAGACTCTGTGTCCTTAATTTCAAGGGAAGTTGGGACAAGTTCTTACCATTGGTGGAGTTTTCCTACAACAACAGTTATCAAGCAAGTATTGGCATGGCTCCATTCGAAGCGTTGTATGGAAGAAAGTGTCGTTCTCCAGTATACTGGGATGAGGTGGGTTAAGCAACACTGTTGGGACCAGAGTTGGTACGTATGACTACGGAAAAGATTCAAACGATCTAGCAACGTATAAAAACCTCACAAGATCGACAAAAGAGTTATGCTGATCTTCATCGAAAGGACGTGGAATTCGATATAGGAGATCATGTGTTGTTACGTGTTGCTCCATGGAAAGGAGTTACGAGATTTGGAAAGAGAGGAAATCTCAATCCTCGATTCATCGGCCCATTTTAATCCTTGATCGAGTAGGAACCGCGCCCTCTGGACTCGCTTTCTTTGCCAAGTATGTCTTGTGTTCATAACGTTTTTCACATATCCATGTTACGTAAATATGTGGAAGACCTGAACCACATTATTGAGTTAGAACCGGACGAAATAGTGGAAGATTTGACGTATGAAGAGGTTCCTATTCAAATCTTGGATAAGAAGGAACATATTCTACACACCAAGGTTATACCTCAAGTCAAAGTTTTGTGGATAAACCACGATGTTGAGGAAATGACTTGGGAGTTAGAATCTGAAATGAAATCAAGGTATCCTTACCTCTTCGACATACTAGGTATGTACCCTAATTTCGATGGTGAAATTTCATAAGAAGGGGAGATTGTAAAACCCCAACTTTTTGAATAAAGATGAATTTTCTATAAATATTAATTTTGAATATTATGGAGTGAAATTGATATAATAGTTGTGGGTAATATTTATAAATTTTGCAAAGTACACAAGTTGTTATATAATATTCGATTGGTCGGGGAATATTCGTTTTAACAGGGAATATTAGTACAACGACACAATCATTAGTGGACCCCATTAACGGAATTATTATCGATTGAGAAAACGACAAAAATATTTTTATGAAAATAACTACGGAAGTTTTACCGTTAAGCTGCTTAAACACACCGTGTTAAAAGTAATAATATAATATCGTGGTTGCGTAGTAGCACTACGGTATTGATTATTGATGCTTACGTGATAAGTCACTCGCTTTTGTTGGTATTATTAATGTAATAATACGTAAAATCTTTTATATAAAATGTAATACTTTTATAAAGTTATTCTATAAATAGAATATATTATATTCTATTATGCATAGTGTTGCATAGTGTCTGCATAATGTTTTGTATAGTAAAACTTTTTATATAAAATGTAATACTTTTATAAAGCTATCTGCTTTTATTAGACAATAATTAGAATATATTATATTTTATTATGCATAGTGTTTGCATAGTGCTGTATAAAGTTTCAGCATAGTAAGATATTTTATAAAGTTATTCGTTTTATTAGATTATAAATAGAATATATTATATTTTATTTAAAAGATTTTGCTTTAAATATGGACCGCAGATTAAAGTAAATCAATCTGAACCGCTCATGGATTAGTTACTATACATTCCATTTTCCTATAAATAGAAGCTCATTCCTTCATTATTTTCTTTAATTCACTTGAACTCTAGAGAGAGAACTATAGAGAGTGACTATAGAGAGATAGAAGAAAAGTATTCTCGCTACTTAACTACTTTTATATTCTAGGTTTCTTTTACTGTGAGGGTGTTATTCTTTCTTATTCATGAAGAGAACTGTTGTTATTCCATTAATTATTATTCTGCTTGGAATAACTCAGATACGCCATGCTCACCCTATACTTGGTGACATTCTTCTATTATTCTGCTGGAACATCTTGTGCATGTGTTTTACACCTGACTGGTTCCGCCTTTTATTATTATTCCGTTGGAACATCCTCGCCTGTGTTTTACACCGACCGGTTCCGTCTTATTATTATTCTCGCTGGAACATCCTGCGTCATGTTTTTACACCGGACTCGGTTCCGCTCTTTATTATTCTCATGGAACATCCTCGCTTGCGCAAATTTTGCCCGACTTTGGTTCCGTTATTATTATTATTCTGTTGGAATAACCTATCTATATGCTGTCTGCGTGCATGCATGGTGATTTCTTTTGTTATTCCATTCTTTATTATACTCAGTTGGTTAAAGTTTTGACTTCTATACTCCATGAAATTAGTAGAATATCCTTGATATTTGCGCTTCATCAAGTATCTTTTCATGGAAATATTCTTTTGATCATTCTTGAATTTTACTCTATAAAACAGTATCATGTTGACAATTTGGACGTTAATAATTCCTGGATAAAATAATTCTTGAACTTGTTTTATTGAATTCTTATATCATTGTCATCATCCTCATGTTTATATTTTGTTGAAAGTTATCTCGTGGCTTCAGAAAGTGCATAGATGGACTTGGTATGATTATGACCGAGGATTATTCAATTGTAATCATGACCGTAATGTTACAAATGATGTGATAAAAGTTCTCATTGGCCGTAGTGCATTGATGGATGCTTGTTGGCATGATCATGACCATTAATGAATACACAAATATTCTTGACCCGTAGTGCGTGGATAATTGTGGTCGTGATACTAAAGAATATCCTTGGCCGTAGTGCAGGGGCGATTCGATGATGTGGATTATTTATTAAAATTTGAGTCCCAAAATGATAATGATGATGAAAAAACCTTTTAATCATAAAAGATAGTAGATTTTATTTTCTACTTGACTCTTTTAATGGATTGCTTGTTCCACCGCAGCTTAAACTTGATGTCTATTATATTTTATCGGTTTAACATTGTTGTAGACTAATGATAATTTATTCTCGCATTATCTTAGTCATAATATTTCTTCTTGGGGCTAGTTGAGCTCACCTTTCTTTCACTTGCTCTCTTCAGAAATGAGAACATAGCAGGACTAGTCGGGGAGCGGAGTGACGGTCCCAGAGGATAGCATTAGTAGTCCTCACTATTCTCGCGAAATAGTGTGTTAATAATTATAATGAGGACTCCTTTTGAGTTTGTATAATCTCTAGTAGACAATAATTGTATTCAAATTCACGAGCTTATGTTTTGTCGTATTGTACACATCCATAGTTGTATTAGTAAGTTGTATTTGAATTTTGTACCATGTATCTGACGACCCAAGATGGGTGATGTATACCTAATTTTGGGGGCGTCACATTTGAGATTCTTGATCGAATAGGAAATGTGGCCTATAGACTAGCATTACCTCCAAGTATGTCTACGTGTTCATAATGTTTTTCACATATCTATGCTTCAGAAATATGTTAAAGACCGAACCACATTATTGAAGTTAGAACCAGACGAGATAGTCAAGATTTAACGTACGAGGAGGTACCTGTTAAAATTTTGGATTGAAAAAGGATGTCCCACCCAACGGAAGGTTATACCACAAGTTAAGGTTTTGTGGAGAAACCATGCTATTGAAGAGATGACCTGGGAGTTGGAATCAGAAATGAAAGCGAGGTATCCTCACCTTTTCGAAACACCAGGTACGTACGTCAATTTTGAGGACGAAATTTCATAAGGAGGGGAGGTTGTAAGACCCCAACTTTTTAATGAATAAAATCAAATTTCCTTTATTTATTATTATGAATAATAAGGTATTAATTTGATATAATAACTTTGGTTATGGGTGAAATGTGAAAATTTTGCAAAATAAGCAAGTGGTTATAAAATATTCATTTTGTCGATGGAATATTCTTTCTGTCGGGGAATATTCGTACGACAGCGCAACCAATTGTGGGCCCCATAACGGATAATGGTCGAATGAAGAAAACGATAAAATTGAATAACGACGTAGTTGTTACTGTTAACATTGTTGGAATATCCGGTGGTTAAAGTAAAGTAATACGCGTTGTTGCACAGTAGCATACGGTATTGCACAGTATTATTGAATTATTGATCCTTACGTAGGAAGGCACTACTCAATAATTGTCACAGTAGTTACTGTTCAATATTTTATTTTATTGATTCAATAATTGCTGCATTGATATTTTATATTATTGTTGCTTTCAATTATCGCCACCGCATGATATCTCCTTTATTAGATCGATGATTCGCATTATTTGGAATAATATTATTAGATAACATTATTGGCAATGTCTAGAAAGTTCTGTCAAGGAGAGATTTGGTCACCTAATTGCGCGCCAGTAAGGAGAAATCCTTATTGGAAAGCCCCCTCTTTCCTGGGAATAGCCTAGTTTTCATAAATGTGATTCTGTAATATTATTTGTGAATAATTAATCATTGATTCATATGATAAGGAAATATTTATTTTATGTGGATATAAATGATGGATTTATTTATGTGGTTATAAATGAAGGAATTAATGTTGAGGTGTTTTATTAGTATTTTGTCGGATTGGAGGTATTAAAAAAATCAAACCAGTGTTTTTTGAGATATATTGCGGGAATTATAATTTGTAATCCGACCGTTGTATCATTGTAATTTTTGGATATATTATACATATATAAGTTGAGTATATATTCACAAATTTTGAACCGTTAAAAATGATCGTATGATTTGTTATGAATTTTAAGAGGTGGCTGATTCGGAAATCAGGTTATAAATCATTTTGGTGGAAAATTCTAGAATTGGTGGGCCCCACTCTTGGTTGGTGAAGAAATGTGCTGAGATTTTTATTCAAATGTGGTGGGTGGGATAGTAGAAGGTAAAGCCATCAGGTTGCAGGTTAAGTCTGCTTCGGCGTGCTAACATTTTCCTATAAATAGAGGGCTAAGTTAGAATTGAAAATCACATCAGAAACAAGTTTTCTCTCTTTCTCTCTTTCTCTCTAGATTATCGAGTGTATTTTAAGGTATTTAGATACTTTGTGAGTTTCTCACAATTAATCGGTCAAGTTTTCTTCAACCTTATACCGATATTCCGATCGTAAATCTTGATATTTTGAGGTAAGGGATATTATCTTCTTCTTAAATGATATTTTCTTCAATATCATTATGCCAAAATATTGGTATGAACTTTTTATCAAATTTGGAACTTTTTGTGTGCTCTGGGTTACTTATTCACGATACGACATTATTATTCATGTGTACTAACCTTATTCACTTAATACTTTTACTATTCAATTTAAAAATGAAATTTTCTTCTTTTTGTCCAAGTTGTCTATTATGGTTACTATCTTTGATTGTATCCATGTTTTGATCATTATTTTTGAATTTCTCGCTTCAAAATTGGTTATTTCGAATATTATTGAACTTGGATAAACCGTAATACAAATCCTTAATATTTGATCCGTTTATCTCATTTGGATTCGTTTTTTTTAAAATATTTTTCATCATCCTCACCCTAAATGATGATATAAATGAATATCTTTGGCTTCAGAGTGCAAAGATGAATGATTACCTAATGAATATCTTTGGCCCGTAGTGCAAAAGATGAACAGTGTTAGAGATGAACATGACCAATTTGGTGATACAAAATGAATGTCATTGGCTTTGTAGTGCAAAGATGAATATTTGATTCAAGATGTATATTGATTGATGTTACAGGGATAAAATATTGATGATGGACTTTTAAATCTTAGAAGATAGTAGAATTCTTTCTCTACTTGACTCTTCTAATGGATTGTTGATTTTCGCTGCAATTGTTGATCTAAAACTTGTTGTTCATTATATTTTATCGATTATTCCCTGTTGAAGACTAATGATAATTTGTTGTATATTATCTTAGTCATAATATTCTTCTTTCATTAGTTGAGCTCACCCTTTTGTTCCATTTTTCTTCTCGTGGAGGTGAGAACATAAAGCAGAATTAAGTGGGGTGCGGAGTGATGGTTCTAGAAAGTTGTTTTAGCAAATTCCTCACTATTTTTAAAATAGTGTATCAATAATTGTAATGAGGACTCTTTTGAGTTTTTATACTCTCTATTTGTATTTAAACTCACAGCTTAATGAAGTTGTATTTGAATTTTGTACCATGTATTTGGCGACTTCGAGAATAGTGATGTATACCTATTTTGGGGCGCCACAGATTGGTATCGAGCTTAGGATATGATCCTGCTAAGATGTGAGACAAGAACTAGGATGGGAGAGACGGGGAATTCATTTGCTAGTATGACCTGACTAAGTTTATTTGGTATTTATTTGGTCGGTCAGAGTATAGGGATAATATGTTGCATGACTATTAACCCTTGTTTTATGGCAGTTGTGACGCCCCCAAATTAGGTATACATCACCCATCTTGGGTCGTCAGATACATGGTATAAAATTCAAATACAACTTACTAATACAACTGTCGTGTACAATATGACAAAACATAACTGTGAGTTTGAATACAATTATTGTCTACTAGAGATTATACAAACTCAAAAAGAGTCCTCATTACAATTATTAACACACTATTTCACAGAATAGTGAGGACTACTAATGTTATCCTCTGGACCGTCACTCCGCTCCCCACTAGTCCTCCTCGCTATGTTCTCATTTCTGAAGAGAACGAAGGAAAGAAAGGGTGAGCTCAACTATCCCAAAGAAGAAATATTATGACTAAGATAATGCGTAATAAATTATCATTAGTCTCCAACAATGTTAAACCGATAAAATATAATAGACATCAAGTTTAATCATGCATGAACAAGCAATCCATTAAAAGAGTCAAGTAGAAAATAAAATCTACTATCTTTTATGATTAAAAAGGTTTTTCATCATCATTATCGCCGGGACTCAAATTTTAATAAATAATCCACATCATTGAATCACCCCTCGCACTACTACCAAGGATATTCTTTAATATCACGACCACAATTATCCATGCACTCATCGCCAAGAATATTTGTGTATTCATTAATGGTCATGATCATGCCAACAATCGCCCCATCAATGCACTACGGGCCAATGAGAACTTTTACCACATCATTTGTAACATTACTATTATGATTACAATCGAATAATCCTCGGTCATAATCATACCAAGTCCATCTATGCACTACAAAATACCATGTATTGACTTTCAACAAAATATAAACATGAGGATGATGACAATGATATAAGAATTCAATAAAACAAGTTCAAGAATTATTTTATCCAGGAATTATTAACGTCCAAATTGTTAACATGATACTGTTTTGTAGAGTAAAATTCAAGAATGATCAGAAGAATATTTCCATGAAAAGATACTGGATGAAGCGCAAATATCAAGGATATTCTACTAATTTCATGGAGTATAGAAGTCAAAACTTTAACCAACTGAGTATAATAAAGAATGGAATAACAAAAGAAATCACCATGCATGCAGTATGCGATGATAAAGTTATTCCAATGAGAATAATAATAATAACGGAACCGAGTCGTGCAAAATTTGCAATCGACAGATGTTCCAACAGAATAATAATAAAGACGGAACCAGTCCTGTAAAACATATGATGTGATGTTCCAATAGAATAATAATAAGATTTTAACCAAGTCCTGTGTAAAAACATGCATGTGATGTTCCAACTAATAATAATAAAGATTTTAACCAGTCCTGTAAAAAAACACGTATACGATGTTCCAATGTAATAATAGAAGAATGTCACCAAGTATAGGGTAGATCATTATACAAAGTTATTCCAATGTAATAATAAGAAATGGAATAACAAATGCTTCTCTTCATGAATAAGAAAGAATAACACCCCTTATCGTAAAAGAAACCGAATATAAAAGTAGTTAAGTAGCAGAATACTTTTCTTCTATCTCTCTATAGTCTCTCTCTATAGTTTCTCTCTCTAGAGTTCAATGAATTCGTAAGAAAATAATGAAGGAATGAGCTTCTATTTATAGGAAAATGTAATGCATAGTAACTAATCCATGAACGGTCCAGATTGATTTACTTTAATCTGACGGTCCATATTTAAAGCAAAATCTTTTAAATAAAATATAATATATTCTATTTATAGAATAACTTTATAAAAGTATTCTGTTTTATATAAAAAGATTTTCTGTATTATTACATTAATAATACCAACAAAACTGAGGGTAGGCCAGGAAGTTCTTCAGGGAATACGTTAGGAAATTCATTAACAATAGAAATATTATTCAAAACTGACGTATTTTCTTTTAGATCTGTGACATGAGCTAAGAAAGCTTGACATCCGTTTTTCAATAAACGAATAGCTTTATGGCTTGAGATGACAATGATTGATTTTACTGGTTTGGTTGCTTGAATTCGCATAATAGGTCGATTAGGAATATGAAAGCTAACAACCTTACGAAAATAATATTTCTTATTCACCGTTGAAGGCTAATAATAATTTATTCTGCATTATCTTAGTCATAATATTTCTTACTGGGCTAGTTGAGCTCACCCTTTTGCTTTCATTGTTCTCTTTAGAAAATGAGAACGTAGCAGGGACTAGTCGGGGAACAGAGTGATGGTCCTAGATGGTGCAGTAGTAGTCCTCACTATTCTGTGAAATAGTGTGATAATAAATGTAATGAGGACCCCATTGAGTTTGTATATTGCCTACATGACAATATTTGTATTAAAACTCACAACATATGTTTAGTCGTATTTTACACGACTGTTGTATAATTAAGTTGTATTTGAATTTTGTACCATGTATTTGGCGACTCAGAATAGGTGATGTATACCTATTTTGGGGGCATCACAGTTGGTATCAAATCTTAGGGATATGATCCCTGGCTAAGATGTGAGACTAGAACTAGGAGGGGAGAGACGGGGAATTCCTTCGCTAGTATGACCTACCTAAGTTTATTTGGTATTTAATTGATCGGTTAGAGTATAGGGATAATATGTGATATGATAACTAATCCTTGTTTTGACAGTATCTGAAAATGACATCCAAGAATGTTGAGAATATCAATGGAGCACAGAGACCGCCGAGTCTCCACATATCAATAATCGATAATGTGCATCGTGAAGGCAACAATCCTCATGCAAACAACAACACCGACCAAATGATGAATGATGGATTGTTCGTGAGGCTTTATGATATTCATGCAACATCGGTAGAGCGGCTCCTCGTCCCAAAATGTAGATGGAAACACCGAAACTCTCGAAGCGATCATTGCTAAATGCGCTTCAAGGAGTGGGACCACCGGAGTTTAAGGGAGAGCCAAAAACACTTATATGGCGGAAGCATGGATAAAGCAGATCACCAAGATATTTGATGTCTTGGGATGCTCCGAGGAGCAAAAGGTTCCCTTCACGCCTTTATGTTGCGCGCGGAGAGGCGGATTATCGTGGAATCAATAAAAACGTACTCAATCATTGCATCAAGATGTCTTGGGAGAAGTTCCAAGAGTTGCTCAACGACAAATACTTTCCCCGAAAGTATTCGTCACATGAAGGAGGTGGAGTTTATCAAATTGAGCAAAACAATATGACCGTATCGCAATACGAGGCAAAATTTTATGAGTTATCCTTTCTTATGTCCCCACTTGGTGGATAATGAAGAGAGAATGGCGTGAATGTTTTTAAGAGGTTTGAAGCCGGAGATACGCCAACATCTTATTTCTCATGTTCGTTTTGTATTCGGATGTTGTAAATAGGGCTCACTTGGTGGAGCGCGATAACGAGTCAATGCAACCAAAAGAGAGCAAACCAAGAAATGATAATACTAGTGAGAGAGCAAATCATCGAGCGGTGACAACAAGCGTGGAGGAATCAACATGCCGTAAATGGTAACCACTTCGATGGTAATCGTACAAAACAATAAGAATGGACATTTCAAGAAGAGAGAGATTCAACAATGATGGAAAGACGTCAAGACCAAAGACCCGTTGTTAAGGAAGGAGAAAGACCACCTATCATATGCTTCAAATGCGAGGGAGGGACACATCACCAAATTGTGCGATGTCAGTCAAAAACATGTTATAATTGTGGAAGAGAAGGTCACTTAGCCAAGACAAATTCAATTAGGATGGAGGCACTAAAAGGTCATCCCGTAAAAGTCAAAGCCAGAGGTCTGAGAGCGCGTTGTTGTGACCTCCCGTAAAGCAAGGAACCCAAATGAGGTCATCACGGGTAAGCTTATCATAAACTCTAGCGAAGTCTACACTTTATTTGATACTGCGGTTCTACCCATTCTTTTATTTCTCCTACTTGCGCCAACGATTAAATTTGACTCGGAGAAATTAGACTTTGACTTATCTGTGGAAACTCCGTTGGGAGAAACCTTCATTACATCCACGGTTTATAAGTCTTGTTTGGTTCAAGTTGGTACCCACACATTACCTGTTGATCTTATTGCATTAAAAATGCTGTTTTCCGCTGCAGTTGTTGATTTAAAATTGGTTGTCTATTGTATTCTATTAGATTTTTTCCTGTTGGAGACTAACGATAATTTGTTGTATATTATCTTAGTAATAATATTCTTTACTGGGCTAGTTGAGCTCACCCTTTTGTTCCATTTTTCTTCTCAAGAGGTGAAAACATAGCAGGAACTAGTCGGGGTACGGAGTGATGGTTCTAGAAAGTTGTTTTAGCAGTCCTCACTATTTTTAAAATAGTGTATCAATAATTGTAATGAGGACTCCATTTGAGTTTTTATACTCTCTATTTGTATTTAAACTCACAGTTTAATGAAGTTGTATTTGTGTGACGCCCCAAAAATAGGTATGCATCACCCATTCTGAGTCGCCAACTACATGGTACAGAAACAAATACAACTTCAGTTATACAATTGCCGTACAAAATACGACAACACATGTACTGTGAGTTTGAATACAAATATTGTCTACTAGAGAGTATACAAACTCAAAAGGAGTCCTCATTACAATTATTGATACACTATTTTACAAAAATAGTGAGGACTGCTAAACAACTATCTTGAATCATCACTCCATACCCCGGCTAGTTCCTGCTAAATTCTCTCCTCCTGAGAAGAACAATGTAACAAAAAGGAAAATAGTGAGCTCAATTAGCCCAGTAAAGAATATTATGACTAAGATAATATACAACAAATTATCATTAGTCTTCAACAGGAAAAATCTGATAAAATATAATAGACAACAAGTTTTAGATCAACAACTGCAGCAGAAACAACAATCCAATAGAAAAGTCAAGTAGAGAAAGAATTCTGCTATCTTCTAAGATTTAAAAGTCCATCATCAATATTTTATCCCTGTAACATCAGTCAATATACATCTTGAATCAAATATTCATCTTTGCACTATAGGCCAAAGATATTCATTTGTATCACCAGTTGGTCATGTTCATCTCAACACCTGTTCATCTTTGCACTACGGGCCAAAGATATTCATTAGGTAATCATTCATCTTTGCACTACATGCCAAAGATATTCAGTAATATCATCATTTAGGACTGAGGATGATGAAAAATATTTTAAAGAAAATGAATCCAGTGAGACAGAAAGACAAATATTAGGGATTCGTATCACAGTTTATCCAAGATCAATAATACTCAATAATAACCAATTTTGAAGCATAATTCAAAAATAAAGATCAAAACATGGATACAATCAAAGATAGTAACCATAATAGACATCTTGGACAAAAAGAAGAAAAATTTATTTTTCGGTGAATAGTGCCGTATACGTGAATAGTAACCCCGACACAAAAAGTTTCAAATTTGATATAAAGTTCAAACCAATATTTTAACATAATGATATTGAAGAATATAATATCATTTAAGAAGAAAATAACATCCCTTACCTCACAAAGACAATACTTCATCGAATACTAGATATAGTGTCAAGGAACTTGCAAATCAGATAAAGCAACACTCAAAGTACTAAAATACTCACAAAATACGCTCGATAATATAGAGAGAGAAAGAGTGAAAACTTATGAATTCTGGTGTGATTTTCAATTCTAACTTATCCCTCTATTTATAGAAAAATGTTAGCACACCGAAGCAGACTTGACTCTAAACTCAAGGCTTTACTCACATTATTCAAGCCTACCACATTTGAATAAAAATCTCAAAGACATTTTCAAAGATCCAAAAGTGGGGCCCACCCATGTTTTAATAAAAATCATTTTATTTTCGAAAACTTTAACAATTCATAATAAATAGCCCTTTTATCGTAAAAAAATTCAAATCTCATGTGCTTTCTATTGAAATTTAATTCTCTACAACTTTGTAGAAGAAATTTTTTCCAAATTCCAATCATAAAATAATTCAAATCCATAAACAAATGATTTTAATACCTCTATTCCACAAAAATACCGATAAAACACCTCAAAGATTAATTCCTTCAATTATAACCACAATAAAATAAATAAATCCATCATTTATATCCATATCAAATAAATATTTCCTTATCATATAAATCAATAATTAATTATTCATAAATAATATTATGTAATCACAATTATGACAACCAGTAGCCCTCAAGAAAGAGGGGCTTTCCGATAAGGATTTCTCCTTCATCGCGGCAATTAATTAGGTGACCAAACCTCTCATTGATGTAACTTTCTAGACATTGCCAATAATGTTATCTCATAATATTATTCAAATAATATGAATTATTGATTTGATAATGGAAAACACTCAAAATGACAATTATTGAAACAACAATAATATAAAATATCAATGCAAACAATTATTGAACCAATAAAATAAAATATTAAATAAGAATTACTATAACAATTATCGAGTAAAGTGTCTTCACGTAAGAATCAATAATTCAACAATACTGCAAAATCGCGTGCCACCGCAGCAACCACGCCAGACATCAGATTTTAAACACCGGTATTCCAACAATGTTAATTCAGTAATAAATACGCAGCTATTTGTAAAACTCAAATTTATCGCTTTCTTCATCCGATCGCTATCCGTTATGGGGCCCACAAATGGTCACACTGCTCGTATTTAATATTCCCTACGTAAAGAATATTCCACGACCAAACGAATATTCCCCGACAAATGAATATTTTATAACCACTTGCTTATTTTGAAAAATTTTCACATTTCACCCATAACCAAGTATTATATCAAATTAATACCTTATTATTCACAATAATAAATAGAGGAAATTTGATTTTATTTATAATAAGTTGGGGTCTTACAACCTCCCCTCCTTATGAAATTTCGTCCTCGAAATTGACGTGACGCACTGGTGTTTTTCAAAAGGTGAGGATACCTCGCTTTCATTTCTGATTCCAACTCCCAGGTCATTTCTTCAATAGCATGGTTTCTCCACAAAACCTTAACTTGTGGTATTACCTTCGTGCGTAGGACATGCTCTTTCCTATCCAAGATCTTAATAGATATCTCCTCATACATTAAATCTTCGGCTATCTTGTCTGGTTCTAACTCAATAATGTGGTTCGGGTCTTTAACATATTTACGAAGCATAGATATGTGAAAAACATTATGAACACGAGACATGCTTGGAGGTAATACGAGTCTATAGGCCACATTTCCTATTCGGTCAAGAATTTCAAATGGTCCAACAAATCGTGGATTGAGCTTTCCTCTCTTCCCAAATCTTGTAACTCCCTTCCATGGTGCAACACGTAACAATACATGATCTCCAATATTAAATTCCACGCCCTTCCGGCGAAGATCCGCATAACTCTTTTGTCGATCCTGTGCTGCTTTGTATACGCTGTCGAATCGCTTGGATCTTCTCTCGTGTAGTCATTCGTACCAACTCGTCCCCAACAATGTTGCTTCTCCCACCTCATCCCAACATATCAAGAAATACACTTTCGTCCATACAATGCTTCAAATGGAGCCACACCTATACTTGCCTGATAACTATTGTTGTAGGAGAATTCCACCAATGGTAGGTACTTATCCCAACTCCCTTTGAAATCTAGGACACAGAGTCTTAATAGATCTTCAAGAGTTTGAATAGTCCTCTCTGATTGCCCATCCGCTTTGAGGATGGTATGCCGAACAATCAGAAAATCCGTGCTCATAGCTTTCTCGCAAGCTAACCCAAAATCATGAAGTGAATCTTGGGTCACGATCCAAAACTATGGATACTGGCATGCCATGCAATCTCACAATCTCATTCACATACATACTAGCAAGACGTTCAAGGGAATAAATCTCACGTATAGGCAAGAAATGGGCAGACTTAGTTAATCTATCAACAATATCCCAAATCGCATCTATGCCTTGAAAAACCTTGGGAAGACCCGTAACGAAATCTATAGTAATGTGTTCCCACCTCTATTTCAGAATCTCAAGTGGTTGTAATGGACCCTTTGGCATTTGATGCTCCGCCTTTACACGTTGACAAGTTAAACACCTCGAGATAAACTCCGCGATCTCTCTTTTCATATTTCTCCACCAAAATGTATGTTGAAGATCATGATACATTTTGGTACTCCTAAGATGGATTGCAAACGGTGTGTTGTGTGCCTCCATCATGATTCTATGCTTCAAGTCAGAATCGTTAGGAACACAAAGTCTGGAGTTGACTCGAAGTATTTCTTCTTCATCGATTCTTGCTTCTAGAATAGCACCTTCTTGCACTTTCTTCTTCATACGAATCAGCTCCATGTCCGTAGCTTGAGTAGCTTTAACTTTATCAATTAAAGTCGGTTCTACTCGTATGTTTGATATCATCATGTGGGTACTTGGAGCCTTAATCTCTATCTCCATCCTTTGCAAGTCATACAAAATGGGCCTTTGTGTTAACAACATTGCACTCGTACCCGCATATGATCTTCTACTCAATGTGTCAGCTACTACGTTTGCTTTTCCAGGATGATATTGGATAGTATGATCGTAATCTTTCAACGGCTCAAGCCAGCGTCGCCTTGCATGTTGAGTTCCTTTTGGGTGAAGAAATATTTGAGGCTTTTTATGATCCGATAGATCTCCACTTTCTCCCCATACGTAGTGTCTCCAGATCTTCAACGCGAAAATGACTGCTGCCAACTCCAAATCATGAGTAGGATAATTCCTCTCGTATTCTTTGAGTTGTCATGAGGCATAGGCTATGACTTTCCCATGTTGCATGAGAACACATCCTAACCTTTGCCTAAAGCATCGTCAGAGATAACAAATCCATCCGAACCAGATGGTATTGTCAGAACAGGTGCCAAAATGAGTCTTCTCTTGAGTTCTTGAAAACTCTTCTCACAATCCTCGCTCCAACCGAATTTTATATCTTTACGAGTCAGCTGAGTTAACTGAGTAGCAATTCGAGAAAATCCTTCCACGAATCTCCGATA
Source organism: Panax ginseng (assembly GCA_020205605.1). NCBI lineage: Eukaryota > Viridiplantae > Streptophyta > Magnoliopsida > Apiales > Araliaceae > Panax > Panax ginseng. The sequence goes on from CM035142.1 coordinate 26,845,619, forward strand.
ATAACCAAATAAGCCTAAGTAAAGCTACGTGATTTCGATCACCGACTTTTTGTTGTTCCCAACTTTGTATGGCTTCAATCTTCACGTCGACAGATACTCCATGTTTTGACACCACATGCCCAAGGAATGCTACTTTCTCAAGCCGAACTCGCATTTCTTCACTTTTGGCATATAGCTTGTTATCACGAAGCTTTTGCAGCATCACCGACTTCAAATGATGCTCATGATCTTAACGCTTTTGGAATAGATGAGGATGTCATCAATAAAGACAACAACGAATCCATCCAAATATTCCTTGAATACACTACTCATCATATCCATGAAAGCGGCAGGGAGCATTAGTCAATCCAAAAGACATGACTAAGAATTCATAATGCCCGTCATCGAAGTTCCGAAGGTAGTCTTTGGAATATCCTCAGTTTTTATCTTCAACTGATGATATCCAGAACGAAGATTGATCTTTGAAAAGAATTGTGCTCCTTCAACTGGTCAAATAGGTCATCAATACGAGGTAGCGGATACCTATTCTTGATAGTGACATGATTCAATTCTCGGTAGTCGATACAAAGTCGCATATTCCCGTCTTTCTTCTTTACGACTAACACAGGAGCACCCCATGGAGATGTACTAGGACGAATAAAATCGATGTCCAATAACTCCTGTAGTTGGACCTTTAACTCCTGAAGTTTAATAGGAGCCATTCGATATGGGGTTTTAGAAATGGGCTTTATACTGTGTTCAAGGTCAATAAAGAATTCAACTTCACGCTCTGGGTAGACCGGAAGTTCTTCGAAAAATACGTCGAAATTCACTAACAACGAAATAGTATTAAAATCGACGTGTTTTTGTTCAAGTCTGTGACATGGGCTAAGAAAGCTTGACATCCATTTTTCAATAAACGAATAGCTTTATGGCTTGATATGACAGTGATTGACTTTAATGGTTTGGTTTTTTGAATTCGAATAATAGGTTGGTTAGGAATATGAAAACTAACAACCTTACGAAAACAATCAATTTTAGTATGATGCTTGGTTAACCAATCAATCCCTAAAATCACATCAAATGCAAGAATTTTCAACGAAATAAGGTCGGCAGGTAATGTGATGGTACCGACTTGAATCAAGCAAGATTTATAGATAGTAGATGTAATAAAAGTTTCTCCTAATGGAGTCTCAACAGATAAGTCAAGGTCTAATTTCTCCGGAGTCAAGTTTAAACGTTGAGCACAAGCAAGAGAAATAAAAGAATGGGTAGAACCGGTATCTAGTAAGGTATAAACTTCACAAGAGTTTATGATAAGCTTACCCATGATCACCTCGTTTCGGTTCCTCGCGTTTTGTGCAGTCACGACAAACGCCCTTCCAGGAACCACCGACTTTGACTTGTCCAGGACAGCCTTTGGAGTCACCATCCCTGTTGAAATTGGTTTCGCAACTAGACAATCTCTAGCTATATGACCTTCCTTTCCACAGCTTATAACACACCTTGGATTGTTGTGGGCGCTTAATGATGTGTCCCTCTTTCCCGCATTTGTAACAAACGATCGGCTCTCGCTCTCCTCCCCTAAAACAGCTTGATGTTTGTCTTTGACGCCTTCACGCTATCATTGTTGTACCTTCTCCTCTTGAAATCTCCTCCCTACTCGCCTTCCTTCTATTATCACGGCCACGATTACGACCCGGAGTGGTTATCGCTTTTGTCCGAATGCTTTCCTTCCTCCGGTTTTCATTGCTCGATGGTCGCCACCACCCAGATGACCTCGGTTGTGGTCCCTCGGTTGCACATACTCATTATCTCGCTCTAATATTTGAGCCCCATTTACAACATCCTAATATAAAGAAAATTTATGAGATATAAGATATTGTCGAATCTCGTGCTTTAGACCTCTCGTAAACATCCTCGCCATTCGTTCCTCATTTTTGACCAAATGAGGTGCAAACCTCGATAACTCGCAAACTTCACCTCGTACTGGGACACCGTCATGTTGTTTTGTTCCAGTCTGATAAACTCCACCTCCTTCATATGACGAATACTTTCAGAAAAGTACTTGTCATTAAATAGTTTCTAAAATGTTTCCCAAGACATCTTTGAAAAGTGCGGTAATTGGTACGCTTCACGCACTCCCACCAAGAGTCCGCCTCACCGCTGAACATAAAGGTGGCGAATGGAACCTTCTGTTCCTCCGTGCATCCCAAGACATCGAATATCTTGGTAATTTATTTGACCCACGTTTCCGCCTTGATCGAATCCGGCTTTCCCTGAAATTCTGGTGGTCCCAACTCCTTGAACTGCTTGGCTGTGACAAGCCGCGCATTGTTATCATTTCCACCCGTATTCTGTGCACGGGTCTCTCTCGTCTGGTTTTGCATGAACTGCAAAAAGCTTCTAAAAATCTCATCATTCATCATTTGTTCGGTAGTGTTGTTTATAGGAGGAATATTGCTTTCATGTTGCACGTTCCCCTAGGTGGGGATCAAAGGTGTCTCCACGGTCTGATTTACTCCATTATTAACGTTCTCAGCTGCCATTATTAAATACTGCCATAAAACAAGGGTTAATAGTCATGTCATATATTATCCCTATACTTTGATCGACCAAATAAATACCAAATAAACTTAGTCAGGTCATACTAGCGAAGGAATTCCCCATCTCTCCCCTGCTAGTTCTTGTCTCACATCTCAGCCAGGGATCATATCCCTAAGCTTTGATACCAACTGTGATGCCCCCAAAATAGGATACATCATCCATTCTGAGTCGCCAACTACATGGTACAGAAATAAATACAACTTCAGTAATATAATTGCCGTACAAAATACGACAACACATGTATTGTGAGTTTGAATACAAATATTGTCTATTAGAGAGTATACAAACTCAAAAGGAGTCCTCATTACAATTATTGATACACTATTTTACAAAAATAGTGAGGACTGCTAAACAACTATCTTGAATCATCACTCCATACCCCGGCTAGTTCCTGCTAAATTCTCTCCTCCTGAGAAGAACAATGGAACAAAAAGGAAAAGGGTGAGCTCAACTAGCCCAGTAAAGAATATTATGGACTAGGATAATATACAACAAATTATCATTAGTCTTCAACAGGAAAAATCGATAAAATATAATAGACAACAAGTTTTAGATCAACAACTACAATGAAACAACAATAATCCATTAGAAGAGTCAAGTAGAGAAAGAATTCTACTATCTTCTAAGATTTAAAAGTCCATCATCAATATTTTATCCTGTAACATCAATCAATATACATCTTGAATCAAATATTCATCTTTGCACTACATGTGCCAAAGATATTCATTTGTATCACCAATTGGTCATGTTCATCTCAACACTGCTCATCTTTGCACTACTGGTAGAAGATATTCATTAGGTAATCATTCATCTTTGCACTACGTGCCAAAGATATTCAAGAATATCATCATTTAGGACTGAGGATGATGAAAAATATTTTAAAGAAAACGAATCCAGTGAGACAGAATGACAAATATTAGGGATTTGTATAACAGTTTATCCAAGATCAATAATACTCCATAATAACCAATTTTGAAGCATAATTCAAAAATAAAGATCAAAACATGGATACAATCAAAGATAGTAACCATAATAGACATCTTGGACAAAAAGAAGAAAAATTTATTTTTCGGTGAATAGTGCCGTATACGTGAATAATGACGTATACGTGAATAGTGCCGTATACGTGAATAGTAATCCCGACACAAAAAGTTCCAAATTTGATATAAAGTTCAAACCAATATTTCGGCATAATGATATTGAAGAATATAATATCATTTAAGAAGAAAATAACATCCCTTACCTCATAAAGACAATACTTCTGACTGGAATACTAGATATAGTGCTGAAGGAACTTGCACCGTATAGCAACACTCAAAGTACTAAAATACTCACAAAATACGCTCGATAATATAGAGAGAGAAAGAGAGAAAACTTATGAATTCTGGTGTGATTTTCAATTCTAACTTAGCCCTCTATTTATAGGAAAATGTTAAAGACGTCAAGGCAGACTTGACTCGCAACCCCAAGCGGCTTTTACTCGCTACTATTCAAGCCTACCACATTTGAATAAAAAATCTCAGCACATTTTCAGCATCCAAAAGTGGGGCCCACCCATGTTTTAATAAAAATCATTTTATTTTCTGAAACTTTAACAATTCATAATAAATAGCCCTTTTATCAGAAAAATTCAAATCTCATGTGCTTTCTATTGGAAATTTAATTCTCTACAACTTTGTAGAAGAAATTTTTTCCAAATTCCAATCATAAAATACCTGAAATCCATAAACAAATGATTTTTAATACCTCTATTCCGACAAAATACTGATAAAACACCTCAGCATTAATTCCTTCAATTATAACCACAATAAAATAAATAAATCCATCATTTATATCCACATCAAATAAATATTTCCTTATCATATAAATCAATAATTAATTATTCATAAATAATATTACAGAATCACAATTATGACAACCAGGCAGTTCCCAAGAAAGAGGGGTCTTTTCGATAAGGATTTCTCCTCTTCTTTGGCAAGTAATTAGGTGACCAAACCTCTCCTTGACAGAACTTTCTAGACATTGCCAATAATGTTATCTCATAATATTATTCAAATAATATGAATTATTGATCTGATAATGGAAAATACTATGCAGTGACAATTATTGAAACAACAATAATATAAAATATCAACGCAGCAATTATTGAATCAATAAAATAAAATATTAAACAGTAATTACTGTAACAATTATTGAGTAGTGTCTTCTTACATAAGAATCAATAATTCAACAATACTGTGGAAAACCGTGTGCTACTTTGCAACCACGCGTATTACTGTATTTTAACCACCGGGTATTCCAACAGTGTTAACGGTAACAAATACGCCGTTATTTATAAAAACTCAAATTTGTCGTTTTCTTCATCCGATCGTTATTCGTTATGGGGCCCACAAATGGCTGCGCCGTCGTATGAATATTCCCCGACAGAAAGAATATTCCACGACCAAACGAATATTCCCCGACAAAGGAATATTTTATAACCACTTGCTTATTTTGAATTTTTTTCACATTTCACCCATAACCAAGTATTATATCAAATTAATACCTTATTATTCACAATAATAAATAGAGGAAATTTGATTTTATTTATAATAAGTTGAGGTCTTACATACATCACCCATTCTGAGTCGCCAAATACATAGTACGAAATTTAAATACAAACTTAATTATACAACTATTTTGTAAAATACGACAAAACATAGCTGAGAGTTTTAACAGGAATATTGTCTTCTAAACAGTATCCAAACTCAAATTCAATCCTCATTACATTTATTATCACACTAAATAGTGAGGACTACTAAAACAACCATCTCGAACCGTCACTCCATTCCCCGACTAGTCCCGGCTATGTTCTCATTTTCTGAAGAGAACAATAAAATCAAAAAGGTGAGCTCAACTAGCCCAGTAAGAAATATTATGACTAAGATAATGCATAATAAATTATCGTTAGCCTTCAACAGTGTTAAACTGATAAAATAGACTCCCTCCGTCCTTAATTATTTGACGTTTTAGAGTTTTTTATTTGTCCCTATTTATTTGACGTTTGTTCAAATCTCGGAGAATTAATGACAATTTTCCAAAATTATCCCTCATTACTCTACCTATTTTTTGATACTTTAAACTCTTTCTCTCTCTTTATCCCAACAAAACTCTTTTTATCCCAACAAAAGATTTAAGGGTATTATTGTGAGACCCCGAATTTTATGAAATAAAAGTATTCAATTTTTCTATTTTGGTAAGTGGTTAAATTGATAAAAGTTTAAAGTTAAGTGTAATATGTGAATTTTTTTTTTTTGCAAATAAGCAAGTTGATATAAAATATTCGTTGTGTCGGGGAATATTCGATTAGTCGGGGAATATTCTTTTTGTCGAGAAATATCCGTACGATGGTACAATCATTGGTGGACCCCACAACGGAATTATTGTCGGATTGAGAAAACGATAAAAATATTTTTATAAAAATAACGGCGGAAGTTTTACCGTTAATTGTTGAAACACCCGTGTTAAAGTACAATGTACGCCGTGAGTTGCATAGTAGCACGGTATTGATTATTGATGCTTATGTGATAAGTCACTCGCTTTTGTTTTATTGGTATTATTAATGTAATAAAATAGAAAAGCTTTTTATATAAAATGAATACTTTTATGATCTCCTAATGAGATCGGGGAATAGAACTAGGAGGAGAGATGAGTAAATCCTTCGCTAGTGTGTCCTACCTAAGCTTATTTGTTGGTCACCATAATATCGAGATTTTATGTGATATGTTAATTTGTTCAATTAACCCTTGTTTTGAAGTCAGTATTCTAGAATGATATCTCAAATACAAGAGATGAGCAATGGAGAAATCATGATGACAGGGGAAGATGGAATCAAAATGAAAGCAAGGTATTCTCAACTCTTTGAAATACCAGGTACGTAAATTTCGGGGACGAAATTTCATAAGGAGGGGAGATTGTAAGACCCCGAATTTATGAAATAAAAGTATTCAATTTTCCTATTTAGTAAATGGTTAAATTGATAAAAGGTTAAAGTTAAGGGTGATATATGATTTTTTTTCAAAATACGCAAGTGGTTATAAAATATTCATTGTTGTCGGGGAATATTTGTTTAGTCGTGGAATATTCTTTCTGTCGGGGAATATTCGTACGACGGCGCAACCATTTGTGGGCCCCATAACAGAATAACTGTCGGATGAAGAAAACGACAAATTTGAGTTTTTATAAATAACGGCGTAATTGTTACCAATTAACAATTGTTGGAATACTTTGGTAAAAGTAAAGTAATAATGTCTACGTTGTTGCAAGAAAGAGTACCAGTATTGCACAATATTTTTGAATTTTGATTCTTACGTAAGAAGACACTACTCAATAATTGTTATAGTAATTATCGCTTCAATATTTTATTTTATTGATTCAATAATTGCTACGTTGATATTTTATATTATTGTTGTTCAATAATTGTCACCGCACAAAGATTCTCATTATCGGATCAATAATTCATATTATTTGAATAATATTATTAGATAGCATTTTTAGCAATGTCTAGAAAGTTACACAAGGAGAGGTTTGGTCACCTAATTGCGCTACCAAGAAGGAGAAATCCTTATCGGAAAGCCCCCTCTTTCCTGGGAACTGCTTGATTATCATTATTGTGATTCTGTAATATTATTTGTGAATAATTAATTATTGATTTATATGATAAGAAAATATTTATTTGATGTGGATATAAATGATGGATTTATTTATGTGGTTATAAATGAAAGAGTTAATGTTGAGGTATTTTATCAGTATTTTGTCGGATTGGAGGTATTAAAAGATCAAATCAGTGTTCTTACAACTTTATTTAGTGAGTTATAATTTTTAATCTGACCTTTGGATCGTTGTGATTTTTGGATATGTTATACATATATAAGTTGAGTATATGTCCACAAATTTTGAACCGTTAAAAATGAACAAATGATTTGTTATGAATTTTAAGAGGTGACTGATTCGGAAATTAGGTTTATAAATGATTTTGGTGGAAAATTCTAGAAATAGGTGGACCCCACTTTTGGTTGTTGGGGAAGATGGCTGATTTTTGGTGGGTAGAATAGTAGCAGGTAAAGCCATCAGGTAGCAGGTCAAGTCTGCTTCGGCGTGCTAACATTTTCCTATAAATAGAGGGCTAAGTTAGAATTGAAAATCACACCAGAATTCATAAGTTTTCTCTCTTTTTCTCTCTAGATTATCGAGTGTATTTTGTGAGTATTTAGATACTTGGTGAGTTGCTATTCATCGATTACAAAGTTTCCTTGATCATATATCCTATATCCAAAAGTAAGTGCTTTTTTGAGGTAAGGTATAGTAAGGGATGTTATTTTCTTCAATATCATTACACCGAAATATTGGTATGAATTTTATTGTGGAATTTCTACCTTTTTCATGTCGGGTTTATTATTCATGAGTTACTATTCACGAGTTACTATTCATGAATTACTATTCACGAAGTTACTATTCATGGGTTACTATTCACGAGTTACTATTCATGATAAAATTGGTTTCTTTTTCTAACCAAATTATAGTTGAGTTATGAATATTACTCTTGAGATTAAATCTATATGTTGATTATATTATTTTTATTATCATATATAACATTTTTATAACCCTAATGATGATATTAATTTCTCTTTGACTTGAGTGTAAAGATGGGTAGATTATTGGTATGATCATGACTATGGGTTCTCTTTGGCCATGAAAGTAAAGTTGAATTGTTGGCTGATATGATCATGACCATTGAATTTATAATTGAATATCTTTAGCTTAAGTGCAAAGGTGAATTGATCAACATGGGTATAATTATTGTTTATATAAATTCTGAAATGATTATATATTTCTTTGAGATATTAATATGTTTAGCCTGTAGTGCAAATATGAACTGTTGAGGAATATCATTGGCCTGTAGTGCAAAGATGAGTTGTTGATGAATATCTTTGGCCCGTAGTGTAAAGATGACCTGTTGTTGAATATCTTTGGCCTGTAGTGTAAAGATGAATTGTTGATGAATATCTTTGGCCCGTAGTGCAAAGATGACCTGTTGTTGAATATCTTTGGCCTGTAGTGCAAAGATGAATTGTTGATGAATATCTTTGGCCCGTAATACAAAGATGACTTGTTGTTGAATATCTTTGGCCTGTAGTGCAAAGATGATTTGTTGATGAATATCTTTGGCTCGTAATGCAAAGATGACTTTTGTTGAATATCTTTGGCTCAGAGTGCAAAGATGACTTGTTGATGAATATCTTTGGCCCGTAGTGCAAAGATAAATTTATTAGTATGATTATGAACATGAACTATGATTTGGTATAACCATGATCTTTGATGTTTTAGGTGATGAAAATTATCTTTGTCTGGATGAGAAAAAGGAATTTAGAACTACAATTACGATTATGAGTTATACATGTGATTGTGGGATGAAATTGTTGATTGATGTTACAGGATAAAACATTATTGGTGGACTTTTAACATGGAGAAGATAATAGATTTTATGGTCTATTTGACTCTTCTAATGGATTGCTCGTTCCGCTGTAACTATGGTTGAAAAGTTTTATCATCTACCATATGTTCTAAATCTCTGATTTATTACTGATGAAGGCTATTAATAATTTAATTATCTTTAGTCATGATATTCTTTACAGGGCTAGTTGTGCTCACTCTTTTGCTTCACAATTCCTTTCAGGTAATAAGAGTGTAGCTGGGTCGAGTGGGGATAACATGGGAATAGAACGGTGGTCTCTAGCTGTGGAGATTCTCCCTAAACAGCATAGAAAAGTGTGTTGTATACATCATTTAGTAGTTATATTTGGTGAATCAACTAGGGTGAGGCGAACCCAACGTTGGAAGGGTGTTTTGCCACTATCATACAAGATGTCATGGTGACGTGCTATCCAAGGTTGGGATGTGAGTCACAGTTGGTATATATTTGTATCAAAACTCACAGCATATGTGTTGTTGTATTTTGCATGACAATTGTTGTAATAAAGTTGTAGTTGTTTTCTGTACCATGTATTTGGCGACTCAGAATGGGTTGGGTGGAATGGATCTGTTTTGGGGTTGTCATAGTTTTTTAGATTATAAATAGAATATATTATATTTTATTTAAAAGATTTTGCTTTAAATATGGACCGTCAGATTAAAGTAAATCAATCTCGACCGTTCATGAGTTAGTTACTTATCAGATCCATTTTCTATAAATAAAGCTCATTCCTTCATTATTTCTTACTTAATTCAATTGAAACTCTAGAGAGAAATTATAGAAGCTATAGAAAAGTATTCTCGCTCCTTCCTACTCTTATATTCAGTTTCTTTTATGGTAAGGAATATTATTTGTTGTACTGTAAGGGGTATTATTTCTTTTGTATTCATGAAGAGAACTTCATTATTCCATTATTTATTATTCGTTGGAATAACTCAGATATCGCTGCCACCCCCTATACTTGGTGAAATTCTTCTCGTTATTCCATTCTTTATTATTCATGGCTGAATATCACGTCAGGCGTTTTCTGTGCGGACACAGTTCCATCTTTATTATTCATTGGAATATCCATCGTCAGGCATTTTACTTGCTGACTCGGTTCCGTTATTTATTATTCTATTGAATAATCTGCCTGTGTGGTCTATCGCATGCATGGTGATTCTTTTGTTATTCCATTCTTTATTATACTCAGTTGGTTAAAACTTTGACTTCTATACTCCATGAAATTAGTGAAATATCCTTGATATTTGCGCTTCATCCAGTATCTTTTCATGGAAATATTCTTCTGAGCATTCTTGAATTTTACTCCACAAAGAAGTATCATGTTGACAATTTGGACGTTACTAATTTCTGGATAAATTAATTCTTGAATTTGTTTTATTGAATTATTATGTCATTGTCATGATGAGTTATGTTGGTTATTATGTGAACAAAGGAAAGTTTCTTAGAAATCAAAAAGGGTTGAAAATCAGATTTTGGTGAAAATGGAATATGAAATTCAATTGACCATATCTCCTATTATATTTTGAATTTTTGAGTGTGGTTAAGTTCTAGAGTTAGATCTATGAGTTTCCTAGCTTATCCAAGTAGAATCACTGGAAAAGGTATTGTAGATTTTCGTGTGGACTAATTTTAGCGAAGGAGTCAAAAACTGAAAAGTGCCAAAAAGCTACTGCCAGAAAATTTAAAAGGGCATTTTCGGTCACTTAAATTGTGAGAAAAATTTTGGCCTTTTGGGACATGAAAATATATGGTATAAAGTACCTCCTGTCCAAAAATGAGCTCATTCCGACTTAAAATGAGCAAGTTATGACCATTTCAATATTTAGGTTTTTCCGATGAAAAACGCTATAACCGGAGTTCTATAACTCCGATGACCATGAAATTAAAACTGGAAGCTCACGTTAACATGTGTAAGATCCTGTCAAGATTTGGAAATTTCTAGAGTTAACCTTGAGGTAGCTAATTTCTTAAGGAATTAATTAGAAATTAATTTTTGAAAAATAGTAAATGAATTTTAAAAATTTCGAGAAAAATATATGTTCAATATGGGACTATATTCTGCTTAATCCCAGAAAAGAATAATTTTTGGGACTGATTTGATATTTTTCATGAAAATAGTTTAGTTACGAACATATGAATTAAATATGTTATGTGAAGTTGAAAAATTGGTAAATAGGATTTTATGGCTTGAAAATCCTATATAAGGTATATGCAAATTTTTGATGAGTAATTTGATTATTGATGATAAAATCTTATGAGTATGGCATTTTTGAATGATTAAATGCATTATTTGAAAAAGTGTAAACAATTAAATTAAATTGTTTATAAGTTTAAGAAGTGATTAAAATATTGTTATAATATTAACAATATTAGATTATGATTTTATTAAGGGATTGATAATGTTTGGATAAATTTAAAGTCTTTAATATTTATCCTTGATTTAATTTGACTAATGCTTATAATATTGTTATCATCCTCATGCTTATATTATTTTGAAAGTCATCTGTGGCCTGTAGTGCATAGATGGACTTAGTATGATTATGACAAGGGATTATTCGGTATAATCATGACCGTAATGTTATAAATGATGTGGAAAAAGTCCTCATTGGCCCGTAGTGCATTGATGGACAATTTTTGGTTTGATTATGGCTATAGATTCTCTTCAGCCAAGGGTGCAAAGATGAATTGTTTTATGGCATGATCATGATCGTTGATGAAAACACGATTATCTTTAGCCGTAGAGCATGGATAATTCGTGGTCGTGATATTAACGAATATCCTTAGCCGTAGTGCATGGATAATTCAGTGATATGGATTGATTATCGAGCTGAGTCTCAGCGATGAAATATAAATTCATGGATGTGATGTTAACGAATATCCTTGGCCGTAGTGCAGGGGTGATTCGATGATGTGGATTATTTATTAAGCTGAGTCTCAGTGATAAAATATTTATTATACACTTTTAATTCGTAGAAGATAGTAGATATCATGCTCTACTTGACTCTTCTAAAATACAGTTGTATGTCTTTGGCATGTAGTGCAAAGATGAATTGTTAATGAATATCTTCGGCCGTAGTACAATGATGAATTTATTAGTATGATTATGAGCAGGAATTCTGATTTGGTATAACCATGATTTTTGATGTTTCAGGTGAAGATAGGTGATGAAAATTATCTTAAATCACAGTTTGCGAAGAGGAATTTAGAACCACAATTATGATTATGAGTTATTCATATGATTGTGGGCGAGAGGCTGCTGATTTATTTTACAGGATAAAACATTATTGGTGGACTTTTAACATAGAGAAGATAGTAGACCTTATGGTCTATTTAACTCTTCTAATGGATTGCTCGTTCAATTATGAACTATGGTTGAAAAGTTTTATCATCTACCATATGTTCTAAATCTACGATTTATTATTGATGAAAGCTATTGATAATTTAATTATCTTTAGTCATGATATTCTTTCTTTGGGCTAGTTGTGCTCACCCTTTCTACGCTTCACAATTCCTTTCGGGTAATAAAGAGTGTTCTTTGCATGAGTGTTCTTCACGGGTCGAATGCCAGGGATAACGAGGGGAATAGAGCGGTGGTCTCTAGGCATGGAGGTTCTCCTAAAATGTATATAAAAGTGTGTTGTATTCTATACATCATTTAGTAGTTATATTTGGTGAATCAAATAGGGTGAGGAGAACCCAACTTTTGAAGGGTGTTTTGCCACTATCATACAAGATGTCTAATGACATACAACCTCATGTTATCATAAGATAGGGTTGTGCGCATCCACTTGTCGAGTATATCTACGGGCACTACCTATATGATCTTGGAGTTTATTTGAAATATAATATTCACTTCGAGACAGTGGAGATAGTTATATGTCAAGAGAAGACTCACCATTGGAAAGAAAATGATAGTAATCTTCTCGTTTTTCTTTGGGGTCAATTGGGTCAACCAAGGATAATTATATGGACATATGATATCTATCATAACCTTGGACGCATGGCCTCCCATGTCATCGAAGGTTTCCTTGAGCACTTCCCAAAGATTTTAATTTCTAAAACAATTTTTGACTATACTTTTATGTAAAGTATCATTGTAAGGTTGTGGTCGAGGTACCATGAGAGTTACATACATTTGTATTAAAACTCATAGTTAATCGTGGTTCGTATTCTATCGATGTACTCAATAGTTGTATAAATGAAGTTGTATTTGAATTTTGTACCATGTATCGGCGACTCAGAATGGGTGATGTATACCTAATTTTGGGGGCGTCACAATTATAGACAATTAAGTTCTATATTTAATGCTTTCTAATCATTATCTTAATTCTTGTGTCCACCTCTAAAACGTCAAATAATTAAGGACAGATGGAGTAATAAACATCAAGTTTAACTGCAGCGGAACAAGCAATCCATTAGAAGATTCAAGTAGAGCATGATATCTACTATCTTCTATGATTTAAAAAGTTTATCATCAATTTTATCGCTGAGACTCAGATTAATAAATAATTCACATCACTGAATTATCCATGCACTATGAGCCAAGGATATTCATTAGTATCACGACCACGAATTATCCATGCACTACGGGCCAAGGATGTTCATGTTTTCACAAATGGTTATGATCATACCAACAACTGTCCATCAATGCACTACGGGCCAATGAGGACTTTTACCACATCATTTGTAATATTACGGTCATGATTAAACTGAATAATCCCTGGTCATAATTGTGACGCCCCCAAAATAGGTATACATCACCCATTCTGAGTCGCCAAATACATTTTACATAAATCAAATACAAACTTCTTTTATACAATACGAAAACAACGTAGCTTAGAGTTTTTACACGAATATTATCTCATAGACAATATTCAAACTCAAATGAAGTCCTCATTACATTTATTATCACACTATTTCATAAAATAGTGAGAACTACTATAGCCACCATCTCGGACCGTCACTCTATTCCCCGACTAGTCCCGGCTACGTTCTCATTTCCTGAATAGAACAATGAAAGCAAAAGGGTGAGTTCAACTAGTCCAGTAAGAAATATTATGAATAAGATAATGCATAATAAATTATCGTTAGCCTTTAACAGTGTTAAACTGATAAAATACATTAAACATCAAGTTTAACTGCAGCGGAACAAGTAATCCATTAGAAGAGTTAAGTAGAGCATGATATCTAATATCTTCTACGATTTAAAAAGTTTTTTATCAACTTTATTGCTGAGACTCAGCTTAATAAACAAACCACATCATCGAATCATCCCTGCATTACGGGCCATGGATATTCATCTAATCATCAATGGTCATAATCATACCAACAACTGTCCATCAATGCACTACGGGCCAATGAAGACTTTTACCACATCATTTGTAACATTACGGTCATGATTATACTGAATAATCCATGGTCATAATCATACCAATCAATAGTACATCTATGCACGTAAGCCACAGATGACTTTTATCACAATATAAACATGAGGATGATGATAATGATATAAGAATTCAATTAAAAGAAAGCAAAGGATAAATTTTTAAAGATTTATAATTTAATTTATCCATAATTCAATTATATCCAAATTGTCAACATGATACTGCTTTGTGGAGTAAAATTCAAGAATAATATTGTATCAAAAATGATTTGGACAGCAAAGAAATCAATTTTTGTCATGAATAATTTTTTGGGTGAATAGTACCCGAGTGAATAGTACTTCGAAAATAGTACCCCATGAATAGTACTTTATGAATAGTATCTGTAAATAGTACTTTGTGAATAGTACCCCGCGAATAGTACTTTGTGAATAGTACCGTATAAATGCATATTACTCATGGACAGTACTCCGGCATGAAAAGCTTAAAATTTAACAAGAATGTGCTGAAAATATCCTTGTGAAACAATACTAGATGAAGCACAAATTTTAAAGATATTCTACTAATTTCACGGAGTATAGAAGCAATACTTTAACTATTAGACCCCAACTTTTTAATGAATAAAATTGAATTTCCTCTATTATTATTTTGAATAATAAAGTGTTAATTTGATATAAAATATTCATTATTGTCGGGGAATATTCGTTTGGTCGTGGAATATTCTTGATGTCGGGAAATATTCAATGCACTGAGTAGTAGTCATTTATGGGCCCCATAAGCAAAAGCAGTCGGATGAAGAAAATGACAAGTTTGAGTTTTTTAAATAACGGTAATAATGGATCTGTTAACACTTTTGGAATACCGGTGGTTAAAATACGATGTCTGGCGTGTGGTTGCACAAAGAAGCACATGGTAATGCATGATATTTTTGAATTATTGATTCTTACGTGAAGAAGGCACTACTCAATAATTGTTACGATAATTATTGTTTAATATTTTATTTTATTGATTCAATAATTACTACGTTGATATTTTATATTATTGTTGTTTCAATAATTGTCACTGCACAATATCTCCATTATCAGATCAATAATTCATATTATTTGAATAATATTGTTTGATAGCATTATTGGCAATGTCTAAGGAAGTTACAATGTCTAGAAATGGGTTTGGTCACCTAATTATGCTTGCTAATAAGGAGAAATCCTTATCGGAAAGCCCTTTCTTTCCAGGAGCGACACAGTTGTCATAATTGTGATTCTCAATAATATTATTTGTGAATAATTAATTATTAATTTATATGATAAGGAAATATTTATTTTATATGGATATAAATGATGGATTTATTTATTTTATGTGGTTATAAATGAAGGAATTAATGATGTGGTATTTTATCAGTATTTTGTCAGAATGGAGGTATTAAAAATCGTCTGTATGTGGATTTCGGGCATTTTTCGTTTTGAATTTGGAAAAACTTAAAGCTACAAAGTTGTAGAGAATTTAATTTTCTATGGAATGGACATAAAATTCGTATTTTTCTGATAAAAGAGCTATTTATTATGAATTATTGAAGTTTCAGAAATTAAATATTTTTATTAAAATTATGGGTGGGACCCACTTTTATTTTTTTGAAAACATGTGGGCTGCAAAAAAATTTCCAAGATGGCATGCTCTAATTCAAAAGGTGTGGGCGTGGAAGGAAGGAAAAAAAATATTATTTTACTAATTTAGTCTCCTTTGGCGTTCTAGCATTTTTCTATAAATAGGGTGCTTAGTTAGAATTGAAAATCATACCAGGAACAAGTTTTCTCTCTCTATATTATTGAGCTTATTTTTTGAGTATTTATATACTTTGAGAGTTGCTATTCAGTGCAAGTTTTCTTCGGCTTTACATCCGATATTCCAGTCAGAAATATTGTTCTTTTGAGGTAAGGGATATTATTTTCTTCGTAAATGATATTATTTTCTTCAATATCATTATGTCAAAATATTGATATGAATTTTATTGTGGAATTTCTACCTTTTTGTGTCGGGATTACTATTCACGTATACGACACTATTCACTAATACGACACTATTCACGAATACGATACTATTCACCAAAAAATGAAATTTTCTCCTTTTTGTCCAAGATGTCTATTATGGTTACTATCTTTGATTGTATCCATGTTTTGATCTTTATTTTTGAATTCTGCTTCACAATTGGTTATTATGGAGTATTATTGAATTGGATAAACTGTAATACGAATCCCTAATATTTGTCCTTCTGTCTCACTGGATTTGTTTTTTTAAAGATATTTTTCATCATCCTCAGTCCTTAATGATGATATTACTAAATATCTTTGGCCTGTAGTGCAAAGATGAATGATTAACTGATAAATATCTTTGGCCCATAGTGCAAAGATGAACATGTGTTAAGATGAACATGACCAACTGGTGATACAAATGATTATCTTTGGCCAGTAG
This sequence comes from Panax ginseng, assembly GCA_020205605.1. NCBI lineage: Eukaryota > Viridiplantae > Streptophyta > Magnoliopsida > Apiales > Araliaceae > Panax > Panax ginseng. The sequence continues at coordinate 26,862,566 of CM035142.1, forward strand.
TGTAAAGATGAATATTTGATTCAAGATATATATTGATTGATGTTATAGGGATAAAATATTGATGATGGACTTTTAAATCTTAGAAGATAGTAGAATTCATTCTCTACTTGACTCTTCTAATGGATTGCTGTTTCCGCTGCAGTTGTTGATCTAAAATTTGTTGTCTATTATGTTCTATCAGATTTTTCCCAGTAAAGAATATTATGACTAAGATAATTTTTTGTATATTATCTTAGTCATAATATTCTTTACTGGGCTAGTTGAGCTCACCATTTTCTTTTTTGTTCCATTTTCTTCTCAGGAGGTGAGAACATAACAAGAACTAGCCGGGGTATGAAGTGATGGTTCAGGATAGTTGTTTTAGTAGTCCTCACTATTTTGTAAAATAGTGTATCAATAATTGTAATGAGGACTCCTTTTGAGTTTGTATACTATCTATTAGACAATATTTGTATTTAAACTCAAAGTATATGGGTTATTGTATTTTGCACGACAATTGTATTATTGAAGTTGTATTTATTTCTGTACCATGTATTTGGCGACTCAGAATGGGTGATATATACCTATTTTGGGGGCGTCACATTAACAAAATGATGGTATAATCAGGGAAAAAAATATTATTCTTTATGAATACTGAAAAAAATAATATCCCTTACCTCAAAAGAAAACTGGATACTGAAATAGTAAAGTAGCAGACTTCTCTTCTTCTTTCTCTCTATAGCTTCTCTCTCTATAATTGCTCTTGTGATTCTTAGTGAATTGGTTAGAATGAAAGAAGAATGAGCTTCTATTTATAGGAAATATAGTTTTGATAATTGCACGTTTTGGGGCTCAAAATATTACAGTATAAGACCTTCATCTTTTCCTTCATTTTTAATTTAGTCATGCAAGTATTATCAAACTTGCACCACCTCCCCTAATAGTAAATCATGTGAATCAATAGTACATTCATGTGAATCAATAGTTCTATACATGTGAAAAAAATAGTTACAGTATAGTATATTCATCTATACCTCCATTTTTAATTTAGTCATGCAAGTATTATCAATCTTGCACCACCTCCCCTAATAGTACATGCATGTGAATCAATAGTACACACATGTGAATAAAGTAGTTACAAACATGTGAATTAATAGCAATTAATTACTCATTTATCCGATTAATTATCCGATTGATCAATATAACCTCCAGACATCCATTATTATCGAAATAGATGTCGATTTCCACTAACACTAATAATCCCAATACAATGGAAATATCAATTTCATCTTTAATCAACACGAAATTCATCATTAATATTATAACTCACAATATTTAACAACTAGATCATTCCCAGGAAAGAGGGGGCTTTTCGATAAGGATTTTTCCCTATTGACGTGCAATTAGGTGACAAAACCTCTCCTTGACAGAACTTTCTAGACATTGTCAATATTGCAAATAATAATATGAATAACTTTATCGTCTCAATTATTGATTTAATAATATAAAATATTATGCAGATGATACTATGACAATAATTGAATCAATAATATGAGAGATATTATGCAGCCATTACTGTAGCAATAATTGAGTATAACTGAGTGACTTCTCATATAAGCATCAATAATCAATACTGTGTGCTACTATGAAACCACGCGTATTACTTTACTTTTACCACCGGGTAGTTCAACAGGAAAACTTTCGCCGTTATTTTTATAAAAAGATAATATTAGTTCCCGGAGGCACAATAGTTATCTAGAAGGGGGGGAGGGGAGGGGGGTTGAATAGATATTTAAAATTCTTTTCGTTTTCACTTGTTAGTTGATAATGATTAAAACACAGCGGAATTAATATTTGTTTTAATCTCCCTTAAGATATATTGAATTAATGAGAGTGAGGTAGTTATAGCAGTTATAGCAAGAATGTAATAGACACAGCAGTTTTAAGTGGTTCAGAGCACTTAAAGCTCCTAGTCCACTCTTCTGCTCCTCGAGTAAGAAATCCACTAAGGATGTCTTTTAGACTTTCTGAATCTCATAGATTCCTTCTAGACCAACAGTCTAGGCACTTCTTAGTTCACTCTTGAACTCTTCAAGTCCAGCAGACTTGGCTCTTCACAGTTCACTTAGAACTCTTCAAGCCCTTCTGACTTGGAACTCTTACTTCAGTTGATTAGTAGTTGTTTGAGTTCTTGGTTGGTGCTACTCAGTTGTCGTTAAGCACTTGTTCGAAAGAACTGAGTAGCTGAGCAAGCTTTCTCTTTTCTTAGATCGTAGAGTTGAGCGTTGAGTGTTCTTGTGCATTTTGTTCAATGCTTGCTTCGTTATCTCATCTGCATCTATTTTGCATATATGTGATCCTTGAAATCTATCCATTGAAGCCATTCGTTGAAGCATTAAATGCGTTTAACATTTCTAAACTTTGATGGAGAATTTTCTGCACACCTTTTGAATTGCATTCTGGCTCACTGACACAACAGACTGCTTTCTCACTTAACACCTGAAAAGGTGTTTTCCTCTGTCCTATGGTCCTTTCCTTAGCTTCTTCAATACGTTTCTTTTGTTGTATACTAAGGATATCTTTTGTACCATTGGGACTGGTGAGGGATTCAACGTATAAACCCTATTCCATATTTGTTGGAGTTTATCTCTAAGCAATAAGGTAAGGCTCGATGCTTCTGACACAAGGCAGATGATACTCTACGATTCAGGTCGTGGTGTCTTGTCACCTTGAAGCTTGATCTGATGCTATCTAATGAGAGCACTACGATTTCTCTTAAAGACTTGCACACTACAATCTTCACTTGCTTGTCTTGCAAGCTCTACATTTCCGAGAGCACACTACGATCTCTGAGTTGGCTCGGCAAATGTTGGGACCACTCTACGATTTTTCAGAGAGTCCCTTCAATGCAGGCACACTGCGATCCTCGATGCTATACGTTTCTGCCTTGGTTTCTGTAATCTTGATCAGCTTGACACACTACGATCTCTTCAGAGCCTATCTATTACATCTCAAGATCACCTAACATCTTTTATCACTTTATCTATACATACTTTTACAGAATTATACACACTAAAGGTTTAGATCAACCTAACAGATTTGATCTATCACTAAGTCCTTGTGCATACATTCCTGGAAGGACTTTACATATAATCATGAGCATTTACTTCAAACATCAAATGAATAGACACTCGAAATTTTCTTCTTCCTACATTAACAACATTGCGGGAGGATGATTAAGTCTTTTAAGAGGAACCACGAAAGACAATCCAAATCCATCTGGGATACTACTGGGAAGTTCATCATCAAACCGGATCGTAATCTGGGAGTAACCAAATCCAACCTCGGAGATAACCCCAGGGGCTGCGGATCTAATCTGGGACCACACAGGAGAAAGACCGATTAATCTCGGAGATGACCCCGAGGTATCCAATCTCGGTCCCAACCATGGGAATAGGTCAAGCCAACCTCGAGATGACCACGAGGATAGTCAAAGTCAACAAAGAAGACAACCTCGAGATAACCCCGAGAAGCGACTACTACTGTCGCTAAAATGGCAGATAGATAACCCCGAGAGGGGTAAAAAGGTTATTTTGCCAACTCAACTTCACTTAAATCAAATACACTCATGTCAACTCAAAATACTTCAAAGGAAGTCCCACAAGAGCGATATCTTAACTCCGGAGCGCAAACTACACAAAACGGCTCACCGGATTGCTTGACGAAAACCCGGGAATGCCATTTCGGTCATGGACCCATCTTCCTGGAATCAAAAAAGGTCAAATCATATGTCATTGTGTAGCTCTCAGAAAGAGCTTTCCGGAATGATATGGCACGCTTCCATCGGACTCCCGGATTGAAAGTTATGAGCGACCGAGCGAACAACGCGTACGTACTTCGACACGGCGGGACCCACACTGCCCGGGCACCCGGCACCGCAGTACACTACTACACTAGGCGCCATGAGTGAACCTGCAGCTCCCCTCTCTAAATATGGGGCTTAGGGTGCCTATTTTGTAAGAGAAAAAGACGGGGAAACCCTGCATAATTCGCTCTGCACTCGCCCTACAGTGTATTTTCCCACTTCTAAACACCTGTGAGCTCATACATAGCCTATTTTGTACCCACAAAAGCCCAGTGTTTACCCACTCTAAAGATATAGAAGCCTTTTTTATCAGTCATCTGTAAGCCTTCTCACACACTTTATAGTCTTTCTCTTCATCTTTGCACACACCCTTCTACACGTTGAGAGTCGTGTTGCTTGCTTTTGCCTTTACTTGATTAGTGGTTTCATTTCATTCTATATATATATATATATATATATATATATATTATATATATATTTACATATATATTGACTAACATTATCGAGTTATGCCTCGATTGAGCCTGAACTTGATGCAGGCGTTTCTTGCTTTAATATATATATATATATATATATATATATATATATATATATATATATATATTATATATATATATCAACTGTGTGTCGGACTTTGTTCGATGAGCCTAGACTTCGGTCTGGTGCGTTTACTCGCTTATATATATATATATATATATATATATATATATATATATATATATATATACTTATATTTATCAACCGTGTGTCAGACTTTGTTCGATGAGCCTAGACTTCGGTCTGGTGTATATATATATATATATATATATATGAACTGTGGTCGGACTTTGTTCGATGAGCCTAGACTTCGGTCTGGTGCGTTTACTCGCTTATATATATATATATATATATTTATATATTTGAACTGTGGTCGGACTCTGTTCGATGAGCCTGGATTTTATATCCGGTGCGTTTACTTGCTTTTATATATATATATATATATACCTATATATATGAACTGTGGTCGAACTCTGTTTGATGAGCCTGGATTTTACATCCGGTGCGTTTATTACTTTTATATATATATATATATATACATATTTTGTCCCATCTGGAGTTTACTTCGTGGTGGTTGATCGCTTTTACCGCTTTCTTTACATTTTGTCCCGCCTGGAGTTTTCTCCATGGCGGTTGGCCATATTCTGACTTTATTTATATTTACGTCACTTTGAGTTTCCTCCGTGGTGGTTGATAGCTTTTAACAGCTTTATTTATATTTTTGATCCCCCATGGAGGTGCCTCGTGGTTGGTGATCTTGTCCGTATATATATATTTACAGCTTTTATATATATACCTGCTTACTGCTTTTATATAAACTGCAGTATTTTGTGAGCCTAGAAATCATGTGATCACAGATTCATCCCATTGAATCTAGATTTGGTTCCCGTGATGGACATTTTCAGCTGTAAGCAGCTTGTAAATTATTCTGCGGTGTCTGAATTTCCTCAGATGGTTTTTATACCCACGGGGGAGTCGGCATTATTGTTGTATATTATTTTCGTACGGATGCCTCACATTCGTTAAATAAAATCAATTCAGCCGCTCATTTAATAAAAATGGGAGTGTAAAAGGTCTTAATTCCTATTGAGCATCAGGGTTTGAAAAAACCTCTTTTATAAAACATCACTGCCATATCCTGTTAAAAACTGAATTTTTACATAAATTCAAATCCTGTGTATATAGGTTCGAACGAGGCCTCGCACAACTTCCATATAACAGCACATTGACCCCCCCACACACCTTCAGATAATAGTTTCTTGAAAAGAGGCGGTCACCGTGGTAACACGGATGTCGGGGAGTGCCTAACACCTTCCCCCGGCATAACCAAGTCCCCGGACCCTAAACGAATCTCAGTTTCACCGACCCGTATATCAGTGTCACATCACTGGGTCAATGTGCAAACCTTTTCTTGGTTGTGTTGGTACAACCATTTAAAAAACCAACTGGCGACTCCTAACAGTCCATCGTCGACATTATACATGTCGGACCTTTTTCACTCGTTTTTTCAAACAAATCTCACCTAAAATGAGAACACCAATGAACAAGTAACGGAAAGGGACACCCAAAAATCCCGACGTCGACAGGTGGCGACTCTGCTGGGGAATCCAGTAAGAGGACTTAAGCCGCTATTACAATCTTTTCAAACCTGTTATCTGTTTGTGTGTGGATGTTGCATTTACATTTTGATGAATGTGTACGAATGCATTTCCTTATTGCACTTAGTGCTTCGCACCATAACTGCTTGTGATGCTAGTGCTTCGCACCATAACTGCTTGTGATGTTAGTGCTTCGCACCATATCTGTGTAAGACCCCAAATTATTAATAAATGAAATTTATTTTCCTCTATTTATTATTTTGAAATAGTAAGGGTTGATTTGATTAATGTGGATAGTTATGGGTAAAATACGCAAATATTTTGAATAAGCAAGTGGTTATAAAATATTCATTATTGTTCGGGAATATTCGTTTGGTCGTGGGAATATTAAATGATCGTCGGGGAATATTAAATGCACGACGGCAGCGGGTCTTTTATGGGCCCCATAACGGAAAGCGATTGGATGAAGAAAACGACAAATATAAGTTGTTTATAAATAACGGCGTGAGTTATTACAGATTATCTTGTTGGAATACCGTTGGTTAAAACACGATGTCTGGCGTTGTTGCCCAAGATGATATTTGCAGTATTGCACCAATTATTAAAGGCACTACTCAATAATGGTTACTGATAATTCTTGCTTCGATATTTTATTTTATTGATTTAATAATTGCTGCGTTGATATTTTATATTATTGTTGTTTTAATAATTGTCACTGCACAGTATTTTCTATTATCGGAGCAATAATTCATATTATCTGAATAATATTATTAGATAACATTATTGGCAATGTCTAGAAAGTTCTGTCTAAGGAGAGGTTTGGTCATCTAATTGCGCGCCAGTAAGGAGAGATCCTTATTGGAAAGCCCTCTCTATCCTGGGAACTGCCTGATTGTCAATAATATGATTCTGTAATATTATTTGTGAATAATTAATTATTGATTTATATGATGAGAAAAATATTGATTTTATGAGGATATAGATGGAGAAAATTTTTAATGTGATAATTGTTGAAAATTAATATTTTATCTTTTTCTGATAAAATAATTCATTTAAATATATTATTTTAATAATATATTAACGGTGATATTTTTACAATGAATGTGGGATATATGAGTATATGAGGAGGAGGAGTATTTTTTTGGCATTAAATGTTTAACACATATTTTGTGTGTTGGTGGACACAATTATTAATGAATTTGATTACTGACTGTAAAATCTTCCGTTTGTTGATTTGGTCAATTTACATTTGGAATTTGGAAAAATTTTCTTCTCGCAAGTTGTAGAGAATTGAATTTCCTATAAAAACACGCTAGATTCAATTTTTACGATAAAAGGGCTATTTATTGTGAATTATTAAAGTTAGGAGTTCTAAATAATTGATTTTTGGAAGTTTAATTATTTTTTTAAAGAAAAACATTTTTTGCAACTAAGTTGGCCTCACATGTGATTCAAATGGGCTGAGATCAGTTGTCTAAGGTGGGCTAAGGAAAATGTGAAAAATATATTAATATTATATTCAATTTTCTACTTTGGTGTTCTAAGCATTTTTCTATAAATAGGGTGCTTAGGTTAGAATTGAAAATCACACCAGGAACTGAAAACTTCTCTCTCTTTCTCTCTCGATATATTGAGCGTATTCTTGTGAGTATACTTTGAGTGTTGCTATACGGTGCAAGTTCAAGTCATAGCCTATATACGGTGTTTCAACTAGAAGTACTGTCTTTCGAGGTAAGGGATGTTATTTTATTCGAAAATGATATTATTTCTTCAATATCATTATGCCAAAATATTGGTTGGAACTTTTTATCAAATTTGGAACTTTTTCATGTCGGGGTTACTATTCATAAGTTACTATTCATGAGTTACTATTCATGAGTTACTATTCATGAGTTACTATTCACGAGTTACTATTCATGAGTTACTATTCACGAGTACTATTCACGAAGCGTGAAGATGTTTTTTTTTGTGAAATTTCTATCTTTTGGTGTCGGAGTTACTATTCACGTATACGGCACTATTCACGAATACGACACTATTCACCGAAAAATAAAATTTCTTCTTTTTGTCCAAAATATCTATTATGGATACTAGCTTTGATTGTATCCATATTTTGATTATTCTTGAATTTTACTCCACTTTGATTACTTATGAAGTATTTTTGAACTTGGATTGTTTAAAATACGAATCCTTAATATTTGTTCTTTTGTTTCACTAGATTCGTTTCTTTTAAAATATTTTTCATCATCCTCAGTCCTAAATGATGATATTATTGAATATCTTTGGCCTGTAGTGCAAAGATGAATGATTTCTTGATGAATATCTTTGGCCCGTAGTGCAAAAATGAACAGGTGTTGAGATGAACATGACCTACTGATTAATATCTTTGGCCCAGAATGCAAAGATGAGCAGTGTTTAGATGAACATGACCAACTGATGAATATCTTTGGCCTGTAGTGCAAAGATGAATATTTGATTCCAGATATATATTGATTGATGTTACAAGGATAAAATATCGACGATGAACTTTTAAATTCATATATAGAAGATAGTAGTTTGCATTCTCTACTTAACTCTTCTAATGAATTGTTGTTTCCGCTGCAGTTGTTGATTTAAAATTGGTTGTCTATTGTATTCTATTAGATTTTTCCCTGTTGGAGACTAACGATAATTTGTTGTATATTATCTTAGTCATAATATTCTTTACTGGGCTAGTTGAGCTCACCCTTTTCCTTTTTGTTCCATTTTTCTTCTCAGGAGGCGAGAATGTAGCGAATACGAGTCGGGGTATGGAATGATGGTTATAGAGAGAGTTGTTTAGTAGTCCTCACCATTTTTGTAAAATAATGTATAAATAATTGTGATGAGGATTTATTTGGGTATGTATATTGTCTAGAAGACAATAATTGTATTTAAACTCACAGTATATATGTTGTCGTATTTTGCATGACAAATGTATTAATGAAGTTGTAGTTGTTTCTGTACCATGTATTTGGCGACTCAGAATAGGTTGGGTGGATTGGACCTATTTTGGGGGAGTCACAGTTGGTATCAGAGCTTAGGGATATGATCTCTGGAGGAGATCGGAGAATAGAACTAGGAGGGGAGAGACGAGTAAATCCTTCGCTAGTGTGTCCTACCTAAGCTTATTTGTTGGTTGGTTAGAGTATAAGAATATTATGTGGTATGTTAATTTGCTTAATTAACCCTTATTCTATGGCAGTATTTGAGAATGTCGACTGAGAATGTTAACAGTGAAGTAAATGAGACCGTGGAAACGCCTGTACTCACCAATGAGGAGAACGTGCAACAGGCTGGCAATGTTCCTCCTGTGAACAACACCACCGAAAGCGAGATGATGAGCGAGGGATGTTTAGAAGCTTTTTGCGCTCATGCAAAATCGAATAAGGGAGACTCGTGTTCAAAATACGGGGAGGAAATGATAGCAATTCACGGGTTGTCACAATGCGATTCAAAGAGTTGGGACCACGAATTTAAGGGAAAGCCGGATCCGATCATGGCGGAAACATGGGTCAAGAAAATTACCAAGATATTCGATGTCTTGGGATGCACGGAGAACAAAGGTTCCATTCGCCACCTTTATGTTCCGTGGCGAAGCGACCTCTTGGTGGGAGTCTATGAAACGGACCCAGCCTGCCGCACTCCGCATGTCTTGGGAAACGTTTTAGAAACTTTTCAACGAAAAATACTTTCCTGAAAGTATTCGCCATATGAAAGAGGTAAAGTTTATTAGACTGGAACAAAATAACATGATTTGTGTCCCAAAGACGAGGCAAAGTTTGCGAGCTATCCGAGTTTGCACCTCATTTGGTGGAGAATGAGGAACGTATGGCCGGATGTTTACGAGAGGTTTAAAACCCAGAGATTAAGCGATATCTTATCTCTCATAAATTTTCTTTATATTCAGATGTTGTAAACATGGCTCAATTATTAGAGTGAGATAACGAGTACGGTCAATTGAAGGACCACAACCAGGATCATAAGCGAGATAACGAGTACGGTCAATTGAAGGACCATAACCAGGATCATACCGGGGATAACAGTCAACAAAACAACGATAACCAATGGAGAAAGAAAAGACGGACAAAATGGTAACCACTCGGTGGTAATCATGGCCATGAGAATAGAAGAAGCGAATCGGGAGGAGATTTTAAAAAGAGGAGATTCAACAACGACAATGTGAAAACGACAAACCAAAGAAAGAATCGGTTCCAGGGAGGAACGACCACCGGTCGTATGCTACAAATGCGGGAAAGAGGGACATATCAGTCCAAACTGTCCACAACAGTTCAAGGTATGTTATAATTGTGGAAAGGAAGGACATATCGCTCGAGATTGTACGGTAGCGAAATCAAGTCCAGGGGGGACGGTGACTCAAAAGGCTGTCCCAGAAAAGTCAAAGTCAACGGTTCCTGGAAGAGAGTTTGTCGTGACCGGTCAAAATGCGAGGAACCCGAACGAAGTTAGCACGGGTTAGTTAATTATAAATTCTTGCGAAGTTTATACCTTACTAGATACCGGTTCTACCCATTCTTTTATCTCTCTTGCTTGCGCTCAACGTTTGAACTTGACTACGGAGAAATTAGACTTTGACCTATTTATGGAGACTCCGTTGGGAGAAACTTTCATTACATCTGTTGTTTAGAAATCTTTCTTGATTCAAGTTGGCACCATTACCTTACCCGTTGACCTTATCTCTTTAAAGATACTTGCTTTTGATGTGATTTTGTGGATTGATTGGTTAACTACTCATCATGCCAAAATTGATTGCTTTCGTAAGGTTGTTAGTTTCTCGGAGCATCTCAAGACATCAAATATCTTGGTGATCTGCTTTATCCATGCTTCCGCCTTAAGTGATTTTGGCTCTCCAATTAACTCCGGTGGTCCCCGCTCCTTGAACTGTTTAGCGGTGACCAACCGTGGGTTGCCATTGTTTCCTCCTGCATTATGAACAGGAGCCGCCTTCGCCTGATATTGCATAAATTCAAAAAGCTCCTAAACGTATCGTCATTCGTCAACTGATCAGTGTTGTTGTTTATAGGAGGATTATCGCCATCATGTTGCACATTGTCCTGATTATTGATCTGTGGAGAATCAACGGTCTCGTATGCTCCATTGCTATTCTCAACATTCTCGAATGTCATTTTCAGATACTGCCACAAAATAAAGGTTAATTGACATGTAACATATTATCCCTATATTCCGACTGACCAATTAAATACCAAATAAACTTAGGTAGGTCATACTAGCGAAGGAATTCCCCGTCTCTCCCCTCCAGTTCTAGTCTCACATCTTAGCCATGGATCATATCCCTAAGCTTTGATACCAACTGTGACGCCCCCAAAATTAGGTATACATCACCCATCTTGAGTCACCAGATACATGGTACAGAATTCAAATACAACTTAATAATACAACTGTCGTGTACAATACGCCAAAACGTGAGTTTGAATACAAATATTGTCTACTAGAGAGTATACAAACTCAAAAGGAGTCCTCATTACAATTATTATCACACTATTTCACGAATAATGAGGACTACTAATGCACCATCTAGGACCATCACTCGCTTCCCACTCATTCCAACTATATTCTCATTTCAAGAAGAAACGGTGAAAGAAAGGGTGAGCTCAACTAGCCCAAGAAGAAATATTATGACTAAGATAATGCGCAGAATAAATTATCATTAGCCTTAAAACAAAGGTTAAACCGATACAATATAACAAACATCAAGTTTAACTGCAGAGGAACAAGCAATCCATTAAAAGAGTCAAGTAGAGAATACAACCTACTATCTTTTATGATTTAAAAGGTTTTTCATCACTTTTATCGCTGGGACTCAACTTAATAAATAATCCACATCATCGAATCACCCCCAAAGACTACTGACAAGGATATTCTTTAGTATCACGACCACAATTATCCATGCACTACGAGCCAAGAATATTTGTGTATTCATTAATGGTCATGATTATGCCAACAACTGTCCATCAATGCACTATGGGCCAATGAGGACTTTTACCACATCATTTGTAACATTACGGTCATAATTACACCAAATAATCCCTTGTCATAATTATACCAAGTCCATCTATGCACTACAGGCCACAGATGACTTTCAAAAAAATATAAATATGAGGATGATGACAATGATATAAGAATTCAATAAAACAAGTTCAAGAATTAATTTATCCAGGAACTAATAATGTCCAAATTGTCAACATGATACTGTTTTGTAGAGTAAAATTCAAGAATGCTCAGAAGAATATTTCCATGAAAAGATACTGGATGAAGCGCAAATATCAAGGATATTCCACTAATTTCATGGAGTATAGAAGTCAAAACTTTAACTTGTCATTTTCTTCATCCTACCGTTTTCTGTTATGGGGCCAACAAATGGTTGTGCCATCGTACGAATATTCGCCGACATCAAGAATATTTCATGACCAAACGAATATTCCCCGACAACAATGAATATTTTATAACTACTTACTTATTTTGCAAAATTTGCACATTTCACCCATAACCAAAGCATTATATCAAATTAACACCTTATTATTCACAATAATAATTAGAGAAAATTCGATATTATTTATAAAAAGTTGGGGTCTTACAACCTCTCTTCCTTATGAAGTTTCATCCTCGAAATCGACGTACGTACCTGGTGTTTCAAAAAGGTGAGGATACCTCGTTTTCATTTCAGATTCTAACTCCCAGGTCATTTTCTCAATAGCATGGTTTCTCCACAAAACATTAACTTGTGGTATAATCTTTGTGCGTAGGACATGCTCGTTCTTATCCAAGATCTTGACAGCTTCCTCCTCGTACGTTAAATCTTCGGTTATCTCGTCTAGTTCCAACTCAATAATGTGGTTTGGGTCTTTCACATATTTACGAAGCACATATATGTGAAAAATATTATGAACACGAGACATGCTTGGAGGTAATGCGAGTCTATATGCCACATTTTCTATTCGGTCAAGAATTTCAAATGGACCAACAAATCGTGGATTGAGCTTTCCTCTCTTCCCAAATCTTGTAACTCCCTTCCATGGAGTAACATGTAACAATACATGATCCCCAATATTAAATTCCACGTCCTTTCGATGAAGATCCGCATAACTCTTTTGTCGATTATGTGCCATTTGTATACGTTGTCGAATCATTTGGATCTTCTCTGTAGTCATTCATACCAACTTTGGTCCCAACAACGTTGCTTCTCCCACCTCATCCCAACATACTGGAGAGCGACACTTTCGTCCATACAATGCTTCAAATGGAGCCACACCTATACTTGCCTGATAACTGTTGTTGTAGGAGAATTCCACCAATGGTAGGTACTTATCCCAACTCCCTTTGAAATCTGGGACACAGAGTCTTAATAGATTTTCAAGAGTTTGAATAGTCCTTTCTGATTGTCCGTCCTTTTGAGGATGGTATGCCAAACTGAATCGTAAATCCGTGCCCATAGCTTTCTATAAGCTAACCCAAAATCGTGAAGTGAATCTTGGGTCACGATCCAAAACTATGGATACTAGCATGCCATGCAATCTCACAATCTCATTCACGTACATACGAGCAAGACGTTTAAGGGAATAAGTCTCCTGTATCGGCAAGAAATGAGCAGACTTGGTTAATCTATCAACAATAACCCAAATCGTATCTATGCCTTGAGAAATCTTAGGAAGACCCGTAACGAAATGCATGGTAATGTGTTCCCACTTCCATTTCGGAATCTCAAGTGGTTGCAATGGACCCTTTGGCAACTTATGCTCCGCCTTTACACATTGACAAGTTAAACACCTTGAGATAAACTCCGTGATCTCTCTCTTCATATTGCTCCACCAAAATGTATGTCGAAGATCATGATACATTTTGGTACTCCCAAGATGGATTGCAAACGGTGTGTTGTGTGCCTCCATCATGATTTTATGCTTCAAGTCGAAATCGTTAGAACACAAAGTGCTGAGTTGACTCGAAGTATTCCTTCTTCATCGATTATTGCTTCTGGAATAACACCTTCTTGCACTTTCTTCTTCATACGCATCAGCTCCAGGTCCGTAGCTTGAGAAACTTTAACTTTATCAATTAAAGTCAGTTCTACTCGTATATTTGATATCATCACGTGGGTACTTGGAGCCTTTAACTCTATCTCCATCATTTGCAAGTCATATAAAATGGGCTTTTGCGTTGACAATATCGCACTCGTACTAGCATATGATCTTCTACTCAATGCGTTAGCTACTACGTTCGCTTTTCCAAGATGATATTGGATAGTATGATCGTAATCTTTCAAAAGCTCGAGCCAACGTCGTTGCCGCATATTGAGTTCCTTTTGGGTGAATAAATATTTGAGACTTTTATGATCTGTATAGATCTCCGCTTTCTCCCCATACAGGTAGTGTCTCAAGATCTTCAACGCGAAAACGACTGCTGCCAAATCTAGATCATGAGTAGGATATTTCCTCTCATATTCTTTGAGTTGTCGCGAGGCATAGGCTATGACTTTCCCATGTTGCATGAGAACACATCCTAACCCTTTGCCTGAAGCATCGATGTAGATAACAAATCCATCCGAACCAGATGGTATTGTCAGAACAGGTGCCGAAATGAGTCTCCTCTTAAGTTCTTGGAAACACTTTTCGCAATCCTCACTCCATACAAATTTTATATCTTTACGAGTTAGCTGAGTTAACGGAGTAGCGATTTGAGAAAATCCTTCCACGAATCTCCGATAATAACCAGCTAAGCCCAGAAAGCTACGTACTTTGATCACCGACTTTGGTTGCTCCCAACTTTGTATTGCTTCAATCTTTGCCGGGTCAACAGATACTCCATGTTTTAACACCACGTGCCCAAGGAATGCTACTTTCTTAAGCCAGAACTTGCATTTCTTCAGCTTGACATATAACTTGTTATCACGAAGCCTTTGAAGTACCAACTTCAAATGGCGCTTATGATCTTCATGACTTTTGGAATAGATGAGGTTGTCATCAATAAAGATGACAACGAACTGATCTAAATATTCTTTGAACACACGGTTCATCATATCCATGAAAGTAGCAAGAGCATTAGTCAATCCAAAAGACATGACTAAGAATTCATAATGTCCGTACCGAGTTCTTGTGACGAACGAGATTTTGTAATTTAATTTGAATATTTATTGAATTAAATAAATATATTTCGATGATTTAATTATTGGATTAAATAATTAATTGATGAAATTGTGATAAATTAATTTAATTATATGTGTTATATTTATTAAATTAATGTGGAGAATTTTTATTATTCAAAGTATATATTTATGTGAGCTTATTGAATTAAATGAAATATTTAAGAAGCATAATGTTATTTTAATTAATTTAATAATTAATTAGAGATTTAATAATTTGACATAATTAGTAAATGAGAAATTTAATTATGCGGGTCTGTGAATTAATGAGAAATTAGTATATTTTATTTAAATTAAATTAAATAAGATATTTGATTTATTGTGTAATTGGGTGTGACGTGATTAAAACTATATTATAATAGGTTAATTAAATTAAATGGGAATGAGTTTTTAAGTATAGCCAAATGTGGCCTTATGAGGAGTTAGGAGCAGTTAAACCACGTATGGATTAACTGACCCCAACTGTGCGCATAAATGATCAGTTTCCTTTTTACGTACTTTCATTGTTAGTAATAACTTAGAGAATTTCAGAGAATTAGAGAGAAACATTGAGAATAATTGTGACATTGTAGAAGAATGTGAAGAGTCAGAAGGATTGCTTTAGGGTAATCTCTTCAACCCAATTTTAATTTACGTCATTGAAGTTTTTATGAAAAATGGCTTTCAAGTCTCTATTCAAGTCTCTATTATTGATAAGAGTAATAATTATATATATATATATATATATATATACATGATAATATGCCATCATAACATGTATTTATCATATATGTATGTTTTCATAACATCAATCGTATATAAATATGTCGTAATTAGATTTTTGAAGTTACAGAATATGAAATTTATATATATGGCCCATATGGCCCTTACGTACAAATCAAATGCGTTAATCATATGTTGTATAAAATATTTACACTTGTATATGCTTATGTATGTTAAAACGAAGAAAACAAACTTCAAATGGACAGATTCAGAGTTATAACGAACTGTAATGTCAATTTTTATGTTTTATCTTTAAAAACTTTCAAAATCACCAAGAACATGAAATTACATGATTCGATTATGGAAATTGTATGTTTTAACTTGTTAAAATCATGCTAGAAGAGTTGGGTAGTAGTTGTATGTGTATTACAGTGTCTGGGTATGCTTGTGAATAAATTAATTGGATGTTTTGGCCATGTTCTCAGATTTTTAAGTGAATCTGCAGTTTAAATCGTTCAGTTAATGGCCAAAGACCACTCTCTATGCCTAAACCCCATTGCTAGGCCTTACCAACCACGTCATATAGTCATTATAGACCAAGCTGCAGTGCCAAGTATAGCATACATGGTAGCGCCGCAACGCCACTCTGCAGTTTGTCCAAGAATGAGCATTTTAGTGGTTTTATTTTAGGGACTGTAATAGTAACCTAATCTAATGAACATAAAAATGTGTTAGTCATATACTGTGATGATTAAATAGATCCTTAACATGTCAATAAGATACTTACGTGTTTAAATGAATTGTTGAACGCGTAGTTAGGATTTTGTTCGTGTAGTGTAATAATATGTGAAAGCAAGTGTGGTAATTTGACTAAGTATAGTCATAATCAAAGTTTAGACAAAAATAATGAACTTGTGATGACTAGTTACGTTATAATTGACTGGTATTGTGAATGTAAATGGTATGAAGGATTAAATCGAGGAACATGTATAGTTAACGTGTAACCTACGCACGAGGCAAGTTTCCTAACAACTTGTTATCGTTGTGCAAGTTTATAAACCTTACCTCTTTACATTGTGCAAATTCTAGACTTATATTCTATATTGAGCAAGTCTTGTTAATTATTGATCAAGTTCCATATGTTATATTAAGAGTTATTAATCTTTTCAAAGTATGATTTTTGTTATACAATTCTTATTCCATTGTATACCTCTTGAGTTTATTATTCAATTTGAATATCAGTTATTGTTAAACCTTGTAAGACTAGCGAACCCTTATTGATTCGACTAGTCCCTAGTTGATGAACATTCTAAATTTCAGAACCCTTGTTGAATTTATCAAAACCAAACTTCCTTTGGTGCGGATTCTAATGTCAAACGGAGATGAACAACCCTGGATAGGGGATTACTTATGCTTTAGTGTTAAGATATTGTGCACAGTATGGTACTAAGGGCTGATCCTCCTAAGTACGAGTAGAAGAGTTCATAGTCTTATGACTGTTAAAGGTTTCAAGTATAACCCTTGATAACCTAGGACATAGTTAAAGGTCTTATGACCCTCAGAAATTCTTTTGATTCTTGTTATTCTTTCTTGATTCAGAAGTTGAGTTTCTTATTCCAGAAGTCTTTGATTCACTCACATGTTATTATATTGTTGTTACATTATTATACTTGTGGGCAATCGTGCTCACTCTTGCGTAATAATAACATTGCAGTTAAGAACGAAAGGTCCAACGAGCCTTCTACTAGCAAAGGCAAGGGCAAGATTAATAAGTGAAGAGGACTTGTTACTTATGTGTTTATGTATTTAGGTTTCAGACTTATGTCAATATTATGTAAGACTATTATTTGTTTATATTTCCGCATTTGAGAATTAAAGGTTAGTATGACCTGAGATTGATGTATTTATTTTAGATGATGTAACTCTTTAAGGAGAGGATTTATTTCTATCTATTTATGTTTTCAGTTATTATGGGTAGATAGACATATGATGTTTGTATAGTGAACACCAAATCATGTGGGAATTGAAGTGCCCGGATTTGGGGGTGTCTCAGTTCTGAAGGCAGTTTTTGGAATATCCTCAGTTTTAATCTTCAGCTGATGATATCCAGAACGAAGATCGATCTTTAAAAAGAATTGTGCTCCTTGCAACTGGTCGAACATGTCATCAGTGCGAGGTAGCGGATACCTATTCTTAATGGTGACATGGTTCAATTCCCAGTAGTCAATACAAAGTCGCATACTCCCGTGTTTCTTCTTTACAAATAAAATAGGAGCACCCCAAGGAGATGTACTAGGACGAATGAAACCGATGTCTAACAACTCCTATAGTTGGACCTTTAACTCCTGAAGTTCAATAGGAGCCATTCGATATGGGGTTTTAGAAATATGTTTTGTACCGGGTTTAAGGTCAATAAAGAATTCAACTTCACGTTCTGGGGGTAGACCGGGAAGTTCTTCAGGAAATAAGTCAGGAAATTCACTAACAATAGAAATATTATTCAAATCTAATGTGTTTTTGTTCAACTCCATGACACGGGCTAAGAAAGCTTGACATCCATTTTTTAATAAACGAATGGCTTTATGGCTTGATATGACAGTGATTGACTTTAGTGGTTTGGTTGTTTGAATTCATATAACAGGTTGGTTAGGAATATGAAAACTAACAACCTTACGAAAATAATCAATTTTAGCATGATTAGTGGTTAACCAATCAATCCCTAAAATCACATCAAATGCAAGTATTTTCAACAAAATAAGATCGGTAGGTAATGTGATGGTTCCAACTTGAATCAAGCAAGATTTATAAATAGTATATGTAATGAAAGTTTCTCCTAACGGAGTCTCAACAGATAAGTCAAAATCTAATTTCTCCGGAGTCAAGTTCAAACGTTGAGCACAGGAAGGAGAGATAATAGAATGGGTAGAACCGGTATCTAATAAGGTATAAACTTCACAAGAGTTTATGATTAGCTTACCCGTGATCACCTCGTTCGGGTTCCTCGCATTTTGGGCAGTCACGAGAAATGCCCTTCTAGGAACCACCGACTTTGACTTGTCCGGGACAACCTTTGGAGTCACCATCCCCGTAGGACTTGGTTTCGCTACAAGACAATCTCTAGCTATATGACCTTCCTTTCCACAGTTATAACACACCTTGGATTGTTGTGGGCAGTTTGGGCTGATATGTCCCTCTTTCCCGCATTTGTAAATACGACCGGTGGTCGTTCTCCTCCCCTATAAACAATTGATGTTGGTGCTGACGTCTTCACGTTGTCATTGTTATACCTTCTCTTCTTGAAATCTCCTCCTGACTCGCTTCTTCTATTATAATGGCCATGATTACCACCAGAGTGGTTACCGCTTTTGTCCGAATGTGTTCCTCCCTGCTGGTTGTCATTGCTCCGATGACTGCTGCCACCGATATGACCCTAGTTGTGGTCCCTCGGTTGAACATACTCATTATCTCGCTCTAATAATTGAGCCATTTTGACAACATCTGAATATAGAGAAAATTTATGAGAAATAATTTATTGCTGAATTTCAGGTTTTAGACCTCTCAGAAACATCCGTGTCATACGTTCCTCATTATCCACCAAATGAGGTGCAAACCTGGATAACTCTGCGAACTTAGCCTCGTACTGGGACACGGTCATGTTTTTTTGTTCCAGTCTAATAAACTCCACTCCTTTATATGACGAATACTTTCAAGAAAGTACTTGTCATTGAATAGTTTCAGAAATGTTTCCCAAGACATATTGAGTCAGCGATCGGTGGAGTACGCTTTTGGAGACTCCACCCGTGAGTCGCCTCCTCACCACAGAACATAAAGGTGGCGAATGGAACCTTTTGTTCCTCCGTGCATCCTAATACATCAAATATCTTGGTAATTTGTTTAACCCACGTTTCCGCCTTGATCGGATCTGGCTTTCCCACAAATTATGGTGGTCCCAACTCTTTGAATCGCTTGGTCAGTGATGTCGTAAAGCTGTTCATCATTTTCACCCGTATTTTGTACACGAGTCTCCCTCGTCTGATTTTGCATGAACTGCAAAAATCTTCTAAACATCCCATCATTCATCGTTTGTTCGGTAGTGTTGTTTACATGAAGAATATTGCCTTCCTATTGCACGTTCCCCTGGTTGGTGATTAAAGGTGTCTCCACTGTCTCATACACTCTATTGTTAATATTTCCAACTGCCATTCTCAAATACTTCCACAAAACAAGGGTTAATTAACAAATTAACATATCACATATTAACCATATGCTCTGACTGACCAACCAAATAAGCTTAGGTAGGACACACTAGCGAAGGATTACTCGTCTCTCCCCTCCTAGTTCTATTCCCCGATCTCCACCAGAGACCATATCCCTAAGCTCTGATACCAACTGTGATGCCCCCAAAATAGGTATACATCACCCATTCTGAGTCGCCAAATACATGATACAGAAACAACTACAACTTTATTAATACAATTGTCGTGCAAAATACAACAACACATAAACTATGAGTTTAAATACAAATATTGTCTAATAAACAATATTCAAACTCAAAAGGAGTCCTCATTACAATTATTATCACACTATTTTATAAAATAGTGAGGACTGCTAAAACAACTGTCTCGAAACATCACTCCACACCCCGACTAGTTTCCGCTATATTCTCGTCTCCTGAGAAGAAAAATGGAACAAAAAGGAAAAGGGTGAGCTCAAATAGCCCAGGAAAGAATATTATGACCAAGATAATATAGAACAAATTATCGTTAGCCTTCAACAAATCAGATAAAATATAATGGACAACAAATTTTAGATCAATATTCACATCGGAAATAACAATTCATTAGAAGAGTTAAGTAGAGAATGAAATCTACTATCATCTATGAATTTAAAAGTCCATCATCAATATTTTATCCCTGTAACATCAATCAATATACATCTAGAATCAAATATTCATCTTTGCACTACAGGCAAAAGATATTCAGTTATATCATCATTTAGAACTGAGGGTGATAAAAAATATTGTAAAGAAACGAATCCAGAGAGATAAAAGGACAAAGATTAGGGATTCGTACTTTAGATAATCCAAGTTCAAAAATACTCCGTAATAAACCATAGTTGAGTAAAATTCAAGAATGAAGATCAAAACATGAATACAATCAAAGATAGTAACCATAATAGACATCTTGGACAAAGAAGAGAAACCTTTATTTTTCTGTGAATAGTCTCAGATATCGTGAATAGTCCGATATCGTGAATATTAACCCCACACACGAAAGGTAGAAATTCCACAAGAAAAATTATACTTGAATAATAATCAGTTCGTAAATGAATAGTCTTGATATCGTGAATAAAGGTCGTATACGTGAATAATAACCTCGACATAAAAATGTATAAATTTCATAATAAAATTCATACCTATATTTCGGCATAATGATATTGAACAAAATAATATCATTTACGAAGAAAATAACATCCTTTATCTCAAAAGAACAATACTTATGACTTGAATATCGGATATGTTGCTGAAAGAAACTTGCACTGAATAGCAACTCTCAAAGTATCTAAATACTCACAAAATACGCTCGATAATATATAGAGAGAAAATTTATGTTTCTGGTGTGATTTTCAATTCTAACCTAAACACCTATTTCTAGGAAAATGCCAGAACGCCAAAGCAGACTAAAATAATAAAATAATATTATTTTTTTTTCTTCTACGTATGCCAAGAGCAAGACTAGCACTCCACCTTTGAACAAAATTTTTTAGCACATGTTTTCACAAAAAACAAAAGTGGGTCCCACCCATAATTTTAATAAAAACATTTATTTCCGAAACTTCAATAATTCATAATAAATAGCCTTTTTATCCGAAAAATACAAATTTTATGTCCATTCCATAGGAAATCAAATTCTCTACAACTTTGTAGAAGAAAGTTTTTCCAAATTCTAAATAAAAAATTTCCGAAATCCACATACGGATGATTTTTAATACCTCAATTCTGACAAAATACTGATAAAACACCTCAACATTAATTCTTTCATTTATATCCACATAAAATAAAAATTTCCTTATCATATAAATCAATAATTAATTATTTACAAAAAATATTACAGAATCACAATAATGACAACCAGGTCGTTCCCAGGAAAGATGGAGCTTTCCGATAAGGATTTCTCCTTACTGGCGCGCAATTAGATGACCTAACCCCTTTTCTCGACAGAACTTTCTAAACATTGCTAATAATGATATCTAATAATATTATTCAAATAATATGAATTATTGATTTGATAATGAGAAATATTGTGAAGTGATAATTATTGAAACAACAATAATATAAAATATCAACATAGCAATTATTGAATCAATAAAATAAAATATTGAACAGTAATTACAGTACAATTATTGAGTAGTGCTTTCTTACGTAATAATCAATAATTCAAAAATACTGCAATACTGTGGTATCTTCTTGTGCAACCACGCCAGACATCGTATTTTAATCACTGGTATTCCAACGATGTTAATTTAAATAATTACGCCAGATTATTTATAAAAACTCAAACTTGTCATTTTTTTTATTCGTCTGTTTTCTATTATGGGGACCACAAATGGATGCGCCATCGTACGAATATTCCCCGACAGCAAGAATATTCCACGACCAAACGAATATTCCCCGACGACAATGAATATTTTATAACCACTTACTTATTATACAAAATTTGCACATTTCACCCATAACCAAAGTATTATATCAAATTAACACCTTATTATTCACAATAATAATTAGAGAAAATTCGATTTTATTTATAAAAAGTTAGGGTCTTAAATATATATATATATATATATATATATATATATATATATATATATATATCTCTTGAATAATTTTATACCGATTATTTTGAAAAATGGGTAAATGGGGGTCCAAATAATAAGCAAAATTTATAACAAATACCTCATAAAAATCTCCTCAATATTTTGAACAACATTTATTCATCATTATTATAACTCGCAATATTAACAACAAGATCGTTACCAGGAAAGAGGGGGCTTTATAATAAGGATTTCTCCCTATTGGCGCGCAATTACGTGACCAAACCCCTATCCTCGACAGAACTTTTTAGACATTGTTAATTATGCAAATAATAATATGAATAACTTGTCATCTCAATTATTGATTTAATAATATTTAAAATATTGACAATAATTGAATCAAATAACGTGAGATACTATGCAACAATTACTGTAGCAATAATTGAATAAAACTGAGTGACTTCTTACGTAAGCATCACTAATCAATACCGTGTGCTACTATGCAACCACACGTATTACTGTACTTTTACCACGAGTATTTCAACAATTTAACGGTAAAACTTTCGCCGTTATTTTTATAAGAAAATATTTCTGTCATTTTTTTATTCCGACAATAATTTCGTTATGGGGTCCACCAATGATTGTGCCATTGTACGAATATTCCCTGTTAAAATGAATATTCCCCGACCAATCAAATATTTTATAACAACTTGCTTACTTTGCAAAATTTGTAAATATTACCCACAACTATAACATTATATCAAATCCACACCATAATATTCAAAAATATAATTCGATAAAAATTAATCTTTATTTATGAAAGTTGGGGTCTTACAATCTCCCTTTCTTATAAAATTTCATCCTCGAAATTGGGGTACGTACCTGGTATGTCGAAGAGGTGAGGATACCTTGATTTCATTTCAGATTCTAACTCCCAGGTCATTTCCTCAACATCGTGGTTTCTCCACAAAACTTTGACTTGAGGTATAACCTTGGAGCGTAGAATATGTTCCTTCTTATCCAAGATTTTAATAGGTACCTCTTCATACGTTAAATCTTCCACTATCTCGTCTAGTTATAACTCAATAATGTGGTTCGGGTCTTCCACATATTTATGTAACATTTATATGTGAAAAACGTTATGAACATGAGACATACTTGGCTGTAAATCAAGTCTATAAGCCACAGTTTCTACTCAATCGAGGAGTTCAAATGGGACAATGAATCGAGGATTGAGCTTTTCTCTCTTTCTAAATCTCGTAACTCCTTTCCATGGAGTAACACGTAACAACACATCCTCTCAAACATTTAATTCCACGTTCTTTCGATGAAGATCAACATAACTCTTTTGTCGATCTTGTGAGGTTTTTATACGTTGTCGGATCATTTGAATCTTTTCTGTTGTCATGTGTACCAATTCTGGTCCCAACAACGTTGCTTCACCCACCTCGTCCTAGCATACTGGAGAACGACATTTGCGTCCATACAACGCCTTGAATGGAGCCATGACAATACATGCTTGATAACTGTTGTTGTAGGAGAATTCCACCAATGGCAAGAATTGTCCCAACTTCCCTTGAAGTGTAGGACACAGAGTCTTAATAGATCCTCAAGAGTTTGAATAGTCCTCTCCGACTGTCCGTCCGTTTGAGGATGATATGCTGAACTAAATCGTAAATCTATGCCCATAGCTTTGTGCAAACTAACCCAAAATCGTGAAGTGAATCTTAGGTCTCGATCAGAAACTATGGATACTGGCATACAATGCAGTCTTAAAATTTCATTTATATATATACGAGCAAGACGTTCAAGTGAATAAGGTTCTCGTATAGGTAAGAAATGAGAAGACTTGTTCAATCTATCAACAATGACCCAAATCACATCTATGCCTTGAGAAACTTTGGGAAGACCCGTAACGAAATCCATGGTAATGTGCTCCCACTTCTATTCTGGAATTTAAAGTGGTTGCAATGGACCTTTTGACACTTGATGCTCCACCTTGAATGGTTGACAAGTTAAACACTTTGAGATAAACTCTGATATCTCTCTCTTCATATTGTTCCACCAAAATGTATGTCGAAGATCATGATACATTTTGATACTCCCAAGATGGATTGAAAACGGTGTGTTGTGCACCTCCATCATGATTTTATACTTTAAATCAGGGTCGTTAGGAACACAAAGTCTAGAGTTGACTCGAAGTATTCATTCTTCATCGATTCTTGCTTCCGGAATAACACCTTCTTGCACTTTCTTCCTCATACGCATCAGTTCCAGGTCCGTAGCTTGAGTAGCTTTAACATTATCGATTAAAGTCAGTTTTACTCGTATATTTTCTATCATCACGTGGGTCTTTGAAGTCTTTAACTCTATCTCCATCCTTTGCAAGTCATACAAAATGGGCCTTTGCGTTGAAAATATTGCACTCGTACCTGCATATGATCTTCTACTCAATGCATCAGCTACCATATTCGCTTTTCCAGGATGGTATTGAATGGTATGATCGTAATCTTTTAACAGCTCGAGCCAATGTCGTTGTCGCATGTTGAGTTTCTTTTGGGTGAAGAAATATTTGAGGCTTTTATGATCCGTATAGATCTCCACTTTCTCCCCATACAGGTAATGCCTCCAGATTTGAAGTGCGAAAACGACAATTGCTAACTCTAGATCATGAGTAGGATAATTCTTCTCATATTCTTTGAGTTGTCGTGAGGCATATACTATGAATTTCCCATGTTGCATGAGAACACATCATAACCCTATGCCTGAAGCATCACTGTAGATGACAAATCGCTCTGAACCAGATGGTATTGTCAGAACATGTGCTGAAATGAGTCTTCTCTTGAGTTCTTGAAAAATCTTCTCACATTCCTCGCTCCAATCGAGTTTTGTATCTTTTCGAGTCAGCTGAGTTAAAGGAGTAGAAATTCAAGAAAATCCTTCCATAAATCTCCGATAATAACCAGTTAAGCCTAGAAAGCTACGTACTTCGATTACTAACTTAGGTTGCTCCCAGCTTTGTATTGCTTCAATCTTCGATGGGTCAACAAATATTCCGTGATTTGATATCACGTGCCCAAGGAATGCTACTTTCTCAAGCCAGAACTCGCATATCTTCAACTTGGCGTATAACTTGTTTTCATGAAGCTTTTGGAGTATCAGCCTCAAGTGTTGCTCATGATCTTCATGACTTTTGGAGTAAATGAGGATGTCATCAATAAAGACGACCACAAAGTGATCCAAATATTCCTTGAATACTCGGTTCGTCATATCCATGAAGGCAGTAGGAGCATTAGTCAATCCAAAAGACATGACTAGGAATTCGTAATGCCCGTACTGATTTCTGAAAGCAGTCTTTGGGATGTCATCGATTTTAATCTTTAACTGATGATATTCGGAACGAAGATCGATCTTTGAAAAGAATTTGGCGCCTTGTAACTGGTCAAACAGGTCATCAATGCAAGGCAACAGGTACTTATTTTTGATGGTGACATGGTTCAACTCCCGATAGTCAATACAGAGTCGCATACTCCCATATTTCTTCTTCACGAATAGAACAAGAGCACCCCAAGGAGACGTACTAGGATGGATAAAATCGATGTCTAACAATTCCCGCAGTTGGGACTTTAACTCTTGAAGTTCAATAGGAGCCATTCGATATGGGGCTTTGGAAATGGGTTTTGTACCAGGTTCAAGGTCAATACCAAACTCGATTTCACGCTCCGGGGGTAGGCCATTAAGTTCTTCGGGGAATACGTCAGAAAATTTATTAACAATAGAAATATCATTCAAATCTGACATATATTTGTTTAAATATGTGACATGGGCAAAGAAAGCTTGACATCCATTTTTCAATAAAGAATAGATTTATGGCTTGATATGACAGTGATTGACTTTAGTGGTTTGGTTGCTTGAATTTGCATAATAGGTTGATCAGGAATATGAAAGCTAACAACCTTACGAAAACAATCAAATTTTGCATGTTGAGTGGTTAACCAATCAATCCCTAAAATCACATCAAATGCCAGTATTTTCAAAGAAATAAGATCTACAGATAACGTGCGGTTGCCGATTTGAATCAAACAAAACTTATAAACAGTGGATGTAATAAAGGTTTCTCCCAACGGAGTTTTAACAGATATGTCAAAGTCTAATTTCTCTGGAGTTAAATTTAAACGTTGAGCGCAAGTAGGAGAAATAAAAGAATGGGTAGAACCGGTATCAAATACGGTATAGACTTCGCTAGAGTTTATGATTAGCTTACCCGTGATAACCTCGTTTGGATTCCTTGCTTTTTGGGATTCTTTGCTTTTTGGGAGGTCACGACAAACGCTCTCCCTTGAACTACCGGCTTTGACTTCACTGGGATGACCTTTGATGCCTCCATCCCAGCTGGACTTGGCTACACGACAAAATCGGGCTAGGTGACCTTCTCTTTCGCAATTATAACATGTTTTGGACTGCTGCGTACAGTTTGGACTGATGTGTCCCTCCTCTTCGCATTTGTAGTATACAATTGGTGATCGTTCTCCTTCTTTAACAACGGGTGCTGGTGCTGACGTCTTTCCGTCATTATTGAATCTCCTCTTCTTGAAATTTCCACTTTTATTTCCTTAGCCATGATTACCACTAGAGTAATTACCATTTCTGGCATGTTGACTTCCTCCACATTTGTTGTCATCACTTCGATGACTGCAACCACTGGTATTATCATTTTGTCGGCTGCTCTCTCTTGGTTGGGTTGACTCATTATCACACTCCAATAATTGAGCCCTATTTACAACATCTGAATACAAACACAGTTTGTGAGAAATGAGATATTGACGTATTTTAGGTTTCAAACCTCGCAGAAACATTCACATCATTCTCTCCTCATTATCAACCAAGTGGGATGCAAACCGGGATAACTTGGCAAACTTAGCTTCGTACTGCGACACTGTCATATTGTTTTGCTCCAACTTGATAAACTCCACCTCTTTCATGTGACGAATACTTTCGGGAAAGTACTTGTCGTTGAACAGTTCTCGGAACTTCTCCCAAGACATCTTCAGTGCGGCATGTTGAGTACGCTTTACAGATTCCCACTAGTAATCTGCCTCTTCTCGCAACATGAAGGTGGCAAAGGGAACCTTTTGCTCCTCGGAGCATCCCAATACATCAAATATCTTGGTGATATGCTTTATCCACGTCTCCGCTTTAAGTGGTTTTGGCTCTCCCAAAAACTCCGGTGGTCCCAGCTCGTTGAACTGCTTAGCGGTGACCATCCGAGAGTTGCTAGTGTTTCCGCCTGCATTTTGAACAGGAGTCGTTCTCGCCTGATGCTGTATGAATTACATAAAGCCTCTGAACATCCCATCGTTCATCATTTGGTCAGTGTTGTTGTTTTCTTGAGGATTATTGCCTTCCTGATGCATATTATCCTGGGTATTGATCAATGGTGACTCAACGGTCTCATGTGCGCCATTACTTATCTCAACATTCTCGGATGTCATTTTCAAACACTGTCACAAAACAAGGGTTAATTGATATGCCACATATTATCCCTATATTCTGACCGACCAATATTAAATAACAAATAAGCTTAGGTAGGTCATACTAGCGAATGAATTGCCCATCTCTCCCTTCCTAGTTCTAGTCTCACATCTCAGCCAGGGATCATATCCCTAAGCTTTGATACCAACTGTGATGCCCCCAAAATAGGTATACACCCATTTTGAGTCGCCAAATACATGGTACAGAATTCTAATACAAACTTAATTATACAACTCTCGTGTAAAATACGACAAAACATAGCTGAGAGTTTTAACAAGAATATTGTCTTCTAGAAAATATCCAAACTCAAATTCAATCCTCATTACATTTATCATCACACTAAATAGTGAGGACTATTAAAATAACCATCTCGGACCGTCACTCCATTCCCCAACTAGCCCCGGCTACGTTCTCATTTCCTGAAGAGAACAATGAAAGCAAAAGGGTGAGCTCGACTAGGCCATTAAGAAATATTATGACTAAGATAATGCAGAATAAATTATCGTTAGCCTTCAACAGTGTTAAACTGATACAATATAATAAACATCAAGTTTGACTGCAGCGGAACAAACAATCCATTAGAAGAGTTTAGTAGAGTATGATATCTACTATCTTCTATGATTTAAAAAGTTTATCATCAATTTTATCGCTGAGACTCAGCTTAATAAATAATCCACATCACTGAATTATCAATGCACTACGGGCCAAGGATATTCATTAGTATCACGACCACGAATTATCCATGCACTACGGGCCAAAGGATGTTCGTGTTTTCGCCAATGGTTATGATCATACCAACAACTAGGGCTGTTCATCCGGTAAAAACCGGCCCAAACCGAACCGGTACCGAACCGAACGAAACCGAAATAGGCTAAATATAGATACCGATATCTCTAATCCTGCTAGATTCCAAGATATCGAATCCTCCATGATGCTTAGGTTAGAGACTGCTTTTTACCAAAAATTAATATAATTATTATTTTTATTATTTTTATATTATTATTATTATTATTATCGTTTTATTATTATTATTATTTTATTAATATTATGATTATTTTTATTATTATAATCATTATTTTATTATAATTATTATTTTATTATTATTATTATTATTATTAATATTATTATTATTTTTATTATTATAATCATTATTTTTTTATTATTTTAATAAATTATTAATAATAATAAAAAATTAAAAATCGGATATATCATCCTCTGGTTTTTTTCCTAACTATAAAAAATAACTTAAATCAAACCTAGACTTAAAAACCTAATTATAAATCGGTTTTATATAATTCTAACCCACCAGCTTCTTTTATACCGAACCGATCGGTTCTTGGCCTGGTTCTAATACCGTAAAATCGAAAAACCGAGTAAAATGAACACCCCTACCAACAACTGTCTAGCAATGCACTACGGGCCAATGCGGACTTTTACCACATCATTTGTAACATTACGGTCATGATTATACCGAATAATCTCTGGTCATAATCATACCAATCAATAGTCCATCTATGCACTATGGCCAAAGATGACTTTCATCATAATATAAGCATGAGGATGATGACAATAATATAAAAATTCAATTAAATAAAAGCAAATGATAAATTTTAAATATTTATAATTTAATTTATCCAGAATTCAATAATGTCCAAATTGTCAACATGATACTGCTTTGTGGAGTAAAATTCAAGAATAATATTGTATCAAAAATAATTTGGACCGAAAAGAAATCAATTTTTGTCATGAATAATACCCCAGGTGAATAGTAACCGAGTGAATAGTACCCCATGAATAGTACTTCGGGAATAGTACCTCGTGAATAATACTCCGGCATGAAAAAGTTAAAACTTATCAAGAATGCTCAGAATAATATTTCCATGAAAAGATACTGGATGAAGCGCAAATTTTAAGGATATTCTACTAATTTCATGGATTAGAGAAGCCAAAACTTAACAAAAGAAGTGTAGAATTCGAAATCTGAAATGAAATAATATTACTTACATACTACAGAGTATGGAAGAAAATATTATTTCTTACGAGTACTGAACAAAAATAATATCCCTTACCTTAAAAAGAAGAGTATTCCAACTGGTATATCGAGGATATTCTTGAAGAAAACTTTCACTATTTTCTACGCTCAAAGCTTCTTAAAACTCTAAAGAAATACGTTCAATATTATAGAAGAAGAATTATCTGATTCTAGTGTGATTTTCAATTCTAAATAAGTATCCTATTTATAGGAGAATGGAAGGGGTACTATTTAGAATTTATCACGGACGCACAGTTTTAAAAATTCACGGACGATTCAACGAATTCTCAAACGTCTGATTTTTTTTAAAAATAATAATATAATATTCAAATAAAACAAAATTTATAATATATATATATACACACACCTTTACCCTTACGGTAAAGGCATCCACCACCACCCACATTACATATATAAACACACACCCATACATCACTATCATATATATATAAACGGACAACACACAAATATTCACACACTTCACCCACCATCCTCCACTAACTTTTATTTAATATATATATATATATATATATATATATATATATATATATATATATATATATATATATATACTAAAACTCCCTTCCAAACACGTTTCCTCCCCACTTTCATCCCATATGTGGGCCCCACTCTACATGTCACTTTCACACACACATATATAATATATATATATATATACTGAATAATTTTATACCGATTATTTTGAAAAATGGGTAAATGGGGGTCCAAATAATAAGCAAAATTTACAACAAATACCTCATAAAAATCTCCTCAATATTTTTAACAACATTTATTCATCATTATTATAACTCGTAATATTAACAACCAGATCGTTCCCAGGAAAGAAGGGGCTTTCCGATAAGGATTTCTCCCTATTGGCGTACAATTAGGTGACCAAACCCATTTCCTCGACAGAACTTTTTAGACATTGTTAATTATGCAAATAATAATATGAATAACTTGTCATCTCAATTATTGATTTAATAATATATAAAATATTGACAATAATTGAATCAAATAACGTGAGATACTATGCAACAATTACTATAGCAATAATTGAATAAAACTGAGTGACTTCTCACGTAAGCATCAATAATCAATACCGTGTGCTACTATGCAACCACGCGTATTACTGTACTTTTACCACCGGGTATTTCAATAGTTTAACAGTAAAACTTTCGCCGTTATTTTTATAAAAAAAATATTTCTGTCATTTTCTCATTCCAATAAATAATTCCGTTGTGGGGTCTACCAATGATTGTGCCGTCGTACGAATATTCCCTGTTAAAATGAATATTCCCCGACCAATCGAATATTTTATAACAACTTGCTTATTTTGCAAAATTTATAAATATTACCCACAACTATAACATTATATCAAATCCACACCATAATATTCAAAAATATAATTCGATAAAAATTAATCTTTATTTATGAAAGTTGGGGCCTTACAGAACAAACAATCCATTAGAAGAGTTAAGTAGAGCATGATATCTACTATCTTCTTTGATTTAAAAGTTTATCATCAATTTTATCGCTGAGACTCAGCTAAATAAATAATCCACATCACTAAATTATCTATGCACTACGTGTAACGCCCCCAAAATAGGTCTACATCACCCATCTTGAGTCGCCAGATATAAGGTACTGAATTCAAATACAACTTAATAATACAACTGTCGTATACAATACGACAAAACATAAACTGTTAGATTGAATACAAATATTGTCTACTAGAGAGTATACAAACTCAAA
This sequence comes from Panax ginseng, assembly GCA_020205605.1. Classification (NCBI taxonomy): domain Eukaryota; kingdom Viridiplantae; phylum Streptophyta; class Magnoliopsida; order Apiales; family Araliaceae; genus Panax; species Panax ginseng. Next base: position 26,894,569 of record CM035142.1, read on the forward strand.
AGGAGTCCTCATTATAATTATTATCACACTATTTCACAGAATAGTGAGGACTACTAATGCACCATCTAGGACCATCACTCTGTTCCCCGACTAGTCCCAACTACGTTCTCATTTCCTGAAGAGAACAGTGAAAGAATGGGTGAGCTCAACTAGCCCAGTAAGAAATATTATGACTAAAATAATGCAGAATAATTTATCGTTAGCCTTCAACAATGTTAAACAGATAAAATATAATAAATATCAAGTTTAACTGCAGCGGATCAAGCAATCCATTAGAAGAGTCAAGTAGAGAATAAAATCTACTATCTTCTATGATTTAAAAGGTTTTTCATCACTTTTATCGTTGGGACTCAGCTTAATAAATAATCCACATCATCGAATCACTCCATGCACTACGGGCCAAGGACATTCGTGTATTCATTAATGGTCATGATCATGACAACAACTGTCCATCAATGCACTACGGGCCAATGAGGACTTTTACCACATCATTTGTAACATTACGGTTATGATTACAATCAATAATCCTCGGTCATAATCATACCAAGTCCATCTATGCACTTTCAGGCCACGATGACTTTCAACAAAATATAAAACACACGAGGATGATGACAATGATATAAGAATTCAATAAAACAAGTTGAAGAATTAATTTATCTAGGAACCGATAACGTCCCAAATTGTCAACATGATCTTTGCTTTGTAGAGTAAAATTCAAGAATGCTCGTAAGAATATTTCCATGAAAAGATCTCGGATGAAGCGCAAATATCAAGGATATTCCACTAATTTCATGGAGTATAGAAGTCAAAGTTTTAACCAACTAAGTATAATAAAGAATGAAATAACAAAAGAAATCACCATGCATGCGATAGACCGCACATACAGGTTATTCCAATAGAATAATAAATAACGGAACCAGTCCCAAGATAAATGCACGCATGTGATATATTAGATAGAATAATAAATAATGGAACCAGTCCTGTAAACGCACGCACGTGATATTCCGGCGAATAATAAATAATGGAACCAGTCCCGCCAGTAAGCGAATGTATCGGGATATTCCGGCGAGAATAATAAAGAATGAAATATTAGAAGAATTTCACCATGTATGCGGATTGTTATAAAACAAAAGTTATTCCAACGAATAATAAGAATGGAATAACAAAAGAATTTCACCAAGTATAGGGTATTCAGCAGATATAAAAGTTATTCCAACAGAATAATAAATAATGGAATAATGTAAGTTCTCTTCATGAATACAAAAGAAATAATACCCTTACGGCACAACAAATAATATTCCCTACCTTAGAAGAAACTAGATATTGGAAAAGTGAAGTAACAAAATACTTTTCTTTTTCTCTCTATAGTTTCTCTCTAGAGTTTCATGAATTAATTCGTAAGAAATAATGAAGGAATGAGCTTCTATTTATAGGAAAATGGACCTGAATAGTAACTAATTCATGAACGGTCTAGATTGATTTACTTTTAAACCGACGGTCCATATTGGTTTACTATTAAAACTTAAAGCAACGGTCCATATTGATTTACTATTAAAACTTTAAACCAACGATCCATATTGATTTACTATTATAACTTTCCACCAAATAGTACATATTGACTTCTTATTATATCTTCAACCAACTATTCAAAAAAATTAGCACATCTCCTCATGGAATAATATTGTACCCAAAATGATTTGGACCGAAAAGAAATATATCTTACGGGTGAATAGTACCCGTGAATATTAACTCGTGAATAGTAACTCTTGAATAGTAACTCATGAATAGTAACTCGTGAATAGTAACTTGTGAATAGTACTCATGAATAGTACTCTGACACGAAAAGTGTCCCGAATACTCGATTGAACAATATATCCTCCAGACATCAATTATACTAACACAAATAAGTCCAACACAATGGAACTATAAAATTCATCTTTAATCAACACGAACTTATTCATTATTAATATTATAATTCACAATATTTAACAACCGTGTCGTTCCTGTGAAAGAGGGGCTTTCGATAAGGATTTCTCCTTATTGGCGCCATGAATTAGGTGACCAAACCTCTCCTCGATGTAACTTCTAGACATTTTCAATATTGCAAATAATAATATGAATAACTTTGTCGTCTCAATTATTGATTTAATAATATATTATATTATGCAGATGATACTGTAATAATAATTGAATCAATAATATAAGAGATATGATGCAGCAATTACTGTAGCAATAATTGAGTATAACTAAGTGACTTCTCATGTAAGCATCAACAATCAATACTGTGTGCTATTGTGCAACTACGCGTATTGCTGTACTTTTAACACTGGGTGTTTCAACAGTTAACGGTAAAACTTCCGCCGTTATTTTCATAAAGTATTTTTTGTCGTTTTCTAACTATGACAATACTTCCGTTGTGGGGTCCACCAATGATTGTGTCGTCGTACAAATATTCCCTGCTAAAACGAATATTCCCCGACCAATCGAATATTATATAACCACTTTCTTACTTTGCAAAATTTGTAAATATTACCCACAACTATAACATTATATCAAATCAACACCATAATATTTAAAAATATAATTCGAGAAAATTATTCTTTATTCATAAAAGTTGGGGTCTTACAACCTCCCCTTCTTATGAAATTTCGTCCTCGAAATTAGGCTACATACCTGGTATGTCGAAGAGATGAGGATACCTTGACTTCATCTTAGATTCTAACTCCCAAGTCATTTCCTCCACATCGTGGTTTCTCCACAAACCTTTGACTTAAGGTATAACCTTGGAGCATAGAACATGATCCTTCTTATCCAAGATTTTAACAGGTAACTCTTCATACGTTAAATCTTCCTCTATCTCGTCTGGTTCTAACTCAATAATGTGGTTTGGGTCTTTCACATATTTACGTAACATAGATATGTGAAAAACATTATGAACACGAGACATACTTGGTGGTAAGGCGAGTCTATAGGCCACAGTTCCTACTCGATCGAGGATTAAAAATGGGCCGATGAATCGAGAATTGAGCTACCCTCTCTTTCCAAATCTCGTAACTCCTTTCCATGGAGTAATACGTAACAATACATGATCTCCTATATCGAATTCTACGTCCTTTCAATGAAGATCAACATAACTCTTTTGTCGATCTTGTGAAGTTTTTATACATTGTCGGATCGTTTGAATCTTTTCTGTAGTCATACGTACCAACTCTGGTCCCAACAACGTTGCTTCACCCACCTCATCCCAGCATACTGGAGAACGACACTTTCTCCCATACAATGCCTCAAATGGAGCCATGCCAATACTTGCTTGATATCTATTTTTGTAGGAAAACTCCACCAACGGTAAGAACTTGTCCCAACTTCCTTTGAAGTCAACGACACAGAGTCTTAATAGATCTTCAAGAGTTTGAATAGTCCTCTCCGATTTCCGGGTCCGCTTTGAGGATGATATGTCGAGCTAAATCGTAAGTCTGCGCTCATAGCTTTTTGCAAACTAACCCAAAATCGTGAACCAATCTTGGGTCTTGATCGAAACTATGGATACCGCATACCATGCGATCTTACAATCTCGTTTATGTACATATGAGCAAGACGTTCAAGTGTATAAGTTTCTCGTATCGGTAAGAAATGAGCAGACTTGGTCAATCTATCAACAATGACCCAAATCGCATCTATGCCTTGAGAAACCTTAGGAAGACCGGTAACGAAATCCATGGTAATGTGCTCCCACTTCCATTCTGGAATTTCAAGTGGTTGCAATGGACCTTTTCGTACTTGATGCTCCGCCTTGACTTGTTGACAAGTTAAACACCTTGAGATAAACTCCGCTATCTCTCTCTTCATATTGCTCCACCAAAATGTATATCGAAGATCCTGATACATTTTGGTACTCCCGGGATGGATTGCAAACGATGTGTTGTGCGCCTCCATCATGATTTTATACTTTAAATCAGGGTCGTTAGGAACACAAAAGTCTGGAGTTGACTCAAGTATTCCTTCTTCATCGATTCTTGCTTCCCGCATAGCACCTTCTTGCACTTTCTTCCTCATACGCATCGACCCAGTGTCCTAGAGCTTTGAGCAAAGCATTAACTTTATCAATTAAAGTTGGTTCTACTTGTATATTCGCCATCATCACATGGGTCCCTGAGTCTTTAACTCTATCTCCATCCTTTGCAAGTCACACAAAATGGGCCTTTCTTGCGTTGACAATATCGCACTCGTACTTGTATATGATCTTACTACTCAATGCGCCCACCTACCACATTCGCTTTTCGGGATGGTATTGATGGTATGATTATAATCTTTCAACAGCTTCAAGACAATGTCGTTGTCGCATGTTGAGTTCCTTTTGAGTGAAGAAATATTTGAGGCTTTTATGATCAAGAAAGATCTCCACTTTCTCCCCATACAAGTAATGCCTCCAAATTTTAAGTGCAAAGACAACAGCTGCTAACTCTAGATCATGAGTAGGATAATTCCTCTAATATTCTTTGAGTTGTCTTGAGGCATAGGCTATGACTTTCCCATATTGCATGAGAACACATCCCAACCTTTGCCCAAGCATCACCAGTAGATGACAAATCCTCCGAGAGCAGATGGTATTATCGTAACAGTCTTTGAAATGAGTCTCCTCTTGAGTTCTTGAAAACTCTTCTCACATTCTTCGCTCTAATCGAACTTTGTATCTTTCCGAGTCAGCTGAGTTAATGGAGTAGCGATTCGAGAAAATCCTTCCACGAATCTCCGATAATAACCAGCTAAATCGAGAAAGCTATGTACTTCGGTCACTGATTTAGGTTGCTCCCAGATTTGAATAGCTTCTATCTTTGCCGGGTCAACAGATATTCCATGACTTGATACTACGTGCCCAAGGAATGCTAATTCCTCAAGCCAAAACTTGTATTTCTCCAACTTGGCATAAAGATTGTATTCACGAAGCTTTTGGAATGTCAGCCTCAAGTGTTGCTCATGATCTTCACGACTTTTGGAATAAATAAGGATTTCATCAATAAAGACAACCACAAAGTGATCCAAATATTCCTTGAATATTCGGTTCATCATATCCATGAATGCAGCAGGAGCATTAGTCAATCCAAAGGACATGACTAGGAATTTATAATGCCCGTACCGAGTTCTGAAAGCCGTCTTTGGAATGTCATCAATTCTAATCTTCAATTGGTGATATCCGGAACAAAGATCAATCTTTAAAAAGAATTTGGCTCTTTGCAAATGGTCAAACAGGTCATCAATACGTGGCAATGGGTACCTATTTTTGGTGGTGACATGATTCAACTCCCGATAATCAATACAAAGTCGCATACTCCCATCTTTCTTCTTAACGAATAGAACAGGAGCACCCCAAGGAGATGTACTAGGACGAATGAAACCAATGTCTAACAATTCCTCGCAATTGGGTCTTTAACTCCACGAAGTTCAATAGAGCCATTCGATATGGGGCTTTGGAAATGGGTTTTGCACCGTGTTCAAGGTCGATACAAAATTCAATTTCATGCTCTGGGGTAGGCCGTAAGTTCTTCGAGGAATACGCCGAAATTTATTAACAATAGAAATATCATTCAAAACTGATGTATTTTTGTTTAAATCTATGACATAAGCTAAGAAAGCTTGACATCCGTTTTTCAATAAACGAATAGCTTTATGGCTTGAAATGACCATGATCGATTTTAATGGTTTGGTCGCTTGAATTCGCATAATAGGTTGATTAGGAATATGAAAACTAACAACCTTTCAAAAATAATCAATTTTTGCATGATGAGTATTTAACCAATCAATCCCTAGAATTACGTCAAACGCAAGTATTTTTAAAGAAATAAGATCGACAGGTAATGTGCGCGGTGATTTGAACCAAACAAGACTTATAATCAGTGGATGTAATGAAGGTTTCTCCCAACGGAGTTTCCGCAGATAAGTCAAAGTCTAATTTCTCCGGAGTTAAATTTAATCGTTGAGCGCAAGTAGGAGAAATGAAAGAATGGGTAGAACCGGTATCAAATAAAGTATAGACTTCGCTAGAGTTTATGATAAGCTTACCCGTGATGACCTCATTCGGGTTCCTTGCTTTCTGGGAGGTCACAACAAACACTCTCCCTTGCATTACCGGCTTTGACTTTTCTAGGACGGCCTTTGGTGCCTCCATCCTAGCTGAACTTGTCTTCGGTGAACGACAAAATCGGGCTAAGTGACCTTCTCTTCCACAATTATAACATGCTTTGGACGGCATCGCGCATTTTGGACTGATGTGTCCTTCCCCTCCGCATTTGAAGCATATGATAGGTGGTCGTTCTCCTTCCTTAACAACGGGTGTTGGTGATGACGTCCTTCCATCATTTTTGAATCTCCTCTTCTTGAAATGTCCATTCTTATTGTTTTGGCCCTAATTACCACCGAAGTGGTTACCATTTCTGGCCTGTTGATTCCCTCCACGCTTGTTGTCACCGCTTCGATGACTGCTCTCCTTTGGTTGAGTTGACTCATTATCGCGCTCCACTAACTGAGCCCTATTTACAACATCTGAATACAAACACAGTTTATGAGAAATAAGATGTTGACGTATCTCCGGCTTCAAACCTCTTAAAAACATCCACATCATTCTCTCTTCATTATCCACCAAGTGGGACGCAAACCAGGACAACTCGACAAACTTTGCTTCGTACTGCGACACAGTCATATTATTTTGCTCCAACTTGATGAATTCTACCTCTTTTATATGACGAATACTTTCAGGAAAGTACTTGTCGTTGAATAGTTCTTGGAACTTTTCCCAAGACATCTTCAGTGTGGCAGGTTGAGTACGCTTTACCGACTCCCACCAGTAATCTGCCTCTCCTCGCAACATAAAGGCGGCAAAGGAAACCTTTTGCTCTTCGGAGCATCCCAAGACATCAAATATCTTGGTGATCTACTTTATCCATGCTTCCGCCTTAAGTGGTTTTGGCTCTCCAATAAACTCCGGTGGTCCCAGCTCCTTGAACTGTTTAGCGGTGACCGTCCGAGAGTTTTTTCGATGTTCCACCGCATTTTGGACAGAGCCGCTCTCTCTTTGCTTTGTTGCATGAATTTCATAAAGCCTCAACATTCCATCATTCATCATTTGGTCGAGTGTTGTTGTTTGCATGAGGATTGTCGCCTTCATGATGCACATTATCCTGATTATTAATATATGGTGAATCAACGGTCGCCTGTGCTCCATTGCTATTCTCAACATTCTCGGATGTCATTTTCAGATACTGCCACAAAACAAAAGGTTAATTGACATGTAACATATTATCCCTATATTCTCGATCCACCAATTAAATACCAAAAAACTTAGGTAGGTCATACTAGCGAAGGAATTCCCCGTCTCTCCCCTCCTAGTTCTATTCTCACATCTGTCCCTAAGCTTTGATACCAACTGTGACGCCCCCAAAACAGGTCTACATCACCCATCTTGAGTCGTCAGATACAAGGTACTGAATTCAAATACAACTTAATAATACAACTGTCGTATATAATACGACAAAACGTGAAATCGTGAGTTTGAATACAAATATTGTCAACTAGAGAGTATACAAACTCAAAAGGAGTCCTCATTACAATTATTATCACACTATTTCACAGAATAGTGAGGACTACTAATGCACCATCTAGGACCATCACTCTATTCCCGACTAGTCCCAATACGTTCTCATTTCACTGAAGAGAACGATTGAAATAAAGGTGAGATCAACTAGCCCAAAGAAGAAATATTATGACTAAGATAATGCGTAATAATTTATCGTTAGCCTTCAACAATGTTAAACTGATAAAATATAATAAATATCAAGTTTAACTGCAGCGGATCAAGCAATCCATTAGAAGAGTCAAGTAGAGAATAAAATCTACTATCTTCTATGATTTAAAAGGTTTTTCATCATTTTTATCGTTGGGACTCAGCTTAATAAATAATCCACATCATCGAATCACTCCTGCACTACGACCAAGGATATTCTTTAGTATCACGACCACAAATTATCCATGCACTATGGGCCAAGGACATTCGTGTATTCATTAATGGTCATGATCATGCCAACAACCGTCCATCAATGCACTACGGGCCAATGAGGACTTTTACCACATCATTTGTAACATTACGGTTATGATTACACCGAATAATCCCTGGTCATAATCATACCAAGTCCATCTATGCACTACAGGCCACAGATGACTTTCAACAAAATATAAACATGAGGATGATAACAATGATATAAGAATTCAATAAAACAAGTTGAAGAATTAATTTATCTAGGAACTGATAACGTCCAAATTATCAACATGATACTGCTTTGTAGAGTAAAATTCAAGAATGCTTAGAAGAATATTTCCATGAAAAGATACTGGATGAAGCGCAAATATCAAGGATATTCCACTAATTTCATGGAGTATAGAAGTCAAAGTTTTAACCAACTGAGTATAATAAAGAATGTAATAACAAAAGAAATCACCATGCATGCGATAGACCGCACATGCAGGTTATTCCAATAGAATAATAAATAACGGAACCAGTCCCATATAAACGCATGCATGTGATATTCCGGCAGAATAATAAATAATGGAACCGGTTAAATTGTACGCGCATACCTGAGCGTGATATTAAAGCGTAATAATAAATAATGGAACCAGTCCCATATAAACGCATACAAGATATATTAAATGAATAATAAATAATGGAACCGAGTCCTGCATAAATGCACGAGATGTGATATTCGGCAGTAATAATAAAGAACGGAATATTAGAAAATTTTCACCATGTATGCGGTACTTCGCATAAACAGGTTATTCCAACAGAATAATAAGAATGGAATGAAATAACAAAAGAATTTCACCAAGTATAGGTATCCCATGATACAAGTTATTCCAATGTAATAATAAATAATGGAATAATGTAAGTTCTCTTCATGAATACAAAGAAATAATACCCTTACTGAAGTACAACAAATAATATTCCCTACCTTAGAAGAAATGGATATTGAAAAAGTGAAGTAACAAAATACTTTTCTTTTTTCTCTTTATAGTTTCTCTCTAGAGTTTCAAAGAATTAAATAAGAAATAATGAAGGAATGAGCTTCTATTTATAGGAAAATGGACTGAATAATAACTAATTCATGAACGGTCCAGATTGATTTACTTTTAAACGGACGGTCCATATTGGTTTACTATTAAAACTTAAAGCAACGGTCCATACTGATTTACTATTAAAACTTTAAACTAGCGATCCATATTGATTTACTATTATAACTTTCCACCAGCGGTACATATTGACTTACTATTATATCTTCAACCAACGGTCTAAAAATTTTGCACATCTCCTCATGGAATAATATTGTACCCAAAAATGATTTGGACTGAAAAGAAATATATCTTACGGGTGAATAGTAACTCGTGAATAGTAACTTGTGAATAGTAACTCGTGAATAGTAACTCATGAATAGTACTCCGACACGAAAAAGTGTCCTGAATACCCGATTGAACAATATATCCTCCAGACATCAATTATACTAACATAAATAAGTCCAACACAATGGAACTGTAAAATTCATCTTTAATCAACACGAACTTATTCATTATTAATATTATAATTCACAATATTTAACAACCGTGTCGCTCCTGTGAAAGAGGGGCTTTTCAGATAAGGATTTCTCCTTATTGGCGCCGCAATTAGGTGACCAAACCTCTCCTTGATGGAACTTCTAGACATTGTCAATATTGCAAATAATAATATGAATAACTTTGCCATCCCAATTATTGATTTAATAATATATATCATATTATGCAGATGATACTGTAACAATAATTGAATCAATAATATGAGAGATATGATGCATCAATTACTGTAGCAATAATTGAGTATAACTGAGTGATTTCTCACGTAAGCATCAACAATCAATACTGTAGTGCTATCTTTGTCTTACTACTGCCAGACATCGTACTTTTTTGGCACCGGGTGTTTCAACAGTTAACGATAAAACTTCCGCCGTTATTTTCATAAAGTATTTTTTGTCGTTTTCTAACTACGACAATACTTCCGTTGTGGAGTCCACCAATGATTGTGTCATCGTACGAATATTCCCTGCTAAAATGAATATATCCGACCAATCGAATATTATATAACCACTTGCTTACTTTGCAAAATTTGTAAATATTACCCACAACTATAACATTATATCAAATCAACACCATAATATTTAAAAATATAATTCGAGAAAATTATTCTTTATTCATAAAAGTTGGGGTCTTACACTACGGGCCAAGGATATTCATTAGTATCACATCCTCGAATTATCCATGCAGTACGGGCCAAGGATATTCGTGTTATCGCCAATGGTCATGATAATGCCAACAACTATCCATCAATGCACTACGGGTCAGTGAGGACTTTTACCACATCATTTGTAATATTATAGATCATGATTATACCGAAATAATCCCTGATCATAATCATACCAACAACTGTCCATCAATGCACTACGGGCCAATGAGGACTTTCATAACAATATAAGCATGAGGATGATGACAATGATATAAGAATTCAATTAAATGAGAGAAAGGATAAATTTTAAAGATTTATAATTTAATTTATCCAGAATTTAATAATGTCCAAATTATCAACATGATAATGCTTTGTGGAGTAAAATTCAAGAATAATATTGTATCAAAAATGATTTGGATAGAAAAGAAATCAATTTTTGTCATGAATAATACCCTAGGTGAATAATACATGAGTGAATAGTACTTCGAAAATAGTACCCCGACATGAAAAGATTAAAAATTATCAAGAATGCTCATAATAATATTTTCATGAAAAGATACTAGATGAAGCGCAAATTTCATGGATATTCTACTAATTTCAAGGAGTATAGAAGCAATAATTTAACAAAATGAGTGTAGAATTCAGAATCTGAAACAAAATAATATTACTTACATACTACAGAGTATGGAAGAAAATATTATTTCCTACGAATATTGAACAAAAATAATATCCCTTACCTTAAAAAGAGAGTACTTCTGACTGGTAGGGTGTGGATATTCTTGAAAAAAACTTGAACTATTTTCTACACTCAAAGCTTTCTTTAATTTTAAAAAAATACGCTCAATATTATAGAAGAAGAATTCTCTGATTCTGGTGTGATTTTCAATTCTAAACTAAGCATCCTATTTATAGGAGAATGGAAGGATACTATTAAGAAGAAAAAAAAATCACGGACCAACAGTAGGAAATTCACGGGCGCTTAACCAGTGAAGATTTTTTTTTTGATTTTACTATGCAAACACTATACAAATACTATGCATAATAAAATATAATATATTCTATTTTTCATAAAAAAATAAAACTTATTATAATATATATATATATATATATATATATATATATAAAAAACACCAAAGTCACTCTCGTGACTTTCCATTCCACCCCCAGCTTATCCTTATATATATATATATAAATATATATATAACAAAACTGAGATAACTTTCTCCCGATTATTTAGCGATCCTAAGGACGATAGTTATAGACTCTAAGATAAGAAGGCAGTGGCTTTCCCAGTAAGCTTTTAGGCAGTCTTGGGAAAGGAACAGGAGGGGCCAGGGGGACCTTCTGTTCAAAGCGGTGCTCGATAGGTGGCTCCATACGATGGGATTGGGACCTCTGAAATCTTGAATTGGGTAAGTGGGGGTCCAAATAATACGATAAACTTACAACAAATACTTCATAAAAATCCTCTCAATATTTTTAACAACATTTATTCATCAATAATATAACTTGCAATATTAACAACCAGATCATTCCCATGAAAGAGGGGGCTTTCCGATAAGGATTTCTCCCTATTGGCGCGCAATTAGGTAACCAAACCCATTTCCTCGGCAGAACTTTCTAGACATTGTCAATAATGCAAATAATAATATGAATAACTTGTCATCTCAATTATTGATTTAGTAATATAAAATATTGTGCCAATAATTGAATCAAATAATGTGAGATACTATGCAGCAATTACTATAGAAATAATTGAGTATAACTGAGTGACTTCTCACATAAGAATCAATAATCAATACCGGGTGCTACTATGCAACCACGCGTATTACTGTACTTTTATCACCGAGTAATTCAACACTTAACGGTAAAACTTTTCCCGTTATTTTTATAAAAAGTCATTTCTGTCATTTTCTAACTCCGACAATAATTTTCGTTGTGGGATCCACCAATGATTGTGCCGTCGTACGAATATTTCCTGTTAAAACGAATATTCCCCGACCAATCGAAGATTTTATAACAACTTACTTACTTTGCAAAATTTGTAAATATTACCTACAACTATAACATTATATCAAATCCACACCATAATATTCAAAATGATATTTAGAGAAAATTATTCTTTATTCATAAAAGTTAGGGTCTTACAACCTCCCTTTCTTATGAAATTTCGTCCTCAAAATTAGTGTACATACCTGGTATGTCGAAGATGTGAGGATTCCTTGATTTCATTTCAGATTCTAACTCCCAGGTCATTTCCTCAACATCGTGGTTTCTCCACAAAACTTTGACTTGAGGTATAACCTTGGAGCATAAAATATGTTCCTTCTTATCCAAGATTTTAACAGGTACCTCTTCATACGTTAAATCTTCCACTATTTCGTCCGGTTCTAAATCAATAATGTGGTTTGGGTCTTCCACATATTTACGTAACATAGATATATGAAAAACGTTATGAACACGAGACATGCTTGGCGGTAAGGCGAGTCTATAGGCCACAGTTCCTAGTCGATCAAGGATTTCAAATGGGCCAATGAATCGAGAATTGAGCTTTCCTCTCTTTCTAAATCTCGTAACTCCATTCCATGGAGCAACACGTAACAACACATGTTCTCCAACATTGAATTCCACGTTCTTTCGATGAAGATCAACATAACTTTTTTGTCGATCTTGTGAGGTGTTTATACATTGCTGGATCATTTGAATCTTCTCCGTAGTCATACATACAAATTCTGGTCCCAACAACATTGCTTCACCCACTTCATCCCAGTATACTAAAGAACGACACTTGCGTCCATACAATGCCTTGAACGGAGCCATGCCGATACTTGCTTGATAACTGTTGTTGTAGGAGAATTCCACCAATGGCAAGAACTTGTCCCAACTTTCTTTAAAGTCTAGGACACAGAGTCTTAATAGATCTTCAAGAATTTGAATAGTCCTCTCCAATTGTCCGTCCGTTTGAGGATGATATGCCAAACTGAATCGTAAATCCGTGCCCATAGCTTTTTGCAAACTAACCCAAAATCGTGAAGTAAATCTTGGGTCTCGATCAGAAACTATGGATACTGGCATACCATGCAGTCTTACAATCTCATTTATGTATATACGGACAAGACGTTCAAGTGAATAAGTTTCTCGTATAGGTAAGAAATGAGCAGACTTGGTTAATCTATCAACAATGACCCAAATTTTATCTATACCTTGAGAAACCTTGGGAAGACCAGTAACGAAATCAATGGTAATGTGCTCCCACTTCCATTCTGGAATTTCAAGTAGTTGCAATGGACCTTTTGGCACTTGATGCTCCGCCTTGACTCATTGACACGTTAAACACCTTGAGATAAACTATGATATCTCTCTCTTCATATTACTCCACCAAAATGTATGTTAAAGATCACGATACATTTTGGTACTCCCAGGATAGATTACAAATGGTGTGTTGTTCTCCTCCATTATGATTTTTTACTTTAAATCAGGGTCGTTAGGAACACAAAGTCTGGAGTTGACTCGAAGTATTCCTTCTTCATCGATTCTTGCTTCTGGAATAACACCTTTTTGCACTTTCTTCTTCACACGCATCAGCTCCGGGTCCGTAGCTTGAGCATCTTAAACTTTATCGATTAAAATTGGTTCTACTCGTATATTTGACATCATCACGTGGGTCCTTAGAGTCTTTAACTCTATCTCCATCCTTTGCAAGTCATACAAAATGGGCATTTGCGTTGAAAATATTGCACTCGTACCCGCATATGATCTTCTACTCAATGCGTCAGCTACCACATTCGCTTTTCTAGGATGGTATTGAATGGTATGATCGTAATCTTTCAATAGCTTGAGCCAACGTCGTTGCCACATGGTTAGTTTCTTTTGGGTGAAGAAATATTTGAGGCTTTTATGATCCGTATAGATCTCCACTTTCTCCCCATACAGGTAATGCCTCCATATCTTTAGTGCGAAAATGACTGCTGCTAACTCTAGATCATGAGTAGGATAATTCCTCTCATATTCTTTGAGTTATTGTGAGGCATATGCTATGACTTTCCCGTATTGCATGAGAACATATCCTAACCCTCTGCCTGAAGCATCACTGTAGATGACAAATCTCTCCGAATCAGATGGTATTGTCAGAACAGGTGTTGAAATGAGTCTTCTCTTGAGTTCTTGAAAACTCTTCTCACATTTCTTGCTACAACCGAATTTTGTATCTTTTCGAGTCAGCTGAGTTAATGGAGTAGCGATTCGAGAAAATCATTCCACGAATCTTCGATAATAACCAGCTAATCCTAGTTTTGCTCCCAGTTTTGTATTACTTCAATCTTTTCTGGGTCAACATATATTCCGTGATTTGATATCACATGCCCAAGGAATGCTACTTCCTCAAGCTAGAACTTGTATTTCTTCAACTTGGCATATAACTTGTTCTCACGAAGCTTTTGGAGTATCAGCCTCAAATATTTCTCATGATCTTCACGGCTTTCGGAGTATATGAGAATGTCATTAATAAAGACAACTACAAAATAATCCAAATATTCCTTGAATACTCGATTCATCATATCCATGAAGGCAGCAGGAGCATTAGTCAATCGAAAAGACATGACTAGGAATTCGTAATGCCCGAACCCAGTTCTGAAAGCAGTCTTTGGAATGTCATCAGTTTTAATCTTTAACTGATGATATCCGGAACGAAGATTGATCTTTGAAAAGAATTTGGCAAATTACAACTGGTCAAACCGGTCATGATCAATACGAGGCAACGGGTACCTATTTTTGACGATGACATGATTTAACTCCCGATAATCAATACAAAGTCGCATACTCCCATCTTTCTTCTTTATAAATAGAACAGGAGCACCCCAAAGAGACGTACTAGAACGAATGAAACCGATGTATAATAGTTCTTGTTGTTGGGTTTTTAACTCCTAAAGTTCAATAGGAGCCATTCGATATGCTTTGGAAATGGGTTTTGTACCGGGTTCAATGTCGATACAAAATTCGATTTCACGCTCTGGGGGTAGGCCAGGAAGTTCTTCATGGAATACGTCAGGAAATTTATTAACAATAAAAATATCATTCAAATCTGACGTATTTTTGTTTAAATCCGTGACATGGGCTAAGAAAGCTTGACATCCGTTTTTCAATAAATGAATAGTTTTATGGCTTGATATGACAGTGATTGACTTTAGTGGTTTAGTTGCTTGAATTCGCATAATAGGTTGGTTAGGAATATGAAAGCTAAAAACCTTACGAAACAATCAATTTTAGCATGATGAATAGTTAATCAATCAATCTCTAAAATCACATCAAATGCAAGTATTTTTAAAGAGATAAGATCGACAGGTAATGTGAGGGTACCGATTTGAATCAAATAAGACTTATAAACAGCGGATGTAATGAAGGTTTCTGTAAGACCCCAACTTTCATAAATAAAGATTAATTTTTATCGAATTATATTTTTGAATATTATGGTGTGGATTTGATATAATGTTATAGTTGTGGGTAATATTTATAAATTTTAGAAAGTAAGCAAGTTGTTATAAAATATTCTATTGGTCGGGAAATATTCATATTAACAGGGAATATTCGTACGATGACACAATTATTGGTGGACCCCACACCAAATTATCGTCGGAATGAGAAAACAACATAAATGTTTTTTTATAAAAATAACGGCGACAGTTTTACCGTTAAATTGTTAAAATACCCGGTGGTAAAAGTACAGTAATACGTGTGGTTGCATAGTAGCACACGGTATTGATTATTGATGCTTACGTGAGAAGTCACTCAGTTTTATTCAATTATTACTACAGTAATTGCTGCATAGTTCTCACGTTATTTGATTTAATTATTGTCAATATTTTATATATTATTAAATCAATAATTGAGATAACAAGTTATTCATATTATTATTTGCATAATTAGCAATGTCTAGAAAGTTCTGTCGAGGAAAGGGGTTTAGTCACCTAATTGCGCGCCAATAGGGAGAAATTGTAAGACCCCGAATTTTACGAAATAAAAGTATTCAATTTTTTGATAATTGTTATTCTATTTAGTAAATGGTTAAATTGATAAAAGGTTAAAGTTAAGGGTGATATTTGAATTTTTTTTAAAGTAAGCAAGTTGATATAAAATATTCGTTGTGTCGGGGAATATTCGTTTGGTCGGGGGATATTCTTTTTATCAGGGAATATCCGTACGACGACACCATCATTGGTGGACCCCACAATTGAATAACTATCGGAGTTAGAAAACGACAGAATTATCTTTTTATAAAAATAACGACGAAAGTTTTACCGTTAAACTGTTGAACTACCCGGTAGTAAAAGTATAGTAATACGCGTGGTTGCATAGTAGCACACGATGTTGATTATTTATGCTTATATGAGAAGTCACTCAGTTATACTCAATTATTGCTACAGTAATTGCTGCATAATATCTCTCATATTATTGTTTCAATTATTGTCACAGTATCATCTGCATAATATTTATTATTATTAAATCAATAATTGAGACGACAAAGTTATTTATATTATTATTTGCAATATTAACGATGTCTAAAAAGTTCTGTCGAGGAGAGGTTTGGTCACCTAATTGCTCGCCAATAGGGAGAAATCCTTATCGAAAACCCCCTTTTTCCTGAGAATGATCTGGTTATTAAATATTGTGAGTTATAATATTAATTATGAATAAGTTCGTGTTGATTAAAGATGAAATTGATATTTCTAATGTGTTGGAATTATTAATGTTAATGGAAATCGACATCTATTCCGATAATAATTGATGTCTGGAGGTTATATTAACCAATCGGGTAATTAATCGGATAAATGAGCAATTAATTGCTATTAATTCAAATGCTTATAACTATTTGTTCAAATGTGTGTACTATTGATTCACATGAATGTACTATTAGGGGAGGTGGTGCAAGATTGATAATACTTGCATGACTAAATTAAAAATGGAGGTATAGATGAAGACACTATACTGTAATTATTTTTTTCACATGTATAGAACTATTGAATCACATAATTGTACTATTGAGTCACATGATATACTATTAGGGAAGGTGGTGCATGTGACGAACGAGATTTTTGTAATTTAATTTTAATATTTATTGAATTAAATAAATATTCTCGGTGATTTAATTATTGGATTAAATAATTAATTGATGAAGTTGTGGTAGATTAATTTAATTATATGTGTTATATTTATTAAATTAATGTGGAGAATTTTATTATTTAAGTTATGTAATTATGTGAGCTTCTTCAATTAAATGAAATATTTAATAAGCATAACGTTATTTTAATTAATTTAACAATTAATTAGAGATTTAATAATTTGACATAATTAATAAATGAGAAAATTAATTATGTGACTATGTGAATTAATGAGAAATTATCATATTTTAATTAAAGTAAAGTAAATAAGATATTTGATTTATTTTATAAAGGGGTGTGACACTATTAAACTATAGTACAAAAGATCTATTAAATTAAATGGTTATAATTCTTTTAAGGTTAGCAAACATGGCATTAGGGGAGGTTGAGGGCAGTTAACCCATGATTGGTTAACTGACCACAACTGCGTCAGTTTATAAATTTTATACGTATAGTCTTTTATATTATTTTTCTAAGTCTGACAAACTATTCAGAGAGAAATTGATAGTTTTGAGGGAAATTATGAGTGTGTGATTGAACAATCAACTGAGAAAGGATCATCAAGGATCATCTCTTCTAATCTACCCTTTATACGCTTTGGGTAATTTCTTTAACCCAGTTTTTATTTACGTTGTTTAAGTTTTATAAGAAAATGGCTTTCAAGTTCTGTAAAACCTCTGTAATTGGAAAAACGGTAGTGATTATTTGTTATATATATGGTAAGATGTTATTATAACATGTTTTTACTGTATATTGTATATTTTTATATCATCAGTTTCATAAAAATTATGTCGTACATGGTTTCTTCAAAATATAGAGAATAAAAATATGGCCATATGGCCTTACGTACCAAATTTGATACGTTAATCATATGTTATATCATAAATATATACTGGTACATGATTATGTATATTAAAACGAAGAGATCAATCTTCAAATGAACAGATTCAGTATTGTAATGAACCCGTAATGTTGATTTTCATGTTTTGTGTTCAAAAGTTTTAAGAATATCACGAACAGTAAATTATATGTTTTGATTATGCAAATTATGTGTTATAACATGTTAAAATCATGCTAGAAGGGTTAAGTAATAGTTATATGTATATGACAATGTTTGGGTATGTCTAAATTCGTGTAGAAATAATTTTAATTGGAGGTTTTGGCCATGTTTTGCAATTTTTCAAAATTGCGTAATCGGGTATCGTTCATTCACTGCATGTATTGGCATTTCCATGCTTTAAGTCCCGCTTACGGCACAAAAGCCAAATTAACGGCTATCTGCATGGCAAGTAGGCCGCCAAAATCAAGTTTATAAGTGGCGCCGAAGTGCCACTCTACAGAATGTCCAGAAATGAATTTTTTAAAGTGTTCAAGTCCATGAATGTGATAGTAACCTAATCTAATGAACAGAAAAATATGTTAGAAGTATAACGAGACATTAAAATAAGTTATTAACATGTCAATAACACAGTTACGTGTGGATTGAAGGATTAAACACATAGTGAACTTATTGTTCGTGAAGTGTAAAATTATGTGACAATAAGTGTGATAATTTGACTAAGTATAGTCATAATCCGAGTTAGATGAAAAGAATGAACTTGTGATGACTAGTACGTTATAATTGACTGGTATTGTGGATATTAATGGTATGTAGGATTAAATCGAGGAACGTGTATAATTAACCTATAATCTACACACGAGGCAAGTTTCCTAACCCTACTTATTATCATTATTCAAGTTTATAAATTACTTCGAAAAAATTCTCGTTATTATTAATCAAGTTCAATTTGTTATATTAAAGATTATTTATCTTTTCAAAGTATGATTATGTTATACAGTACTTGTTCTATTGTATACCTCTTGAGATTGTTATTCAATTTAAATATCATTTATTGTTGAACCTTGTTAGACTAGTGAACCCTTATTGATTCGACTAGTCCATAGTTGATGAACGTTCTAAATTTCAGAACCCTTATTGATTTATTCAAACCAAACTTCCTTTGGTGCGGACTCTAATGTCAAATTGAGATGAACAACCACAGATAGGGATTACTTATCTACGTTAAGCGTTAAGATATTGTGCATGTGATGGTACTAAGGGCTGATCCCCCTAAGTACGAGTATAAGAGTCCATATTCTTATGACTGTTAAAGGTTTCAAGTATAACCCTTGATAACCTAGGACATAGTTCAAGGTCTTATGACCCTCAGAAATTTTTTGATTCTTGTTATTTATTCTTGATTCAAAAGTTGAGCTTTTATTCCAGAAGTCTTTGATTCACTCGCATGTTATTATATTGTTATTTCATTTTTATACTTGTGGGCAATCGTGTTCACTCTTGCGTAATAATAACATTACAGTTAAGAACGAAAGGTCCGACGAGCCTTCTACTAGCAAAGGCAAGGGCAAGATTAACAAGTGATGAAGACTTGTTGTTTTATGTGATATTGAATTTATGTTTTAGACTTATATTGATGTTGTGTAAGACTATAAATTGTTTATGTTTCCGCAGTTAAGAATTAAGGTTAGTATGACCTGGGATTTATGTAATTACTTCAGATGATGTAACTCCTTAAGGAGAGGATTTATTTCTATCTATTTATGCTTTCATTTATTATGGGTAGATAGATATATGATGTTTGAATAGTGAACACCAAATCATGTGGGAATTGAAGTACCCAAATTTGGGGGTGTCACAGGTTAATATCAAAGCTGTAGGTTATGAACCTTAGGTGGGGGAACAACCTTAGGTAGTAGCCTTATAAGAAGAACATAGTGATGAGAAACTCTTATCGAGTTCTTAGAAATGAATTTCTTAATTCATTGAAGATAATAAAAGACTTTATGTGTTTATGTGTTAAATTATGTGCTCACTAGTACGACTTAGTAACTAAAACTTGAAAATGTGTTGTCAGGATGTTGGATGTTGGAGGAGCTAGTCGAGCTGGGGAGGAGGAACCTCGAGTACCTACAGAGGAGGAGCCCCGAGACATTCATGTCGTTAGGGAGAAGTTGTCGTTGATCACTGTTGTTGGTCAGAAGCATGAGCCTGAGACTGATCTAGAGGAGGATCCTGAGGAAGAAGAGGAAGAAGAGGAGTTCCCACTGAACTCCATTGATGCTGAGATGTACGACGAGTTATATGACCGTAACGTAGAGTTACGTGACACTGTCCAGGATTCGACTAAGCGGGCGATTATTCAGCAGATTACCATTGAGCAGAAGGATAGGGAGGTTCTGACTCTTCACACACGTATAGGAAACGTGGAGTGGGATTTGGTTCACGAGAAGGGTCAAACCGAGGAGAAGTCCGTAGAAATAGAGAAGTTGAAGAAGGAACTGAAAGAGAGCTCAGAAAGGCTGACCATAGCAGAGGAGGGCTGGGTAAGAGAATCACGTCGTGCTGATTTTGCAGAAGAGGATTGTCGTGCGAAGAAGGCTACGCTTAAAGAGACGTATTCTATACTTTAAAATGCAATGGATGAGGCCCAGGATTGAGTTATGAGGTACCCAATCCAGTTCGAAGGACTACCATCATATATGCTAGATCGCCGAATGATGTCCCGCATCATGGAAGAAGAACGTAGCAAGGCTATTCAGCGCCTTAACAGGCAGTGATATGATTTGTTTAATTATATGAAAAACTTATCTAGTGTTAGATGTAAATTCTGATGTATTTATAAATAAAGGAATATTTTAATGTTTTAAATCCTGTAGATTCTTTATCTCGGGATAGTTGATGTAAATAGCAGTGATGCTATTGTTTGATGTTAAAACTTTTGATTTGAATAATTATATCAAGTTGTTTGAGATAATGTGTTAAGTGATTATGTTAAATTGTTGAGTTAAGCCTTAACTATTCAGGGAATTGAATAAAACCTAATAAACATATATTTTTAACAGAAATATGCCACCGAGAAGAAGACAAAACCGTCAAGCAGCTCAAGAAGAATCGACGAATAACAACAACAACACCACCAATGCTAACCCCGTTCAACAATTGGTGAACTTACTAGCTGGAGCGATGAATAATCAACCTCAAGCTCCACCGAATATGACGTTCAAAGATTTCAAGGCAGTGGGACCGCCAGAGTTTAAAGGCTACATGAACCCAATCGAGGCTCAAACAAGGGTTATGGAGATGGAAAAGGTTTTTGATGTCGCAAGAGTCAGAGAGGATCAGAAAACCGCTTTTGCAATGTTCATGTTGAAATCCGAAGCCAGTTATTGGTGGCTTGGCAAACAAGGTCCATGGAGTAGAAGGTGTGATTACCTGGGAGAGATTCAAAGAGATGTTTTTCAAGATGTATTTCCCGACCAGCTCGCAGAACCAAATAGAAGTTCAATTTTTGGAATTGAAACATGGGAATATGTCAGTACCAGACTATGCGGCAAGATTCAATGAGTTGGCTAGGTTTGCCACATATCAAGTACACACAAATGAGAGAAAAATATGAAGGTTTGAACATGGATTAAAGCCCTGGTTGTATAGTAAGTGTCGTTGTTTACGTTGAAGACATTTGCGGGAGTAATAGAGAAAGCCATACTAGCTAAAGGTGGAAGCGATGCGATAACCAAATATAATCAGGATCAGAAGAACAAGAAGAATGAAAGTGAAGGAAATAATAAGGCTAGTGGAAGTAACACGGGAGGTGGTAATAATAATCAAAAGAGAAGGAGGTCTGACAACTTGTCAACTGGAAATCAACAAGGAGGTCAGAAAAAGAGGATCGAAGCGTGCCCGACCTGCGGGAAAGCTCATTTGGGAGTGTGTATGAAGGGTAAATGAGTGTGCTACAATTGTGGTTAGGAAGGCCACATAGCACCTAACTATCCTAATCCAAAGAAGGGTGCCTGCTTCACTTGTGGCTCAAAGGATCATCTGAAAAGAGACTATCCTAAGAAGGGATCTGGAGGGGCAGGGTCAGGAGGATATAGAGGAAACAACGGTGGAAGTGCTCTGATGATCACATGACCAACCGCAACCAATCGACTGACCGCCAGGACATTCAATATAACGGTGCAAGATGCAGTGCAGTCTCGTGATGTGGTGTCAGGTATCATTCCAATTAATAAAGTTAATGCTTACGTATTATTTAATTTGGGTGCTACTTACTCATTTATATCCGATGACTTTGCTAAGAACTTAGAATTTTCTAAGGATGAGTTAGAATACCCCATGAACATAGAAATTGCAAATAGAGAAATAATCCCTATTAAGTACGTACATAAGAATTGTAGAGTGGATATTAAGGGTAATATCATGAACGTAGATCTTATTCCTATTCGACTTGAAGAATTTGACGTTATCTTGGGAGTGGACTGGTTATTCAATTATGGGGCTGTAATTGATTGCCAAAAGAAGCGTATTAACCTTATGACTCCGTCAAAGGTTATGTTTTATGGTAGCAAGTCGCCTAGACAAGCGAGTTGTCTGAGGATGATGCAGGCCAGGAAGTTGTTAAGACAAGGTTGTGTAGGATATTTAGCTTACATAGTCGACAGTCGTAAAAAAAATCCGAAAGTAGAGGAGATACCAAGAGTGAGGACTTTGCGAGGCGATTTACGGGACGATTTGCCGGGACTTCCGCCGGATAGAGAGGTTGAATTCGTGATCGATTTGGCGCCAGGAACGACTCCAATATCGAAGGCACCGTACCGAATGGCACCGGTGGAGATGAAAGAATTGATGGTACAACTACAAAAATTACTGGACAAGAAGTACATTCAACTGAGCGTATCACCATGGGGAGCGTCAATGTTGTTTGTGAAGAAGAAGGACGGGATGATGCGGCTTTGCATCGACTATAGAGAACTGAATAAGGTCACAATTAAGAATAGATATCCATTACCGAGGATCTACGACCTGTTCAATCAATTGAAGGGAGTGAGATACTTTGCAAAGATAGACTTAAGGAGTGGTTATCATCAACTGAAGGTGAGGCCAGAGGACGTACCGAAGACAACGTTTAGAACGCGATACAGTTACTATGAATTTTTGGTAATGTCATTTGGTCTAACGAATGCTCATGCAACATTTATGGGCTTAATGAATGGAGTGTTCAAACCCTTTTTGGACAAATTCGTGGTGGTATTTATAGATGATATTTTGGTATATTCAAAAACCAAGGAAGAACATGAAGAGCATTTGAAATTAACGTTAGAGGCATTGAGAAGGGAGAAGTTGTATGCCAAGTTTTTGAAATACGAATTTTGGATTTAGCGAGTATAATTTCTTGGACATGTGATTGATAAAGACGGAATTTCTTTAGATCCATCCAAAGTCAAAGCCGTGATAAACTGGGATCAGCCGAGAACGCCGTTCGAAGTATGAAGTATTCTTGGATTGTCAGGATATTACAGAAGATTCATTCAAGACTTTTCCAAGATCGCAACTCCGTTAACGAACTTGACTCGAAAAGCTGTAAAATTTGTTTGGACAGAGAAGTGTGAGGAAAGCTTTCAAGAATTGAAGAAGAGGTTGAGTACAACACCTGTGTTATCTCTTCCGGAAGATACAAGAAATTTTGTTGTTTATAGTGATGCGTCGCATAAAGGACTTGGTTGTGTGCTTATGCAAAACGGCAGAGTAATTGCGTATGCGTCACGACAATTGAAGGATTATGAGAAGGGGTATCCGATCCACGACTTGGAGTTAGCTGCAATGATTTTTGCGTTGAAAATCTGGAGGCACTATCTCTATGGGGAGAAGTGTGAAATATATACAGACCACAAGAGTCTGAAATATATTTTTACACAGAAGGACTTGAATATGCGCCAAAGAAGGTTGTTGGAATTAATTAAGGACTATGACTGTGAGATTTTATACCCTCCGGGTAAGGCAAATGTGGTTGCCGACACCTAAAGTAGAAAGGGTCGGGAGAAATTGATGATGTTGACTGCTTAGAAGGAGTTAATTTTAGCCATGGAGAAGTTAGAATTGGAAGTGAAGTATCCTATGGAAATTGATGAGAAGCTGTTTTAGATGAAATCTGGTACAACCTTACTGGATAAAGTTATGGAGGCTCAACTTCAGGACGAAGAATGTAAAAAAGGTGAAAAAGAAGATATTTGAAGGAACTGAACCGAGATTCAAGATGGATAAGGAAGGAGTACTAAGATTTGGGAACAGAATTTGAGTACCGCCAGTAACAGAGATTAAGGAAGACATTTTGAGTGAGGCTCATAACTCACGATATTCGATTCACCCTGGTAGTACCAAGATGTACCAAGATCTTCGACAACATTTCTAGTGGACAAATCTAAAACGAGATGTTGCAGAGTGTGTTGCCAAGTGTCTGACTTGTCAGAAAGTGAAAGCAGAACATCAGAGGCCGAGTGGGTTGCTACAACCGTTGGAGATCCCAGAATGGAAATGGGAACATATTACGATGGACTTCGTGGTTGGCCTTCCGACAACTCAGAAAGGCTATGATGCAGTATGGGTTATCGTTGACCAATTGACGAAATCCACACATTTCCTTCTGAACAAAATCAGATTCAACTTAGATCAGTTGGCAAGGTTATATTTAAAAGAGATTATTTCGAGGCACGGAGTTTCGGTGTCAATTGTTTCCAATATGGATCCGCGCTTTACATCGAACTTCTGGAAATGTCTACAGGAATGCATGGGTACACATTTGCGAATGAGTACGGCTTATCACCCTCAAACAGATGGGCAGAGTGAAAGAACAATTTAGACATTAGAAGATATGTTAAGAGCTTGTATAATGGACTTTAAAGGAAATCGGGATGATCACCTACCACTCGTAGAGTTTGGCTACAACAACAGTTACCACGCTAGTATTGGCATGCCGCCTTATGAAGCGTTATACGGCAGAAAGTGCAGAACTCCGCTATACTGGGATGAAGTTGGCGAGAGATAATTACTAGGTCTAGAATTAGTACAACAGACAGCAGAAATAGTCAAAGTGATCCGAATAAGACTGGTAGCAGCTCAAGATAGGCAGGAGAAATACGCCGATCCACATCGTAAAAATGTTGAGTTTGAACCGGGTAGTTATGTCTTTTTGAAAGTCTCTCCCTGGAAGGGAAAGATCAGGTTCGAAAAGAAAGAGAAATTAAGCCCAAGATTCATTGGACCCTTCGAAGTACTGCAAAGAATCGGAGAAGCTGCATATGAGGTAGCCTTACCTCCAGCACTCGAAAATGTCCACAACGTTTTCCATGTTTCCATTTTACGGCCCTACAAACCCGATTAAAAACATTTAATGGAATACGAACCCCTACATTTTGAGAAAGACTTATACTATGAAGAAATTCTTGTTCAGATTGTTGACCGGAAAGAACAAGTTCTCAGAAATAAAGTAATACCTTTTGTTAAAGTAATTTGGAGGATCCACAACGCTGAAGAAGCAACGTGGGAACTCGAAGAGATTATGATGAAGAATTATCCTTAATTATTTACTTAATTTACGTGTAGGCGATTCTGGGGACATAATCTTTGTAAGGGGGGGGGGGGGGGAGAATATAATGGGTTGAATTGATTGAGTCATGATTCTGGGGACATA
The DNA here is from genome assembly GCA_020205605.1 of Panax ginseng. NCBI lineage: Eukaryota > Viridiplantae > Streptophyta > Magnoliopsida > Apiales > Araliaceae > Panax > Panax ginseng. The sequence goes on from CM035142.1 coordinate 26,920,545, forward strand.
ATACTTTTAAGGGGGGAAAGATGTGACGAACTAGATTTTTGTAATTTAATTTTAATATTTATTGAATTAAATAAATATTCTCGGTGATTTAATTATTGGATTAAATAATTAATTGATGAAGTTGTGGTAGATTAATTTAATTATAAGTGTATATTTATTAAATTAATGTGGAGAATTTTTATTATTCAAATTATGTAATTATGTGTGTGACGCCCCCAAAATTAGGTATATATCACCAATCTTGGGTCGTCAAATACGTGTTACAGAATACAAATACAACCTTAAATATACAACCGTCGTGTATAATACGACAAAACATATGCTGTGAGTTTATACAAGAATATTGCCTTTTAGACATTATACAAACTCAAAAGGAGTCCTCATTGCAATTATTATCACACTATTTCACAGAATAGTGAGGACTACTAATGCACCATCTAGGACCGTTACTCCGTTCCCCGACTAGTCCCAGCTACGTTCTCATTTCCTGAAGAGAACAGTGAAAGAAAAGGGTGAGCTCAACTAGCCCAGTAAGAAATATTATGACTAAGATAAATCAGAATAATTTATCGTTAGCCTTCAATAATGTTAAACTGATAAAATATAATAACTATCAAGTTTAACTGCAGTGGAACAAGCAATCCATTAGAAGAGTCAAGTAGAGAATAAAATAATGGAACCAGGTCATGCGTAAACGCACAAACATGATATTCCGACAGAATAATAAAGAATGGAATAATAGAAGAATTTCACCATGTATGCGATACTTTGCATAAACAGGTTATTCCAACATAATAATAAAGAATGAAATAACAGAAGAATTTCACCAAGTATGCGGTACTTCACATAGACAGGTTATTCCAACATAATAGTAAAGAATGGAATAACAGAAGTTCTCTTCATGAATATAAAAGAAATAATGCCCCTTACGAGTACAACAAATAATATCCCTTACCTTTGAAAGAAGAGTATTCTGACTGGTAGGGCGAGGATATACTCGAAGAAAACTTGTACTACGCTCAAAGCTTTCTTAAACTCTAAAGAAATACGCTTAAGATTATAGAAGAAAAACTCTCTCTATAGTTTCTCTCTCAAGAGTTTCAGTGATTTCGTAAGAAATAATGAATGAATGAGCTTCTATTTATAGAAGAATGGAATGAATAGTAACTAATTCATGAACGGTCCAGATTGATTTACTTTAATCGGACGGTCCAGATTTAAAGAAAAATCTCTTAAATAAAATATAATATATTCTATTTATAATCTAATAAAACAAATAATTTTATAAAAGTATTCTGTTTTATATAAAAAGATTTTACTATGCAAAACACTATGCAGGCACTATGCAAACACTATGCATAATAAAATATAATATATTCTATTTATAGAATAACTTTATAAAAGTATTCTGTTTTATATAAAAAGATTTTACTATGCAAAATACTATGCATAATAGAATATAATATATTCTATTTATAGAATAACTTTATAAAAGTATTCTGTTTTATATAAAAAGATTTTACTATTAAAACTTTAAACCAAAGATCCATATTGATTTACTATTATAATTTCAACCAACGGTCTGAAAAATTAGCACATCTCCTCATGGAATAATATTGTACCCAAAAATGATTTAGACCGAAAAGAAATATATTTTTTGGGTGAATAGTACTCCGTGAATAGTACTTCGGGAATAGTACCCTGTGAATAGTACCCCGACACAAAAAGTGTTCCAAATACCCGAGTGAACAATACTAGAGTGAATAGTAATCGGGTGAATAGTAACACGTGAATAGTAACTCGTGAATAGTATTCTGACACAAAAAATACCCCAAATATCCGAGTGAATAATATTCGGGTGAATAGTAATTTAGGTGAATAGTAACCCGTGAATAGTAACTCGTGAATAGTACTCCGACATAAAAAATGCCCCAAATACTCGAGTGAACAATACTAGAGTGAATAGTAATCGGGTATTTTATGACAACTTGTCTACTATAAAAAATTTCACATATCACCCTTAACTTTAAACTTTTATCAATTTAACTATTTATCAAAATAGAAAAATTGAATACTTTTATTTCATAAAATTCGGGGTCTCACAATCTCCCCTCCTTAAGAAATTTCGCCCACGAAATTTACGTACGTACCTGATATTCGAAGAGATTAGAATACCTTGCTTTCTTTTTAGATTGTACCTTCCCGGTTATTTCTTCTCTATCATGATTTAACATTTCTCATCTCCTGTATTTCAAATATCATTCTAGAATATAGTTTCAAAATAAGGGTTAATTGACATACCACATAATACCCCTATATTCTGACCGACCAATTAAATAACAGATAAACTTAGGTAGGTCATACTAGCGAAGGAATTTCCCGTCTCTCCCCTCCTAGTTCTTGTATCACATCTCAGCCAGGGATCATATCCCTGAGCTTTGATACCAACTGTGACACCCCCAAAATTAGGTATACATCACCCATCTTGGGTCGCCAGATACGTGGTACAGAATACAAATACAACCTTAAATATACAACCGTCATGTATAATACGACAAAATATATGCTGTGAGTTTATACAAGAATATTGCCTTCTAGACATTATAAAAACTCAAAAGGAGTCCTCATTGCAATTATTATCACACTATTTCACAGAATAGTGAGGACTACTAATACACCATCTAGGACCGTCACTCCGTTCCCTGACTAGTCCCAACTACGTTCTCATTTCCCGAAGAGAACAGTGAAAGAAAAAGGGTGAGCTCAACTAGCCCAGTAAGAAATATTATGACTAAGATAATGCAGAATAATTTATCGTTAGCCTTCAACAATGTTAAACTAATAAAATATAACAGACATCAAGTTTAACTACAGTGGAACAAGGAATCCATTAGAAGAGTCAAGTAGAACATAATATCTACTATCTCTTCTAGATTAAAAGTCCATCGTTGATATTTTATTCCCCGTATTAGTCATCAATGTCAGCTTCTTTGTTATACTCAAGACAAATAGAACTTTCATCACTTGTCTTCACCTGAACCACCAAAGATGTTAGTTAAATTCACAATTCATATTTATAATAATGTGAATTTATAGTTCCTTCTTGCCACAAAGGCTTAATAGATCGTTTACTCAATATCCTTACCCCAAAGGCTGAAGATATTCAAATGTAATAACAATGATCATACCAATCAGTTGCCTATCTTTGCACTACGGGCCAAAGATATTCAACTATAAAACTAATGGTCATGATCATACCAATCAATTGCATGTCAGTGCACTACGGCCAAAGACATTCAACTGTTAACTAATGGTCATGATCCTGCCAATCACATCATTGAATTTTCCATGCACTACGGCCAAGGATATTCGTTAGTATCACTAGTGGTCATGATCATGTCATACACCTGTCCATCTTCGCACTACGGGTCAAAGCTATCAAACAATGATCATCTTTGCACCGCAGCCAAAGATATTCAACAACATATCATCTTTGCACTACAAAAGCCAAAGACATACAACCAGAAAACCAATAATCAACAAAGATAATAAAGAATGGAATAATAAAACCATGTATGTAGTACTTGATGTAGACAAAGTTATTCCAAAGATAATAATAAAGAATGGAATAACAGAAGAATTTCACTATGCGTGCGTAATCCGCATGCATACGAGTTATTCAAACATGTATAATAAATAATGGAACCAGTCATGCGTAATCGTACATAGACATGATATTCCAATGTAATAAATAAGAATGGAATAACAACAGAAATTCACCATGCATGCGATAGATCGATGCATACGAGTTATTCCAATGAATAATAAATAATGGAACCAGGTCATGCGTAAACGCACAAACATGATATTTCGACAGAATAATAAAGAATGGAATAATAGAAGAATTTCACCATGTATTCGGTACTTCGCATAAACAGGTTATTCCAACATAATAATAAAGAATGAAATAATAGAAGAGTTTCACCAAGTATGCGGTACTTCGCATAGACAGGTTATTCCAACATAATAGGAAAGAATGGAATAACAGAAGTTCTCTTCATGAATACAAAAGAAATAATACCCCTTACGAGTATAACAAATAATATCCCTTACCTTTGAAAGAAGAGTATTCCGACTGGTAGGGCGAGGATATACTCGAAGAAAACTTGTACTACACTCAAAGCTTTCTTAAACTCTAAAGAAATACGCTTAAGATTATAGAAGAAGAACTCTCTCTATAGTTTCTCTCTCTAGAGTTTCAGTGAATTCGTAAAAAATAATGAATGAATGAGCTTCTATTTATAGAAGAATGGAATGAATAGTAACTAATTCATGAACGGTCCAGATTGATTTACTTTAATCGGACGGTCCAGATTTAAAGAAAAATCTTTTAAATAAAATATAATATATTCTATTTATAATCTAATAAAACAAATAACTTTATAAAAGTATTTTGTTTTATATAAAAAGATTTTACTATGCAAAATACTATACAGGCACTATGCATAATAAAATATAATATATTCTATTTATAGAATAACTTTATAAAAGTATTCTGCTTTTATATAAAAAGATTTTACTATGAAAAACACTATGCATAATAGAATATAATATATTCTATTTATAGAATAACTTTATAAAAGTATTCTATTTTATATAAAAAGATTTTACTATTAAAACTTTAAACCAACGATCCATATTGATTTACTATTATAATTTCAACCAACGGTCTGAAAAATTAGCACATCTTCTCATGGAATAATATTGTACCCAAAAAATGATTTAGATCGAAAAGAAATATATTTTTTGGGTGAATAGTACCCCATGAATAGTACTTCAGGAATAGTACCCTGCGAATAGTACCCCGACACAAAAAGTGTCCTAAATACCCGAGTGAACAATACTAGAGTGAATAGTAATTGGGTGAATAGTAACCCATGAATAGTAACTCGTGAATAGTACTCCGACACGAAAAATACCCCAAATACCCGAGTGAATAATATTCGGGTAAATAGTAACTCGTGAATAGTACTCCAACACAAAAAATACCCCAAATACTCGAGTGAATAATATTCGGGTGAATAGTAATTTAGGTGAATAGTAACCCGTGAATATTAACTCATGAATAGTACTCTGACATAAAAAATGCCCCAAATACTCGAGTGAACAATACTAGAGTGAATAGTAATCGGGTATTTTATGACAACTTGTCTACTTTAAAAAAATTTCACATATCACCCTTAACTTTAAACTTTTATCAATTTAACAATTTACCAAAATAGAAAAATTGAATACTTTTATTTCATAAAATTCGGGTCTCACAATCTCCCCTCCTTATGAAATTTCGCCCTCGAAATTTACGTTCGTTTGTGACGCCCCCAAAATTAGGTATACATCACCCATCTTGAGTCGCCAGATACATGGTACGTAATTCAAATACAAATTACTAATACAACTATGTGTATGGTATGCATACGACAAAACATAAATCGTGAGTTTGAATACAAATATTGTCTACTAGAGATTATATAAACTCAAAAGGAGTCCTCATTACAATTATTATCACACTATTTCACGTAAATAGTGAGGACTACTAATGTTATCCTCTCGAACCATCACTCCGTTCCCACGACTCGTCCCAACTATATTCTCATTTCAAGAGAAAACAAAGAAAAGAAAGGGTGAGCTCAACTAGCCTAGTAAGAAATATTATGACTAAGATAATGCAGAATAAATTATCGTTAGCCGTCAACAGTGTTAAACTGATAAAATATAATAAACATCTAGTTTAACTGCAGCGGAATAAGCAATCCATTAAAAGAATCAAGTAGAGAATAAAATCTACTATCTTTTATGATTTAAAAGGTTTTTCATGACTTTTATCACTGGGACTCAGCTTAATAAATAATCCACATCATCGAATCACCCCTACACTACGGCCAATGATATTCTTTAGTATCACGACCACGAATTATCCATGCACTACGGCTAAAGATAATCATGTTTTCATCAACGGTCCTGATCATGCCATAAAACAATTCATCTTTGCACTACGACCAAAGAGAATCCATAGCCATAATCATACTAAAAACTGTCCATCAATGCACTACGGGCCAATGAGGACTTTTTCCACATCATTTGTAACATTACGGTTATGATTATACCGAATAATCCCTGGTCATAATCATACCAAGTCCATCTATGCACTACAGGCCACATATGACTTTCAACAAAATATAAACATGAGGATGATGACAATGATATAAGAATTCAATAAAACAAGTTCGAATTAATTTGTCCAAGAACCAATAACGCCCAAATTGTCAACATGATATTTGCTTTGTAGAGTAAAATTCAAGAATACTCGTAAGAATATTTCCATGAAAAGATATTGGATGAAGCGCAAATATCAAGGATATTCCACTAATTTCATGGAGTATAGAAGTCAAAACTTTAACCAACTGAGTATAATAAAGAATGGAGAAATCACCATGCATGCGGTTGCCAGCATGATGTGTTATTCCAACAGAATAATAATAACGGAACCAGGTCATGCGAAATTCGCACGGACATTTTACGTGATGTTCCATCAGAATAATAAAGAATAGAATAACAACAGAAATCACCATACATGCGGTACTCCACATAGACAGGTTATTCCGACATAATAATAAATAACGGAACCCAGTCCCACAAAAACGCATGCATACGATGATATTCCAAATGTAATAATAATAAAGACGGAACCAGTCCTGGTGTATAACGCATGCATGTGATATTCCAACGTAATAATAATAAAGATTTTAACCAGTCCCACAGAAACACACATGCATGTGATATTCCAATGTAATAATAATAAAGATGGAATAATAGAAGAATGCCACCAAGTATAGGGTATCCCGCGTATACTAGTTATTCCAGCAGAATAATAAAGAATGGAATAACAGAAGTTCTCTTCATGAATACAAAAGAAATAATAACCCTTACGGGTACAACAAATAATATTCCCTACCTTTAAAAGAAGAGTACTCTGACTAGTAGGTCGAGGATATACTCGAAGAAAACTTGCACTACGCTCAAAGCTTTCTTAAACTCTAAAGAAATACGCTCAAGATTATAGAAGAAGAACTCTCTCTATAGTTTCTCTCTCTAGAGTTTCAGTGAATTCGTAAGAAATAATGAAGGAATGAGCTTCTATTTATAGAAAAATGGACCGCATAATAACTAACTCATGAACGGTCCAGATTGATTTACTTTATTCTGACGGTCCATATTTAAAGCAAAATCTTTTAAATAAAATATAATATATTTTATTTATAATCTAATAAAACGAATAACTTTATAAAAGATTTTACTATGCAAACACTATGCAGGCACTATGCAAACATTATGCATAATAAAATATAATATATTCTAATTATTGTCTAATAAAATAAATAACTTTATAAAAGTATTCTGCTTTTATATAAAAAGATTTTACATGCAAAACACTATGCATAATAGAATATAATATATTCTATTTATAGAATAACTTTATAAAAGTATTACATTTTATATATAAAAAGTTTTTTTGTTTTATTACATTAATAATACCAATAAAACAAAACTTATCACCTTTATTATAATTTCAACCAACTGATGCGAAAAAAATTAGCACATTTCTTCATGGAATAATATTGTACTTAAAAATGATTTGGACCGAAAAGAAATATATTTTTCGGATGAATAGTACCCCGTGAATAGTAATTCGAGAATAGTACCCTGTGAATAGTATCCCGACACAAAAAGTGTCCCAAATACCCGAGTGAACAATACTAGAATGAATAGTAATCGGGTGAATAGTAACCCGTGAATAGTAGCTCGTGAATAGTTCTCCGACACGAAAAATACCCCAAATACCCGAGTGAATAATATTCGAGTGAATAGTAATTTAGGTGAATAGTAACCCATGAATAGTAACTCATGAATAGTAACTCGTGAATAGTACTCCGACATAAAAAGTGTCCCGAATACCCGATTGAACAATACTGAGTGACTTATCACATAAGCATCAATAATCAATACCGTGTGCTACTATGCAACCAACGTATTACTGTATTTTTACTACCGAGTAGTTCAACAGTTTTAACGGTAACACTTCCACCGTTATACTCATAAAAATATTTTTGTCGTTTTCTCAATCTGACAATAATTCCGTTGTGGGGTCCACCAATGATTGTACCGTCGTACGGATATTCTCCGACAAAAAGAATATTCCCCGACCAATCGAATATAATATGACAACTTGCATACTTTGCAAAATTTATAAATACTATCCACAACTATAACATTATCTCAACTCCACACCATAATATTAAAAAAATTATTTTGAGAAAATTAAATATTTATTCATAAAATCTGGGGTCTCACAATCTCCCCTCTTTATGGAATTTCGCCCTTAAAATTTACGTACGTACCTGGTATGCCGAACAGGTGAGGATACCTTGACTTCACTTCAAATTCTAACTCTTGAGGTATAACCTTTGAGTGTTGAATACGATTCCTCTTATCCAAGATGTTAACACGTATCTCCTCATACGTTAAATCTTCTGCTATCTTGTCCGGTTCTAAATTAATAATGTGGTTCGGGTCGTCCACATATTTACGTAACATCGATACGTTAAAAATGTTATGAACACGCGACATACTTGGCGGTAAAACGAGTATATAAGCCACAGTTCCTACTCGATCGAGGATTTCAAATGGACCAATAAAATCAAGGGTTGAGATTTCCTCTCTTCATCGATTCTTGCTTCTAGAATAACGCCCTCTTGAACCTTCTTAATTCTTCACATTCATCAGCTCCGGGTGTGTAGCTTGAGCTGCTTTAACTTTATCGATTAAAGTCGATTCTAATTGTATATTCGTTATCTTCACGTGGGGTCGTATATTCGCATTTGTAAACGCATACGATCTTCTACTCAACACGTCAGCTACCACGTTCGCTTTCCCACGATGGTATTGAATGGTACGATCGTAATCTTCAACAGCTCGGGTCAACGTCTTTGGCGCATGTTACGTTCATTTTAGTTGAAGAAATATTTGAGGGTTTAAGAAATGGATTTTGTACTGGGGTTAATACAAAATTCGATTTCACGCTCTAGGGATAGGCTAAGAAGTCTTCAAGAATACGTCAGAAAATTTATTAACAATAGAAATATCATTCAAAACTGTGACTCTCATCCAAGACTTGGATAACACGTCACATTGATACCTATCAACTTGCCATCGTCATTCACGACATTGCCTATATAAAGTCTGGCTTCGGTACATTCCACATAAGAAAGTCAACAACGAAAGGACCGGGGCTCTTTACTTATGGCTTTATATGACAATGATTGACTTTAGTGGTTTGGTTGTTTGAATTCGCATAACAGGTTGGTTAGGAATATGAAAGCTAACAACCTTATGAAAAGCATTATGGGTAGTTAACCAATCAATTCCTAAAATCGCATCAAAGGCAAGTATTTTCAAAAAGATAAGATTGACAGATAACGTGAAAGTGTCGATTTGAATCAACAAGATTTATAAAGAGTGGAGGTAACAAAGGTTTCTACTAATGAAATTTCAACCAATAAGTCAAAGTCTAACTTCTCTGGAGTCAAATTTAAACGTTGAGCGCAAGCAAGAGAGATAAAAGATAGGGTAGATTCGGTATCTAATAAGGTATAGACTTCACAATAATTTATAATTAACTAACCCGTGCAAACTCTGTTCGGGTTACTCGCTTTTTGAGGAGTCACGAAAAACGCTCTTCTTGAAATCACCGACTTTGTTTTGTCCGTATCCGCCTTTGGTGCCACCGTCCCAGCTGGACTTGACTTTGGTGAACGAAAAAATCGAGCTAAATGATCTTCTCTTCTTGAAATTTCCACTTCTATTATCTTGGCCCTGATTACCACCGAAGTGGTTACCATTCTTGGCATGATAATTTTCCCTACCATGGTTATCATTGTTCCGATGGCCGTTGCCACCGGTAAGATTATTATCGTGTTGTTGGTCGTTACCTTTTGGTTGTGCTAACTCATTATCGCACTCCAATAACTGAGCCATATTCACAACATCTAAATATAAACAAAGTTTATGAGAAATGAGGTATTGACGTATATCGGGTTTCGAACCTCTTAGAAACATTCACGTCATTCGCTCCTCATTATCGACCAAATGGGATGCAAACTGGGATAACTCCGCAAACTTAGCCTCGTGCTGCGATACAGTCATATTATTTTGCTCCATTGCTATTCTCAACATTCTCTTGATGTCATTTTCAAATGTCGCACAAAACAATGGTTAATTAACATATCACATATTATCCCTATACTCTCCGAATGAGCCAATTAAATACCAAATAAACTTAGGTAGGTCATACTAGCGAAGAATTCTCCGCCTCTCCTCCTAGTTCTATTCTCACATCCTAGCCGTGGATCATATCCTAAGCTTTGATACCAACCGTGATGCCCCAAAATTAGGTATACATCACCCATCTTGAGTTGCGGATACATGGTAGTGCAGAATTCAAATACAACTGTATGTGTACAATACGACAAAACATAAACTGTGAGTTTGAATACAAATATTGTTTACTAGAGATTATACAAACTCAAAAGGAGTCCTCATTACAATTATTATCACACTATTTCACAGAATAGTGAGGACTACTAATGCTATCCTCTCGAACCATCACTCCGCTCCCTCGACTCGTCCCAATTATATTCTCATTTCAAGAGAACAAAGAAAAGAAAGGGTGAGCTCAACTAGCCTAGTAAGAAATATTATGACTAAGATAATGCGTAATAAATTATCGTTAGCCAATCAACAGTGTTAAACCGATAAAATATAATAAACATCAAGTTTAACTGCAGCGAATAAGCAATCCATTAAAAGAGTCAAGTAGAGAATAAAATCTACTATCTTTTATGATTTAAAAGGTTTTTCATGACTTTTATCACTTTGGGACTCAACAATAAATAATCCACATCATCGAATCACCCCTACACTACTACCAAGGATATTCTTTAGTATCAGACGACCACGAATTATCCATGCACTACTACTAAAGATAATCATGTTTTCATCAACTATCCCGATCATGCCATAAAACAATTCATCTTTGCACTACGACCAAAGAGAATCCATAGCCATAATCATACTAAAAACTGTCCATCAATGCACTACGGGCCAATGAGGACTTTTTCCACATCATTTGTAACATTACGGTTATGATTATACCGAATAATCCCTGGTCATAATCATACCAAGTCCATCTATGCACTACAGGCCACATATGACTTTCAACAAAATATAAACATGAGGATGATGACAATGATATAAGAATTCAATAAAACAAGTTCAGGAATTAATTTGTCCAAGAACCAATAACGTCCAAATTGTCAACATGATACTGCTTTGTAGAGTAAAATTCAAGAATACTCAGAAGAATATTTCCATGAAAAGATATTGGATGAAGCGCAAATATCAAGGATATTCCACTAATTTCATGGAGTATAGAAGTCAAAACTTTAACCAACTGAGTATAATAAAGAATGGAATAACAAAAGAAATCACCATGCATGCGGTACTTCGCATAGACAGGTTATTCCAACAGAATAATAATAACGGAACCAGGTCATGCGAAATTCGCACGGACAGGATGTTCCATCAGAATAATAAAGAATAGAATAACAACAGAAATCACCATACATGCGGTACTCCACATAGACAGGTTATTCCGACATAATAATAAATAACGGAACCAGGTCCGACGTAAAACGCACAGACATGATATTCCAACAGAATAATAATAAAGACGGAACCAAGTCCGACATAAAATGCACAGACAGGATATTCAAATAAAATAATAATAAAGATGGAATAATAGAAGAATGTCACCAAGTATAGGTTAGCGCATGATATCTTTGGTTATTCCAAAGAAAATAATAAAGAATGGAATAATGTGTTCTCTTCATGAATACAAAAGAAATAATAACCCTTACGGGTACAACAAATGATATTCCCTACCTTTAAAAGAAGTGTACTCTGACTAGTAGGTCGAGGATATACTCGAAGAAAACTTGCACTACACTCAAAGCTTTCTTAAACTCTAAAGAAATACGCCAAGATTATAGAAGAAGAACTCTCTATAGTTTCTCTCTGAGAGTTTCAAAGAATTCGTAAGAAATAATTAAGGAATGAGCTTATATTTATAGAAAAATGGACTGCATAGTAACTAACTCATGAACGGTCCAGATTGATTTACTTTAATTTGACGGTCCATATTTAAAGCAAAATCTTTTAAATAAAATATAATATATTTTATTTATAATCTAATAAAACGAATAACTTTATAAAAGATTTTACTATGCAAACACTATGTAGGCACTATGCATAATAAAATTAATATATTCTAATTATTGTCTAATAAAACAAATAACTTTATAAAAGTATTCTGCTTTATATAAAAAGATTTTACTTGTACAAAACACTATGCATAATAGAATATAATATATTCTATTTATAGAATAACTTTATAAAAGTATTCATTTTTTATATAAAAGTTTTTCTGCTTTTATTACATTAATAATACCAATAAAACAAAACTTATCACCTTTATTATAATTTCAACCAACGGTCTGAAAAATTAGCACATTTCTTCATGGAATAATATTGTACTTATAAATGATTTGGACCGAAAAGAAATATATTTTTCTATTGAATAAGACTCATGAATAGTAATTCGGGAATAGTACCCTGTGAATAGTACCCCGACACAAAAAGTGTCCCAAATACCCGAGTGAACAATACTAGAGTGAATAGTAATCTGGTGAATAGTAACCTATGAATAGTAATTCGTGAATAGTACTCCGACACGAAAAATACCCCAAATACCCGAGTGAATAATATTTGGGTGAATAGTAACCCGTGAATAGTAACTCGTGAATAGTACTCCGACACAAAAAGTGTCCCGAATACCCGATTGAACAATTCTGAGTGACTTATCACATATGTATCAATAATCAATACCGTGTGCTACTATGCAATCACGCGTATTACTGTACTTTTACTACCGAGTAGTTCAACAGTTTTAACGGTAACATTTTCGCTGTTATACTCATAAAAATATTTTTGTCGTTTTCTCAATCCGACAATAATTCCGCTAGGGGTCCACTAATGATTGTACCGTCGCATTTGATATATTCCCCAAAAAAAAGAATATTCCCCGACCAATCGAATATAATATGACAACTTGCATACTTTGCAAAATTTATAAATACTACCCACAAATATAACATTATCTCAACTCCACACCATAATATTAAAAAAATTATTTCGAGAAAATTAAATATTTATTCATAAAATCCGGGGTCTCACATACGTACCTGATATTCGAAGAGATGAGAATACCTTGCTTTCTTTTCAGATTGTACCTTCCCAGTTATTTCCTCTCTATCATGATTTTCCATTTCTCATCTCCTGTATTTCAAATATCATTATAGAATATAGTTTCAAAATAAGGGTTAATTGACATACCACATAATACCCCTATATTCTGACCGACCAATTAAATAACAAATAAACTTAGGTAGGTCATACTAGCGAAGGAATTTCTCGTCTCTCCCCTCCTAGTTCTTGTCTCACATCTCAGCCAGGGATCATATCCCTAAGCTTTGATACCAACTGTGACACCCCCAAAATTAGGTATACATCACCCATCTTGGGTCGCCAGATACATGGTACAGAATACAAATACAACCTTAAATATACAACCGTCATGTATAATACGACAAAATATATGATGTGAGTTTATACAAGAATATTGCCTTCTAGACATTATAAAAACTCAAAAGGAGTCCTCATTGCAATATTGCCTTCTAGGACCGTCACTCCGTTCCCTGACTAGTCCCAGCTACGTTCTCATTTCCTAAAGAGAACAGTGAAAGAAAAGGGTGAGCTCAACTAGCCCAATAAGAAATATTATGACTAAGATAATGCAGAATAATTTATCGTTTGCCTTCAACAATGTTAAACTAATAAAATATAACAGACATCAAGTTTAACTGCAGCGGAACAAGCAATCCATTAGAAGAGTCAAGTAGAACATAATATCTACTATCTCTTCTAGATTAAAAGTCCATCGTTGATATTTTATTCCTGTACTAGTCATCAACAGTTCTTTGTTATACTCAAGACAAATAGAACTTTCATCACTTGTCTTCACCTGAACCACCAAAGATGTTAGTTAAATTCACATTTCATATTTATAATAATGTGAATTTACAGTTCCTTCTTGCCACAAAGGCTTAATAGATCTTTTACTCAATATCCTTACCCCAAAGGCTGGAGATATTCAAATGTAATAACAATGATCATACCAATCAGTTGCCTATCTTTGCACTACGGGCCAAAGATATTCAACTATAAAACTAATGGTCATGATCATACCAATCAATTGCACCACAAAGGCACTACGACCAAAGACATTCAACTGTTAACTAATGGTCATGATCCCGCTAATCACATCATTGAATTATCCATGCACTACTGCCAAGGATATTCAAGTAGTATCACTAGTGGTCATGATCATGTCATACACCGTCCCATCTTCGCACTACGGTCAAAGCTATCAAACAATGTATCATCTTTGCACTACAGGCCAAAGATATTCAATAACATATCATCTTTGCACTACTGGTACAAAGACATACAAATCAGAAAAACCAATAATCAACAAAGATAATAAAGAATGGAATAATAAAAGAATTTCACCATGTATGCAAAGATTACAGATATACAAAGTTATTCAACATAATAATAAAGAATGGAATAATAAAAGAATTTCACTATGTATGCAATACTTCGCATAGACAGTTTATTCCAACATAATAATAAAGAATGGAATAACAGAAGAATTTCACCATGCGTGCGTAATCCGCATGCATGCATATTATTCAAATGAATAATAAATAATGGAACCAGGTCATGCGTAATCGCACAGACATGATATTCCAACAGAATAAATAAGAATGGAATAACAACAGAATTCACCATGCATGCGATAGATCGCACTGACAGGTTATTCCAACATAATAATAAATAATGGAACCAGGTCATGCGTAAACGCACAGACATGATATTCCGACAAAATAATAAAGAATGAAATAATAGAAGAATTTCACCATGTATTTGGTACTTCGCATAAACAAGTTATTCCAACATAATAATAAAGAATGAAATAACAGAAGAGTTTCACCAAGTATGCGGTACTTCGCATAGACAGGTTATTCCAACATAATAGTAAAGAATGGAATAATAGAAGTTCTCTTCATGAATACAAAAGAAATAATACCCCTTATGAGTACAACAAATAATATCCCTTACCTTTGAAAGAAGAGTATTCCGACTGGTAGGGCGAGGATATACTCGAAGAAAACTTGTACTACACTCAAAGCTTTCTTAAACTCTAAAGAAATACTCTTAAGATTATAGAAGAAGAACTCTCTCTATAGTTTCTCTCTCTAGAGTTTCAGTGAATTCGTAAGAAATAATGAATGAATGAGCTTCTATTTATAGAAGAATGGAATGAATAGTAACTAATTCATGAACGGTCCAGATTTATTTACTTTAATTGGACGGTCTAGATTTAAAGAAAAATCTTTTAAATAAAATATAATATATTCTATTTATAATCTAATAAAATGAATAACTTTATAAAAGTATTCTGTTTTATATAAAAAAAATTACTATGTAAAACACTATGCAGACACTATGCAAATACTATGCATAATAAAATATAATATATTCTATTTATAGAATAACTTTATAAAAGTATTCTATTTTATATAAAAAGATTTTACTATGCAAAAATACTATGCATGCACTATGCAAACACTATGCATAATAAAATATAATATATTCTATTTATAAAATAACTTTATAAAAGTATTCTGCTTTTATATAAAAAAGATTTTACTATGCAAAACACTATGCATAATAGAATATAATATATTCTATTTATAGAATAACTTTATAAACGTATTCTCGCTTATATAAAAAAGATTTTACTATTAAAACTTTAAACCAACGATCCATATTGATTTACTATTATAATTTCAACCAACGGTCTGAAAAATTAGCACATCTCCTCATTGAATAATATTGTACCCAAAAAATGATTTAGACCGAAAAGAAATATATTTTTCGGGTGAATAGTATCCCGTGAATAGTACTTCGGGAATAGTACCCTGTGTATAGTACCCCGACACAAAAAGTTTTCCAAATACCCAAGTAAACAATACTAGAGTAAATAGTAATCGGGTGAATAGTAACCCGTGAATAGTAACTCATGAAATGTACTCCGACACGAAAAATACCCCAAATACCCTAGTGAATAATATTCGGGTGAATAGTAATTTAGGTGAATAGTAACTCGTGAATAGTAACTCATGAATAGTAACTCATGAATAGTACTCCGACACAAAAAATATCTCAAATACCCGAGTGAATAATATTCGGGTGAATATTAATTTAGGTGAATAGTAACCTGTGAATAGTAACTCGTGAATAGTACTCCGACACAAAAAATGCCCCAAATACTCGAGTGAACAATACTAGAATGAATAGTAATCGGGTATTTTATGACAACTTGTCTACTTTAAAAAAATTTCACATATCACCCTTAAATTTAAACTTTTATCAATTTAACTATTTACCAAAACAGAAAAAGTGAATACTTTTATTTCATAAAATTCGGGGTCTCACAATGTGAGCTTACTGAATTAAATAAAATATTTAATAAGCATAACATTATTTTAATTAAATTAATAATTAATTAGAGATTTAATAATTTGACATAATTAATAAATGAGAAAATTGTGACTATGTGAATTAATGAGAAATTATCACATTTAAATTGAATTAAAGTAAATAAGATATTTGATTTATTTTATAAAGGGGTGTGACACTATTAAACTATAGTACAAAAGATTTATTAAATTAAATGGTTATAATACTTTTAAGGTTAGCCAAACAAGGCATTAGGGGAGGTTGAGGGCATTTAACCCATGATCGGTTAACTGACCACAATTGCGTCAGTTTATAAATTTTATACTTATTGTCTTTTATATTATTTTTCTAAGTCTGACAAACTATTCAGAGAGAAATTGATAGTTTTGAGGGAAATTGTGAGTGTGTGATTGAACAATCAACTGAGAAAGGATCATCAAGGATCATCTCTTCTAATCTATTCTTTATACGCTTTGGGTAATTTCTTTAACCAAGTTTTTATTTACATTGTTTAAGTTTTATAAGAAAATGGCTTTCAAGTTCTGTAATACCTCTGTAATTGGAAAAGGGTAGTGATTATGTGTTATATATGTGGTAAGATGTTATTATAACATGTTTTACTGTATATTTTATATTTCCATATCATCAGTTTCATAAAAATTATGTCGTACATTGTTTCTTCAAAATACAGAGAATAAAAATATGGCCATATGGCCTTACATACCAAATTTGATACATCAATCATATGTTATATCATAAATTTATACTGGTACATGATTATGTATATTAAAACGAAGAGATCAAACTTCAAATGAACAGATTCGGTATTGTAATGAACCCGTAATGTTGATTTTCATGTTTTGTGTTCAAAACTTTCAAGAATATCAAGAACGGTAAATTATATGTTTTGATTATGCAAATTATGTGTTATAACATGTTAAAATCATGCTAGAAGGGTTAAGTAATAGTTATATGTGTATGACAATGTTTGGGTATATCTAAATTCATGTAGAAATAATTTTAATTGGAGGTTTTGGCCATGTTCTGCAATTTTTCGCGAATTGCGTAATCGGTACTAGTTCATCGCGCTACTACTGGCCAGATTACCATGCCTTAAGTCCCGTGTCATGCAGCCATAAAAGCCAAGTCAAGCATACATGTACCAAGCAATACCTGAGAGTATCTAAACCTATAAGTGGCGCCCCACAACGCCATGCCTGTAATGTCTAAAATGAATTTTTTTTAAAGTGTTCAAGTCCATGAATGTGATAGTAACCTAATCTAATGAACATAAAAATATTTTAGAAGTATAACGAGACGTTAAAATAAGTTATTAACATGTCAATAACACAGTTACGTGTGGATTGAATAATTAAACACATAGTCAACTTATTGTTCGTGAAGTGTAAAATTATGTGACAATTGTAGGGTTTCGACACAGAAACGCACAGCAAAAATAGAACAATTTAAAGCAATTTTGAAACCCTAAATACAGGATCCATGCAAAAACATAATACTTCAATGTTTAGATATTATACCGATTATAGAATTTTAAAACGCTCAATTTCCAACGCATGATTCCACGCATTACTACGCTACTATGGTATCCACACGAACGCACGCGAACCGTCGCACGATTCTGCAATAAAGGAGTTGCGGTACTAGCCACCAAAGGAACATGATTTTCGAAAACTTTTTCTCTAGTCTCTCTCTAAGAGCGACTAGGGTTTTAGGTTAATGATACGTTCCTAATATGGCTGCTACATATCATATATATAGCGGTTAAAAAGAATTAATCAAAAACCTAATTAAAATAAAATCCAAATTTATATATATATATATATATATATATCTATCTTAATTAAGTCTTACTTAATTAATATACCCATATATATAAATTATCTTATTAAATTAAATTCGTAATTTAAATAATATCAATCATATTGACATATTTAAATCTTTACAATTTAAATTAATTCCCTTTTAATTACGTTCTATGTGTGTGACCCTATAGATTATTATTATGTTGGCAATAATTTTAAAATCATATTACAAAATTATAAATAGTGAGCGGCATCTAGTAATGCATCACTGCTACCCAAGTAATAATAAGATCGATGATTCGATGCAACCTTTTTGTGACCAATGTTTCAATGTAATTTAATCCTTTTAACCTTAATATCCTAGATTAAACTCGAGTCATGGAATATGTCATACTCTTCATAATTTAATCTGAGTTTTTCTTGATCAATGAGTAGACTATATAAAACAAATCATTATTTGAGCATGGCCATGCATTTCATAGTCCTACTCAATCAATAGTCCTATGGATATAACCCCTAATATATAGGAGGATTAAATTCCATCTAGATCACTCATATTCCTCACACGATTCATGATGTACCCAATAATCATCCTTATAGTCCACCCTATTAAAGGTGACATTTGATGATATCAAAGTACATAAATTCCCGTGTAGTAATATAGTGATTTCAGGTCAGAGGATCATTACATCATTGTCACTATGAGAATCGCTAATGACACTTCGCATAATGCTCCATATAGAATTCTCATGGTGGGTCTATCCAGTACATCGTTCTCTAACACATACTTATGCATTGACTTAATATCTCATATATTTATGACCAATGAGATTTGGTCATCAGTCAATCCACATACTAGCCTCAATGCATCATTGGTGTCCTATCAACAATGATACTCGACTAGGGACATTTAAGAGCAATGATACTAATTGTAATTATATAATCTCATGTTCAACTCACATACTTGAAACTATATAATTTGTATCAGTATTCTAAGGAATTTTATTATGTTAACATTTATATAACGCAGTAAATAAAACCATAATAAAATCATTTATTTATTCAATCAAATATAATATCAAAATGTTAAGCAATTATATCAAATAATTGGCCTCTAGGGCATAAACTCTAACAGTCTCCCACTTTCACTAGAGCCGATGACTCATATATCTAATACCCATGGAACTAGTGTGACCGTCTGCGCCTTCTGCCAAGCGACAAAGCCTTGGTCGATGGATCCGCAACATTATCATATGTTGGCACTCTTCCTATATGTACATCTCCTCTATCAATGATTTCACAGATGAGATGGTACCGCTTAAGTATATGCTTGGATCGTTGGTGAGATCTGGGTTCCTTAGCCTGTGCAATGGCTCCATTATTATTACAGTATAGCTTAACCGGATCAACAATGGTTGAAACAACACCAAGTTCAGTGATGAGTTTTTTAATCCATACAGCCTCCTTGGCTGCACTAGAAACAACAATATACTCAGCCTCTGTTGTGTAGAATCGCCTCATCGCCTCTTACTTGAACT
Organism: Panax ginseng; assembly: GCA_020205605.1. NCBI lineage: Eukaryota > Viridiplantae > Streptophyta > Magnoliopsida > Apiales > Araliaceae > Panax > Panax ginseng. The sequence continues at coordinate 26,940,724 of CM035142.1, forward strand.
CTTCCAAATAACAACACCACCATTAAGGCAAAACACAAAACTTCTCGAGAGACTTATAGTCATCATTGTCAGTCTGGAAACTAGCATCTGTGTAACCCTTTACTGCCAATTCGTCTTCACCTCCATATGCCAAGAATGAATCCTTAGTCCTTTTTAGGTACTTGAGGATATTCTTGACTGCTGTCCGGTGACCTTCACCTGGATTCGATTGGTATCTGCTCGTCATGCTTTAAGCATACGAGACATCCAAACGAGTACATATCATTGCATACATGATAGATCCAATTGCTGAAGCATAAGGGATCTTTCTCATACGCTCCTCATCATCTTGTGATTTAGGACTTTGGGCCTTAGAGATCTTTACACCATGAGTCACGGGTAAGTTTCCTCTTTTCGCCTCTTGCATGCTGAACCGTTTCAACACTTTATCAATATATGCACTTTGATTTAGGCCGAGCATTTTTCTCGATCTATCTCTATAGATCCTGATACCTAAAATGTAGGCAACATCGCCCAAATCTTTAATGGAGAAACATTTTCCTAACCATGTTTTTACAGCCTATAAGGATGGAATATCATTGCCAATAATTAATATGTCATCAACATATAATACTAGGAATACAATGTGACTCCCACTAACCTTCTTATATACACAAGGTTCATCTTCATTTTTTATAAAGCCAAACTCTTTGACTGCTTCATCAAATCCAAGATTCCAACTCCAAGAGGCTTTCTTCAATCCATAAATGGATCGTCGCAGCTTACATACCTTTCCAGCATCCTTTGGAGTGACAAAACCCTCAGGTTGTGTCATATACACATCCTCAAGGAGATTTCATTAAGAAACGAGATTTTTGTAATTAATTTTAATATTTATTGATTAAATAAATATTTTTCAATGAATTAATTATTATATTAAATAATTAATTGATGAAATTGTGGTAGATTAATTTAATTATATGTGTTATATTTATTAAATTAATGTGGAGAATTTTATTATCGAAGTATGTGATTATGTGAGCTTATTGTATTAAAAGAAATATTTAATAAGCCTATTGGTATTTTAATTAATTTAATTATTAATTAGAGATTTAATAATTTGACATTTTTTATAAAAGAGAAATTTAATTATATGATTATGTGAATTTATGATAAATTATTATATTTTATTTAAGTTAAATTAAATAAATTAATTGAGTTATTTTATAAATGGTGTGACATTATTTAAACTATATGATAAAATAGTTATTAAATTAAATGAGATTAAGTTTTTAAAACTAGCCAAATAAATGGCCTTAGTGGGGAGTTATTAGTAGTTACCCATGATGATGGAATAGCGACCATTATCTTATCGATTTTTTTTTATTTATTATATTACGTCTTCTTTTTTCTTCATTTTTCTAAGCCCGGCAAAAAAGAGAGAGAGAGAAAAAGAGGAGAGAGAGTTGAAAGTTCGAGAGAGTGTTAAGAGATTGTGAGAGTTAAGAAGAAATTGGGAAAAGTTTCAATCCTTCTAATCTACGCTTGGGTAATCTCTTCAACCCAATTCCTATTTTACGTCTTTTAAAGTTTTATAAAATGGCTTTCAAGTTTACTTAAAGCCTCTGTAATTGGAAGGAGTATGGATTATGTATATATATGTGTTAAGATGTTGTTTTAATGTGTTTCTATATGTATTAGATGGTTCTCTATCATCATCATTTGACATTATATTACATCGTATATGATTGCTTCAAAATTACAGAGTTTGGGTTTTGGCCATATATGCCCTTATATCGTAACTTTTTAATATGTCAAACATAAATTTTTTTTACTAAAAATTTCCACTTGTATATGATTATGCATGCTAAAACGAACAAATTGAAACTTGAATGGTTAGATTTGGCCTTATAACGAATCTGTGGCGTTGAATTTTAGGAATTTATGTTCAACACTTCAAGAACATCAAGAACAGTACAATTTGCATAATTTAATTCTGGGATTATGTGTTTTAATGGGTTAAAATCACTCTATAAATGTTGGGTATTGATTATATATGAATTATAACATGTGAGTATGTTTAATTTGGAGAATTAATGATTATGTAGTGTTTGTTTCGCTGAATTCTTTGTTCTTCATGTGAATGAAAATCAAAATCTGGAGTGTCGTCATGCTACTCAACTCCTAGTTCATTTCAGCGTCAGTGCCATGTACCAGTGCTCGAACGGCACTGCCATGACCATTGCCAAGACCAAAGATACAAAAAAGTGGTAAAGTAAAAAAATACCACTTAGCATTATGTCCAAAAATGCATTTTCCAAAATTCAAGTATAGAAATGTGTTAGTAATCTAGTCTAATGAACATAAAAAACTTGTTAGACATATAATGAGATATTAAAATGAGTTTTTACCAAAGTCAAGAAGACAATTACATGTTGATTGAATCGATTGATTATGTAATTAACTTGTTGTTAGGTGTAGTATAATATTATATGAAAACAAGTATGGTAATTTGACTAAAGTATAGTCATGAATTCAAGTTAGAAAAAGAGTAAACTTATGATGTTTAGTACGTTATTATTATTTTAATGTGTATTGTGAATTGTAATTTGATATGTAGGATTTAAATCAAAGAACGAGTTTAGTTAAAGTGTAATCTCGCATGCGAGGCAAGTTTCCTAACCCTACTTGTTATCATTATATAAGTTGATTAATTCACCTTTCTACATTGAGCAAGTTCTCATTATTATTGATTAAGTCATCTTGTATATTAAAGTTATTAATCTTTCAAGCATGATCTTTGTTATACAATACTTATTCTATTGTATACCTTTTGAGATTATATTCAAGTTAAGTTATCAATTATTATTAAACCTTGTTAGACTAGCGAACCCTTTATGATTCGACTAGTCCATAGTTGATAAGCGCGTTCTAAATTTGAAACCCTTGATGAATTATCCAAACCAAACTTCCTTTGGTGCGGACTCGAATGTCAATGAGATGAACAACCCACATATAGGGATTACTTATCGTTAGCGTTAAGATATTGTGCATAGTATGGTACTAAGGGTGATCCCCTAAATGCGAGAAGAAGAGTCCATAGTCTTATGATTATTAAAGGTTTCAAGTATAACCCTTGATAACCTAGGACATAGTTCAAGGTCTTATGACCCTCAAAATCTTTTGATTCTTGTTATTCATTCTTGATTCAAAAGTTGAGCTTTTATTTGAAAGTCTTTGATTTATTCGCATGTTATTATTTCATTATTATATTGTTATACTTGTGGGCAATCGTGCTCACTCTTGCGTAATAATAACATTGCGATTAAACGACAAAAGAGCGAATTTAACCTTCCACTAGTAAAAGGCAAGGGCAAGCTTAGCAAGTAATGAAGATTGATTATTTATGTGGTTATGTAATGATAATTAGAATTGATGTTACTTAAGACTTATTTGTTTATGTTTCCACACGGATGATGATTTAAGTTTAGAGTAACACAGGATTTATTTATTATGTAGTTGATGTAACCCCATAAGGGGAGATTTATTATTATTTCTATCTATTGCATGGTTTGCATTTATTTATGGGTAGATAGATGGATGATGTTTATCTGATGAACACCAAATCTGTGGAAATGGAAGTACCGAATTTGGGGGTGTCACAGGTTGGTATCAAAGTGTAGGTTATAAACCTTAGGTGGGGAAAAACAACCTTAGGTAGTAGCCTTATAGAAAAGAATATAGTGATGGAAAACTCTTATCGAGTTCTAGGAAATGAATTTTTGTAATTCATTGAAGATAATAAAAGACTTTATGTGCTTATGTGTTTAAATTATGTGCTCACTAGTATGCGACTTAGTAACTAAAACTCAAAATTTTGTTGTCGGGGATGTCGGATGTTGGAGGAACTAGTCGAGCGGGGAGGAGGAACCCAGAGTACCTCTGATTACCTACAGAGAGGAGGAGCCGAGACATTCATGTCGTTAGGGAACAGATTAGTGCAGAGGAGTCATCTCCATTGATCACCATTGTTGGTCGGGAGCATGAACACGAGGCCCGATCCTGAGGAGGAATCTTGAGGAGATTTGGAAGAAGAGGAAGAGGAGTTTCCACAACACTCCATTGATCTTTGAGATGTACGACACGTTATCTGATCCAAGTAACGTGGAGTTCTGAGATGAGGTCTTGAGGATTTGGTGGTAAGCGAGCGATTATTCAATGAGTTACTCTTGAGGAAAAGGAGAGAGATTTCGACTCTTCACTCACGGTAGGAAATGTAGAATGGGATTTGGTCCACGAGAAGGGTCAAACAGAAGATAAGACCGCGAGAGATAGAAAAGTTGAAGAAGGAACGAAAGGAAAGCTCTGAAAGGCTGATCATCATGCGAGAGGAAGGTGGGTGAGAGAGAGTCACGTCGTCTTGATCTTGCGGAAGAGGATGGTCGTGCAAAGAAAGCGAAAGCTTGGAGAGACATACTCTACACTTAATCATGCAATGGATGAGGCCCAGGATCGAGTTTTGAGGTACCCCATCCGATTCGAAGGACTTCCATCGTATATCTTTGGATCGCGGACGATGTCTCGTATCATGGAAGAGAGCGTAGCAAAGGCTATTCAACACCTTGACAGAAGACGATGATAGAATTTGTTTAATTATGTGAAAGACTTAACTAGTTTTTATATGTAAATTCGATGTGTTTATGAACGAAGGAATATGTTAATATTTTAAATCTGTAGATTCTTTATCTCAGGATAGATGATGTAAATAGCAGTGATGCTATCGTTTGATGTTAAAACTTTTAGTTTGAATGAATATATATCAAGTTGTTTGAGATGATGTATTATATAAGTATGTTAAATTGTTGAGTAATGTCTTAACTATTTAGAGAAATAAACAAAGATCTAATAAACATATATTTTAACAGAAATATGCCGCCAAGAAGAAGACAACAACGTCAACCAGTTCAGGAAGAGTCTACGAATAACAACAATAACGCCAATGCTAATCCTATTCAACAATTGGTTAACTTGCTAGATTGGAGCAATGAATAATCAACCTCAAGCTCCACCAAATACTACATTTAAGGATTTCAAAGGCGGTGGGACCGCTAAATTTAAAGGTTCCATGAACCCGATCGAGGCTCAAACATGGGTTATGGAAATGGAGAAGGTTTTCGACGTCGCTAGGGTTAGAGAAGACCAAAAGACCGTCTTTGCAACGTTTATGCTGAAGTCTGAAGCTAGCTATTGGTGGCAAAGCAAACAAAGTTAAGTGGAGGTGGTGAAGGTGTAATTACTTGGGAGAGATTTAAAGAGATGTTCTTCGAGATGTATTTCCCGACCAGTTCATGCAGAACCAGATGGAGGTTCAATTTCTGGAATTGAAGCAAGGAAATATGAGCGTACCTGATTATGCGGCTAGATTCAACGAGTTGGCGAGGTTCGCCCCGTATCAAGTACACACGGACGAGAGAAAAGCCAGAAGATTTGAACAAGGACTAAAGCCTTGGGTATATAGTAAGGTATCAATGTTTCAGATAAACACTTTTGTTGGAGTACTGGAAAAGGCCATCCTCGCTGAAGGTGGAAGCGATGCGGTGACCAAGTATAATCAAGAAGCGAAGAAGAAGAAGAAGAAGAAGAGAAGAAGAAGAAGAAGAAGAATAAGGTAATAACAAGATGGTGGGAGTAGCAGCATTGGGGTAGTCATAATCGAAGAGAGAAGTGGACGGATAACTCGTCAGCTGGAAGTCAACAAGGAGGGCAGAAGAAGAAGATCAAAGCGTGCTCAAGTTGCAGAAAAGCTCATTTGGGAGTTTGCATGAAAGGGAAGCGAGTGTGCTACAATTGTGGTCAGGAAGGCCACATAACACCAAACTGTCCAAACCCAAAGAAGGGTGCTTGTTTCACTTGTGGTTCGAAGGACCATCTGGCAAGAGACTGTCCTAAGAAGGGATCGGGAGGTCGGGGATCGGGAGAAAACAGGGAAACAACGGTGGAAATGCCTTAACTATCACTTGGGACCAACCATGACAAACCGAATCGCCGCCGCCAGGGACTTTCAACATGATGGTGCGGGATGCGATTCAATCTCGTGATGTGGTGTCGGTATCATTCCGATCAATAAAATTAATGCTTATGTTTTATTTGATTAAAAGGTGCTACTTGTTCCTTTATATCCGATGACTTTGCTAAAATTTAGATTTGCCTAAGGATGAATTGGATTACCCATGAACATAGAAATTGCGAATAGAGAAATAATCCTGTTAAGAAATGCGTGCATAAGAAGCGTAGAGTGGATATTAAGGGTAATATCATGAGCGTAGATCTTATCCCTATTCGACTTGGGGAATTTGACGTTATTTAGGGTATGGATTGGTTATCCAATTATGGGGCGGTAATTGACTGCCAGAAGAAGCGTATTAACCTTATGACTCCGTCAAAGGTTGTGTTTTATGGTAGCAAGTCACCTAGACAAGCGAGTTATCTGATGATGATGCAGGCCAGGAGGTTGTTAAGGCAAGGCTGTGTAGGATATCTAGCTTACATAGTCGATAGTCGTAAAGAGAATCAAAATAGATGAGATACCGATGGTGAGAGATTTTGCGAGGCGTATTTCTAGATGATTTGCGGGACTTCCTCCGGATAGAAGCGATTGAATTAAGTGATCGATTTGGCTCGAGAGCGGCTCCAATATCGAAGAACCATCATCGAATGGCACCGTAGAGATGAAAAAGAACCGATGGTCCAACTACAAAATTACTGGACAAGAAGTATATACAACCAAGTGTATCACCGTGGGGGGGGCGCCGATTTTTTTTTGTAAAGAAGAAGGATGGGACAATGCGGCTCTGCATAGACTATAGAGAACTTAATAAGGTCACGATCAAGAATATATATCCATTCTGGGGATCGACGACTTTGTTTGATCAATTGAAGGGAGGCGAGATACTTTTCAAGATAGACTTGAGAAGCGGTTATCATCAATGAAGGTGAGACCAGAGAGGATGTCTTGAAGGCGACGTTTAGAACACGATATGGTCACTACGAATTTTTGGTAATGTCGTTTGGTCTTATGAATGCTCCTGCAGCATTTATGGGACTAATGAATGGTGTGTTCAAGCCATTTTTGGACAAGTTCGTAGTGGTATTTATAGATGACATTTTGGTTTATTCAAAAACCAAGGAAGAACATGAAGAACATTTGAGATTAACATTGGAAGTATTGAGAAGGGAGAAGTTGTATGCCAAGTTTTCAAAATGTGAATTCTGGATCGAAAGGGTACAATTTCTTGGACATGTGATTGATAGAAACGGAATTTTGGTGGATCCCTCCAAAGTCGAAGCTGTAATTAATTGGGATCAGTCGAAGACACCGTCGGAAGTAAGAAGTTTTCTTGGATTAGCGGGTTATTACAGAAGATTTATTCAAGATTTTTCCAAGATCGCAACTCCATTGACAAATTTGACTAGGAAATCGGTGAAATTTGTTTGGGCGGAGAAGCGTGAGGAAAGCTTTCAAGAATTAAAGAAGAGGTTAAGTTCAGCACCGGTGTTATCTCTTCCAGATGACACAGGAAATTTTGTTATTTATAGTGATGCATCGCATAAAGGACTTGGCTGTGTCTTGATGCAAAATGGCAAAGTCATTCGTATGCATCCACGACAATTGAAGGATTACGAGAAGGATATCAGGCCCACGACTTGAGTTAGTTAGGCTGCGATTGTTTTTGCTTTGAAAATTTGAGGCACTATCTCTCTGGGGGAGAAGTGTGAAATATATCACGGACCACAAGAGTGCGAAATATATTTTCACGCGAGAAGGACTTGAATATCGTCAAAGAAGGTGGTTGGAGTTAATTAAGGACTACATTGTGAGATTTTATACCATCATCCGGGTAAAGGCGAATGTCGTTGTTGATGCCTTAAGTAGAAAGGGTCGGGAGAAGTTGATGATGTTGTTGCTGCTCGGGAGGAGCTAATTGCGAAAATGGAGAAACTGGAATTGGAAGTGAAGTATCCTATGGAGATTGATGAGAAGCTATTTCAGGATGCAATGCAGGTACAACCCTCTTGGATAAAGTTAAGGAGGCTCAACTTGGGACGAGGAATGCAAAAAAGTGATAAGGAAGATATCTGAAGGAATAAAACAAAGATTTAAGATGGATAAGGAAGGAATCTTTGAGATTTGAGACGAAATTTGGGTACCGCTTGTATACAAGAGATTAAGGAAGACATTTTGAGCGAAGCTCATAGTTCACGATATTCGATTCACCTGGTAGTACCAAGATGTACCAAGATCTTTGACAATATTTACGGTGGCCAAATTTGAAATGTGATGTTGCGAGAATGTGTTGCCAGTGTGTCGACACATCGAGAAAAGTGAAAGCAGAACATCGAGGCCAAGTGGATTACTACAACCGTTGGAGATCCCGAGAATGGAAATGGGAACATATTACAATGGACTTCGTGGGTTGGCCTTGGAGTATGACTCGGAAAAAGCTACTGACGCGATATGGGTTATCGTTGATGTGGTGACAAAATCCGCACACTTCCTTTTGATCAAAATCGATTCAACTTAGATCGGTTAGCAAGGTTATATGTGAAAGAGATTGTTTGAGGCGCGGAGTTAGGGTGTCAATTGTTTACGATAGAGATCCGCGCTTTACATCAAATTTCTAGAAACGCGTCTACGAGGAATGCATGGGAACACATTTGCGAATGAGTACAACATATCACCCCCTCAAACAGATAGAGACGAGTGAAGAACGATTTAGACATTAGAAGATATGCTAAGAGCACATGTGATGGACTTTAAAGGAAATTGGGATGATCACTACCGTTAGTAGAGTTCGGCTACAACAACGATTACCACGCTAGTATAGGCATGCCTTCTTACGAAGCGTTATCTGGCGAAAAGTCGCGAGAACTCCACTTTATTGGGATGAAGTTGGCGAAAAGACAATTGCTAGGCCCATAATTAGTACAATGAGACATCGAAATAGTCAAAGTGATCCGAAACACGATTGGTAGCATTTCTCAAGATAGAGAAGGAAAAATATGATCCATCCACACCATAAGAATGTTGAATTTGAGCCGGGTAGTTATGTGTTTTAAAGGTCTCTCCTGGAAGGAAAAGATCGAGTTCGAAAAGAAAGGGAAATTAAGCCCAAGATTCATTGGACCCTTTGAAGTTACGAGAAGGGTCGGAGAAAATTCTTATGAGGTAGCCTTACCTCCAAATTTCTCTGAGAGAATGTCCACAACGTTTTCCATGTCTCGATCCCTACGACCCTACAAACCCGATTACAAGCACGTCATTGAATATGAACCCCTACATTTAAACAAAGACTTATCTTACGAAGAAATTCTGTTCAAATTGTCGACCAAAAAAAACAAGTTACGAGAAATAAAGTAATACCTTACATTAAGGTAATTTGGAGGAACCACAATGAAAGAAGCTACGTGGGAACTCGAAGAGAATATGATGAAGAATTACCCTCATTTATTTACTTAATTTATGTATATGCGATTACGGGGACAAAATCTTTGTAAGGGGGGAATGTAATGGGTTGAATTTATTGAGTCGTGATTACGAGGACAAAATCCTTTTAAGGGGAAAAGATGTGACGAAACGAGATTTTGTAATTTAATTTTAATATTTATTGAATTAAATAAATATTTTTCGATGATTTAATTATTAGATTAAATAATTAATTGATGAAATTGTGGTAGATTAATTTAATTATATGTGTTATATTTATTAAATTAATGTGGAAAATTTTATTATCGAAGTATATGATTATGTGAGCTTATTGTATTAAAAGAAATATTTAATAAACCTATTGGTATTTTAATTAATTTAATTATTAATTAGAGATTTAATAATTTGACATTTTATTAAAAGAGAAATTTAATTATATGATTATGTGAATTTATGATAAATTATTATATTTTATTTAAGTTAAATTAAATAAATTAATTGAGTTATTTTAAAAAGGGTGTGACATTATTTAAACTATACGATAAAATAGTTATTAAATTAAATGGGATTAAGTTTTTAAAACTAGCCAAACATGGCCTTAGTGGGAGTTATCAGTAGTTACCCATGACTGGGTTAACTGATCATTATGCGCATCAGTTTCTTTTTCCTTTATTATATTACGTATTCTTTTCCTTCTTCATTTTTCTAAGTCCGGCAAAAAAGCAGAGAGAGAGAAAGAGGAGAGAGTTTGAAAGTTCGAGAGTGTTAAGAGATTGTGAGAGTTAAGAAGAAATTGGGAAAAATTTCAATCCTTCTAATCTACGCTTGGGTAATCTCTTCAACCCAATTCCTATTTTACGTCTTTTAAAGTTTTATAAAAAAATGGCTTTCAAGTTTACTGTAAAGCCTCTGTAAATTGGAAGGAGTATGGATTATGTACATATATGTGTTAAGATGTTGTTTTAATGTGTTTCTCTATGTATTAGATGGTTCTCTATCATCAGTTTGACATTATATTACATCGTATATGATTGCTTCAAAATTACAAAGTTTTGGTTTTGGCCATATGGCCCTTATACGCAACTTTAATATGTCAAACATAAATTTTTCTGTAAAATTTCCACTTGTATATGATTATGCATGCTAAAACGAACAAATTGAAACTTGAATGGTTGGATTTGGCCTTATAACGAATCCGTGGCGTTGAATTTTAGGAATTTATGTTCAACACTTCAAGAACATCAAGAACAGTACAATTTGCATAATTTAATTCTGGGATTATGTGTTTTAATGGGTTAAAATCACTCTATAAATGTTGGGTATTGATTATATATGAATTCTAACATGTGGGTATGTTTAATTTGGAGAATTAATGATTATGTAGTGTTTATTTCAATTGAATTACGTGTTCTTCGTGAATCTTGAAATTCAAAATCTGGAGTGTCGCATGGCCTCGCTACTCTCTAGTTCATTTCATGCATACATATGCCATTTCTATATATATACCATACCACGTCAGCAGCCAAGACTCAGACAATACAAAAGTGGTGCCAGCATGCATACACTTAACAGAATGTCCAAAAAATGCATTTTTCCAAAATTCAAGTATAGAAATGTGTTAGTAATCTAGTCTAATGAACATAAAAACTTGTTAGACATATAATGAGATATTAAAATGAATTTTTACCAAGTCAAGAAGACAATTACATGTTGATTGAATCGTTGATTATGTAATTAACTTGTTGTTCGTGTAGTATAATATTATATGAAAACAAGTATGGTAATTTGACTAAGTATAGTCATGAATTCGAGTTAGACAAAGAGTAAACTTATGATGTTTAATACGTTATTATTGACTGGTATTGTGAACGTAATTGATATGTAGGATTTAAATCAAAGAACGAGTTTAGTTAAAGTGTAATCTACGCACGAGGCAAGTTTCCTAACCCTACTTGTTATCGTTATATAAGTTGATTAATTCACCTTTCTACATTGAGCAAGTTCTCATTATTATTGATCAAGTCTGTCTTGTATATTAAAGTTATTAATCTTTCAAGCATGATGCTGTTATACAATACTTATTCTATTGTATACCTTTTTGAGATTCTATTCAAGTTAAGTTATAAATTATTTTTAAACCTTGTTAGACTAGCGAACCCTTTATGATTCAACTAGTCCATAGTTGATGAACGTTCTAAATTTTAGATCCCTTGATGAATTATCCAAACCAAACTTCTTTTGGTGCAGACTCGAATGTCAAATTGAGATGAACAACCTGTATAGGGGATTACTTATCGCGTTAAGCGTTAAGATATTGTGCATGTATGGTACTAAGGGCTGATCCCCTAAGTACGAGAAGAAGAGTCCATAGTCTTATGATCATTAAAGGTTTCAAGTATAACCCTTGATAACCTAGGACATAGTTCAAGGTCTTATGACCCTCGAAAATCTTTTGATTCTTGTTATTCATTCTTGATTCAAAAGTTGAGCTTTTATTTGAAGTCTTTGATTTATTCACATGTTATTATTTCATTATTATATTGTTATACTTGTGGGCAATCGTGCTCACTCTTGCGTAATAATAACATTGCGATTAAAACGAAAAGAGCGAACGAACCTTCCACTAGTAAAGGCAAGGGCAAGCTTAGCAAGTAATGAAGATTGATTATTCATGTGGTTATGTAATGATAATTAGAATTGATGTTACTTAAGACTTATTTGTTTATATTTCCTTACGAGTGATTTAAGGTTAGAGTAACACAGGACTTATTTATTATGTAGTTGATGTAACCCCATAAGGGAGATTTATTATTTCTGGTTTTGCATTTTGCATTTTTATGGGTAGATAGATGGATGATGTTTGTACAGTGAACACCAAATCCTGTGGAAATGGAAGTACCGGATTTGGGGGTGTCACAATAGGTTTGTACATTACCATCCATGTCGGTTTTCTTCTTGAAAACCCACTTGCACCGGATTGGTTTTACCCCTTCGGGTGGATCAACCAAAGTCCATACTTGGTTAGTATACATGGAAACCATCTCAGATTTTATGGCTTCTAGCCATTTCTCAGAATCTGGTCCATTCATAGCTTCTTGGTAGGAAGCAGGCTCATCCTGATCTATGAGCATCACATCGCCGTTTTGAGTCACAAGATATCCATAATATCTCTCAGGCTCTTGGCGTGTCCTACCAGATCTACGAATGCCTTGTGTAATTTGAGCAGGTTCACTTTCCACAATATCTTGTGGTTCCTGCTCACGTTCCAACTCAGGTTCAATGATATTTTATGGTTCTAGAATTTCTTCTAGTTCTACTTTTCTCCCACTGTTTCCTTTAGAGACAAATTCTCTTTCTAGAAAAATACCAGTTCGAGCAACAAACACTTTATTCTCAGAAGGTTTGTAGAAATAATACCTTTTTGTTTCCTTTGGGTATCCCACAAAATTACATTTGTCATATTTGGGTACGAGCTTGTCAGAATCCAGACGTTTAACAAATGCCTCGCAACCCCAAATCTTCATGAACGATATACTAGGACATTTCCCAGTCCACATCTCATATGATGTCTTCTGAACCGTCTTTGTAGGAACACGGTTAAGTGTGAATGCAGTTGTCTCTAGGGCATGACCCCAGAAGCTTATTGGAAGATCCGCATGACTCATCATTGATCGTACCATGTCCAACAAGGTGCGATTCCTCCTCTCAGATACACCATTCCATTGTGGTGTTCCGGTGGAGTGAGTCGTGATATAATACCACACTCCTTTAGAAGGTCATCAAAGTCTTGGCTTAAGTATTCACCTCCTCGATCGGATCAAAGGGCTTTTATGCTTTTGCCAAATTGGTTTTGAACTTCATTCTTGAATTCCTTGAACTTTTCAAAGGATTCGGATTTGTATCTCATAAGATACACATATCCATATCTACTGAAGTCATCAGTAAATGTAATGAAGTAATAAAACCTACCTCTTGCTAACGAACTTATGGGCCCACATACATCACTATGTATAAGTCCCAATACATCGTTAGCCCGTTCACTGTGTCCAGTAAAAGGGGCTTTAGTCATCTTGCCTAATAAATAAGACTCGCATTTCTCATATGATTCAAAATCAAATGAATCCAAGAACCCATCTTTATGGAGTTTGGATATGCGTTTCTCATTTATATGGCCTAAACGACAGTGCCAAAGATATGTCAGATTTGAATCATTTGATTTAAATCATTTTGTATGTATGTTATAGATATGCATTTCTAAATCAAGAATATAGAGACCGTTAAACAATTGTGCAACACCATAGAAAATATCATTTAAGTAAAACAAACAACGATTGTTCTTTATTATAAATGAAAAACCTTTCTTGTCCAAACAAGAAACATAAATAATGTTTTTGCTTATAGCAGGCACATAATAACAATCCTCTAATTCTAATACTAGCCCAGAGGGAAAAGATAAATGATAAGTTCCTACGGCCAGTGCATCAAATTTTGCTCCATTTCCAACTCGTAGGTCAACCTCTCCTTTTGCCAAAGTCCTACTCCTTTGAAGTTCCTGCACATTAACACAAATGTGAGAACCACATCCAGTATCCAATACCCATGGTGTAAAAGTAGACAAGTTGACTTCTATAAAATATATACCTGAATCAGAAGTCGCACTTCCTTTACTTTTCTTCACATCTTCCAAATAAGCATGACAGTTCCTCTTCCAATGTCCAAGTTTTCCACAGAAGTGACACTCACCTTCTTTAGCCACCCCACCTTTAGGTTTTAAAGCCTGTTTGGTTTTGGAATTGGGTTTGGCAAAAGATTTAGATCCTATCTTCTTCTTGCCTTTCTAATTTCCCTTAGCATTCCCCTTTTGCACCATCATTATGGGAGCGGGTCCTGCCTTTTTCATGTTGTTGTCGGTAGTTCTTAACATGCTCAACAACTCAGTAAGTGGTTTCTCAATTTCATTCATAAGATAGTTCATAACAAATTGAGAGTAGCTGCTGTTCAAAGATTACAAAACAAGATTAGTTTGGGCTTCCGGAGTGATTGGAAAACCCAACCTATCAAGATACTCAATATACCCAATCATTTTCAGCACATGTGGACCAACTGGATCACGTTCACCCATCTTGCAGTGATACAACGCCTTGCTTGTATCATACCTCTCCTGTCGAGCATGCCCTTCAAATAATTTCTTGAGATGCTCGATCATCTAATAAGCATCCTTCAACTCATGTTTCTTCTGAAGCTCAGCGTTCATGGTTGCTAGCATGAGACAACTCACGTCCAGAGCATCATCTTAATGCTTCTTGTAAGCATTATGCTCCATACGATGGTGCGGATGACGATTGGTCTTTGCAGAATGGGCCCATCAAGGACATATAGCTTGCGCTCTTGTTTGAGGACAATCCTCAAGTTCCACTCAGCTTGTCCTTCTCAAGGACTGATCGTAGTGAAAGACTACTTGTGTTGTTGTTTTTGCCATTGATATCTACAATTTATAAGTGCAAAAAATAATAAGTCAAATTGTAGAGTTGATATTATGTAATTGATAATAGGATATTCAAAACATACCTTCTACTATTTTATTCAAATTAGTGGCCCTCACCATTAATTCGGAAATCATTTTCTATTAAATCTTTCTAGTGAGCCAATATCAATATTCCATTATGCCTTAAGTTAGCTTTGGTTAATCTCTTAAAACACAATTATTTAGGTAGACAACCATTTGTCAATTATATCATGTATAAATCTTGGATAGTTTGGTAAACAACATTTGTTTCTAGTCCATCTAATGGTACCTACCAAACTCCATGCCTCTAAGTCCACAATCCTATTGAGATAACTTAGTTAAGTCGGGCCCAATGATTTTAACAGTTTGGATATCATAATTATCCTATCGCATCTTACCTAAATAAATAGGGTACTTTGCTTTGGCAAACCTACATCCATTGATCAAGGTCTTGATGAGTGTTATTCATTGGAAGACATCTGATTTAGACTTAATAATTTAGTGAGGGATTTTATAACTTAATTTAGATCTTACCAATTTTAATCTTATTAAGCATGCACATTATTTATTATATTATATCGCATACAAGCATAAATAAAGTGCAAAATTAAATGTGTCACAGTTATGGCCCAATCCACTGTCAATCTTTTCAAGCTAATGAAAGATTGAAGGTCAATCTAAGGTGGTAAAAGATCTCAAAATAATAGCTTCCTTGGATCTTCCTCATACAAGTTCCTCCTCTCCATCATCATCTTTCCATTGTGTTCTCCATCTTGTCATCTTCATCGATTATAGATTATTACATGACATAAAGAAACCTCGAGTTACATTCGAGGGGATTTAGATGAGAAGAGAATATTACATTAGAATTTATAGAAAGGCACGACATGCAAGCCGTATTTCAAAACCAAAAACCACTAACCTATGGGTCAAAAGGTCAAAAGGCCATAACTATGCACTATGTATATCTAAATAAGCACATAACAAAATATATATATAATCAAAGAAAACTATATATCAAATATTGGGGTCACGACCATCGTGCGCTACGACGGGGGGTCCAAGGGGGGGTCTCCCCCTAGCGTGGTCGGGGGCAGCACCCTTGGAAATTTTTTTTGAACTACAATCTGTATTGTAGAATTTTTCTATATGAAACTCTGAAATAATTCCATAATCATATCAAATCTGCTATAACACACACACAATAACAGTACACCCAGAACATATCATATATGTCAAGTTTTGATTAATCATATTAATACGAATAACAGTACACCCAGAACATATCATATATGTCCAGTTTCGATTAATCATATTAAAACGAATCTGCATGCTTCTAATTCGATTAGAACAGGTGTATTATTCTTCCACCTTCTAAGATACGATTAACAGAATTATCATATACATGTATATATATTACAGATAAAATCAAAATACCAGAATACGCATATAGCAGAATATCATATATTCAATTTCAGATTGGTAAACATGCATCATCATATATCATATACATCGAATACAATTAAAACACTTAATCTGAAGTAATCGTTTTCGCAAGTAGCTCTGATACCACTGTAGGGTTTCAACACAAAAACGCACAGCAGAAATAGAACAATTTAAAGCAATTTCAAAACCCTAAATACAGGATCCATGCGAAAACATAATAATTCAGTGTTTAGATATTATACCGATTATAGAATTTTTTGAAACTCTTTGAATCTCCAACACAATTCCTCACGGTACTACGTCTCTACGGTATCCACACGAACGCACGCGAATCGTCACACGATTCTGCATTAAAGGGAGTTCTGGTACTAGCCACCAAAGGAACAAGATTTTCGAAAACTTTTTCTCTAGTCATTCTCTAAGAGTGGCTAGGGTTTTAGGTTAATGATATGTTCCTAATATGGCTGCTACATATCATATATATAGCGGTTAAAAAGAATTAATCAAAAATCTAATTAAAATAAAATCCAAATATATATATATATATATATATATATATCTTAATTAAGTCTTACTTAATTAATATACCCATATATATAAATTATCCTATTAAATTAAATTCATAATTTAAATAATATCAATCATATTGACATATTTAAATCTTTACAATTTAAACTAATTCCCTTTTAATTACGTTCTATGTATGTGACCCTATAGGTTATTATTACGTTGGCAATAATTTTAAAATCATATTACAAAATTATAAATAGTGAGCGGCATCTAGTAATGCATCACTACTATCCAAGTAATAATAAGATCGATGATTCGATGTAACCTTTTTGTGACCAATGTTTCAATGTAATTTAATCCTGTTAACCTTAATATCTTAGATTAAACTCGAGTCATGGAATATGTCATACTCTTCATAATTTAATTTGAGTTTTTCTTGATCAATGAGTAAACTATATGAAACAAATCATTATTTGAGCATGGCCATGTATTTCATAGTCCTACTCAATCAAGAGGCCTATGGATATCACCCCTAATATATAGGAGAGTTAAATTCCATCTAGATCACTCATATTCCTCACACGATTCATGATGTACTCAATAATCATCCTTATAGTCCACCCTATTAAAGGTGACATTTGATGATATCAAAGTACATAAATTCCCGTATAGTAATATAGTGATTTCAGGTCAGAGGATCATTACATCATTGTCACTATGAGAATCGCTAATGACACTTCGCATAATGCTCCATATAGAATTCTCATGGTGGGTCTGTCCAGTACATCGTTCTCTAACACATACCTATGCATTGACTTAATATCTCATATATTTATGACCAATGAGATTTGGTCATCAGCCAATCCACATACTAGCCTCAATGCATCATTGGTGTCCTATCAACAATGATACTCGACTAGGGACTTTTAAGAGCAATGATACTAATTGTAATTATATAATCTCATGTTCAAGTCACAAACTTGAAACTATATAATTTGTATCACTATTTTAAGGAATTTTATTATGTTAACATTTATATAACGCATTTAATAAAACCATAATAAAATCATTCATTTATTCAATCAAATATAATATCAAAATGTTAAGCAATTATATCAAATAATTGGCCTCTAGGGCATAAACTCTAATAGTAATAAGTGTGGTAATTTGACTAAGTATAGTCATAATCCGAGTTAGACGAAAAGAATGAACGTGTGATGACTAGTACATTATAATTGACTGGTATTGTGGATATGAATGGTATGTAGGATTAAATCGAGGAACGTGTATAATTAACGTATAATATACGTACGAGGCAAATTTCCTAACCCTACTTGTTATCATTATTCAAGTTTATAAATTACCTCGAGCAAATTCTCGTTACTATTAATCAAGTTCAATTTGTTATATTAAAGATTATTTATCTTTTCAAAGTATGATTCTGTTATACAATACTTGTTCTATTGTATACCTCTTGAGATTGTTATTCAATTTAAATATCATTTATTGTTGAACCTTGTTAGACTAGTGAACCCTTATTGATTCTACTAGTCTATAGTTGATGAACGTTCTAAATTTCAAAACCCTTATTGATTTATCCAAACCAAACTTCCTTTGGTGTGGACTCTAATGTCAAACTGAGATGAACAACCCTGCATAGGGATTACTTATGCGTTAGCGTTAAGATATTGTTCACAATATGGTACTAAGGGCTGATCCCCCTAAGTACGAGTAGAAGAGTCCTTAGTCTTATGACTGTTAAAGGTTTCAAGTATAACCCTTGATAACCTAGGACATAGTTCAAGGTCTTATGACCCTGAGAAATCTTTTGATTCTTGTTATTTATTCTTGATTCAAAAGTTGAGCTTTTATTCCAGAAGTCTTTGATTCAAAAGGGTGATATTTGAAAATTTTGCAAAGTAAGCAAGTTGATATAAAATATTCGTTGGGTCGGGGAATATTCGATTGGTAGGGGATTATTCATTTTAACAAGGAATATTCGTTTTAACAGAGAATATTCGTACGACGGTACAATTATTGGTGGACCCCACAACAGAAGTATTTTCGTAGTTAGAAAACGACATAAATATCATTTTATAAAAATAACGACGAAAATTTTACCGTTAACTGTTGAACGACCCGGTGGTAAAAGTAAAGTAATACGCGTGGTTGCACAGTAGCACACAGTATTGATTATTGATGCTTACGTAAGAAGCCACTCAGTTTACTCAATTATTGCTACAGTAATTGTTGCATAGTATCTCACGTTATTTGATTCAATTATTGTCACAATATCATCTGCATAATATTTTATATTATTAAATCAATAATTGAGACAACAAAGTTATTCATATTATTATTTGCAATATTGACAATGTCTAGAAAGTTCTGTCGAGGAGAGGTTTTGTAAGACCCCAACTTTTATGAATAAAGATTAATTTTTCTCGAAATATAATTTTGAATATTATGTTGTGGATTTGATATAATGTTATAGTTGTGGGTATTATTTACAAATTTTGCAAAGTAAGAAAGTGGTAATATAATATTCGATTGGTCTGGAATATTCGCTTTTAACAGGAATATTAAATGCGATGGCACAATCATTAGTGGACCCCATTAACGGAAGTATTGTCGTAGTTAGAAAAAGCATGTAATTATCTTATTATAAAATAACGGCAAAAGTTTTACCGTTAAACTGTTGAACTCTTCAGAACGCCCCCAATTCGGGTATCTTCCAACCCGACGAGATGGTGCTACTACGGTTGCTTCTGATTCACATAAACATTCAATTGAAGTGCCTCAAAAGAACGTATATGTCTTATATATATATCAAAAGAATATTTACATTCCCAGGTTCTTCACAACTATTACATTGTCTTTGTCATAATATCAATATTATTCCTTACAAAATCTATACTATTACAAATGCAATCTACAGGTTCGCTTTCGCCTTCCCTTTATCCTTGCCGGATCCATCGGTCCATTCTGTCTTAGCTGCATTCATATGGTTCAAGCAAGAATGAGCCTAACTAGCTCAGCAAGCACAACAATTCTAGTAAAATAGCATGCTTGAAATATATGAATCGTATATCTTCAATAACTGAACAATAGTTATGAAGTACAATTGATAATTCAAAATAATACTTCTTTTCATTCAAAACGTTTTACAACAACAATATTCAGTAAAACATCAATTCCGGTTCAAAACCCTAAGCATTTCGTTAGTACTTTGAAAAGGACATCCCGACACGAAGTCCGTAAGTTCGGTATAGCTTACGAGCAGGTCTAGGTGATCAGCTTATAGTACTCTATGTTGATCAACACTACATTCATTAAACGTGTATACGTTTAAGTTGTGGCAACCTCACGTGCCTGTCGTTTGACGACAAAACAATTTGAGCATACACCATCTACTTTTGAAAACCACAACAATATTAGTTCGGTAAATCCTTATCAACACTTGATAGAATAACATAGCATTCGTCTAGCCGAAAGGATTGGCTTTGACATTCCTCAAATACTAACTTATGCGAAGAATACATGAATCACAAAGACTTGTCCAGATCGAACTGGAACAAGGGTTAGAGTACTTGCCTTTAGCGTCTGCTACAATTTATAACACGTGTACTTTACGTCTTTAAGGTCTCTACATTAGATGACAGCATAACATAGAACATTAGGTCATGAATGATCATATATGGTTCCTAAAGAATCTTACCCTACTTCTCAATCTAATTACATATTAGATTTGTTATTATAGGTTCCGGCTTTCTGTTACGTCATTCCTACATTCATAAGTAATTGACTTAACTTAACTCTAAGTGTTCATGCTTAAGACTTAATTATGTCTTAACAATGTTTCATTAAGATCTTCCTTTAATTGTTTATCAATTACTAACCATGCTCTACATGTAAACATTCATTATAGTATTGGTCTTGAGGTCAAGGCGCTATACGACTTTTACACTTGGTGTCATACTTAGCATCCACCTATTATCGCTTAGAACCTGGACTGTAACAATGCATGTAGTCTAAGTCTTAAGTTAATGGTCGCGCTGTGGCGCCACTCTCCAGAAAGTTATGGCTTTTCTCGGCTAAGTTCGGTCTTCATATGCATGGCGAAATGGCCTTAATGGGTCATGGCATGCCATTTCTTCAGGCACCGTAAAATTTTCACAGACTTCAAATTTTGTGAGATTCCCGGACTCGTAACTTCTTCGTTATTAGTCCGAATTGGATTGTTCAAGAGCCTACGGTTCATAAATCACGTACTCTATGTATTCATTCAAGAATTTTATCTCTTCGACTTCGTTTGCTAAAATTCCACCTATTAGTTCATTTTTAACGAAAACGATAAACGTTCGTGAACGTTCAACGCTCGTTTCTTCGTTCTAAGTCGGAATCCGCCATTTTCGAGTCCGCAACTCTATAATGCCAAATATGACTTGCCTCCATCAAAACCCACGCTTCCATTGTCAAACACAAAATCGACTTCCATTCCGAGAATTTCACGAATTCGACGATTATCGATCGTCGCAATTCCTATTAAACATCAATACTAATCATTCTAAGTGGATTTTAATCAACAAGTAGACATTACAAGTTACTTATTACACCAACTTAATATAAGGTATGTTTTAACTTATTCTCTTAAGCCAATGACGTATTTCACTTATTAAGTACAATTCTCATGCTTATGACAACAAATGGAAATTCTTCATAAGTTCATCAACTTATTTAGGTTCAAGTTGCTTATTCAACTTATTCAGCTCAAGTTCATTCATCAATGACTTCTTACATGCTATCATCAAACCTTCTCACTTCTCTATCAATCCTATTGTGATAGAGATGGAAGAGACAATATAATTTACCTTTGATGATTACTTCAATTGCTTTGGAAATCTACTAAGGAAAGGTTAAGCTCAAAGTGCTTATTGACTCTAACAAATAAGTTGTTTATCTTGAGAGGAGTTGGATGAAATTTAAACAACCAACTTAAGAAATAAAGCTTGGTATTTATAGGCAACCCAAATTGAGGGCACTATGGACATTTAGGCCATCCCACCTCCTTAGTTAACCTCCTCAACTTCCACCTCCTTACTATTCATAACCTAGCAACCAAGTAACTTGCTAGCTACAACACTTTTTCATCACATAAAGTACTTGGTTACCACATCACCCATGGGTTGCCCCATGGATCCTACTTTACCCATTGGATCATCCTTTGGGCTTAGTGCTTAATTCAATTAACTTATCTTTGGGCTTGTATTAATCTACCAAGGGCTTTGTGTTATTACTACTTGGGCTTTAGAAAAATAATCCCACATAGGTTTACATCTTATACATATTGGACTTGCTCTTTATACAATATCCACCATTCCATTTCATTAGATTATTAATACATACATTCTCAATTTAAGTCCGTATGCGAATTATTGCGTTTTTCATACTTAGATTATTATTACATAATCCATCACGTCTTGATATTCTAATGTTACGTATTTCTCGGAAGTTCAAAAATAATTCTTGAGCGGTAATTGGTGAATAGTGTTTTTCGTAAACTTTCTCAGAAAATCTTTATTTTCGTCTTGAAAATTCAAACACTTTAATTCTCTCACGTGGTTCGAATACAACAGTCTTCCGACATTTCTAGGTTATAAAACGACATACATCTTATTAACACATATAATAACAAATAATATCATTTTATTCATTATTTAATTCTTTCAAATATTTTTAAAAGGATCTCAAATTTCTGCGTTACATTCTTCCCCTTATAAAGATTCTCATCCCCGAATCTACTTCTATATCACTCAAACAAAAGAGGATAATTCTTTTTCATCCTTTCTTCAAGTTCCCACATTGCTTCTTCCACATCGTGGTTCTTCCATAACACCTTTACTGATGATATTACCTTGTTTCGCAGAACTTGCTCTTTTCTATCGATGATTTGAATCGGCATCTCTTCATAAGTTAAATCTTTCTCGATTTGAATAGGCTCAAATTCTATCACGTGTTTGTAAGGACGTAGCACTGAAACATGGAATACATTATGTATTCGCTCTAGGTCTGGAGGTAATGCTACCCTATAAGCTACCTCACCTACCTGTTCTAATACCTCAAAAGGTTCTATAAACCTTGGGCTTAGTTTTCCCTTCTTTCTAAAGCGTATCTTTCCTTTCCAGGGAGATACCTTTAGAAATACGTACGAGCCTAACTCAAACTCTCTATTCTCTCGATGTAAGTCTGCAAATTTCTTCTATCTATCTTGAGCTGTGACAAGACGCATACGTATCAACTTTACCACTTTCGCTGTTTGCTGCACCAATTCTGGTCCTAGCATTCAGCGTTCTCCCGCTTCATCCCAATATAACGGCGTTCTGCATTTCCTTCCACACAAAGCTTCATACGGCGGCATACCTATACTTGCATGATAACTATTGTTATACACAAATTCTACTAATGGTAGATGATCATCCCAACTACCTTTGAAATCCATGACGCAAGATCTCAACATATCTTCTAACGTCTGAATTGTCCTCTCACTCTGTCCATCTGTTTGTGGATGATATGTCGTACTCAACTTCAACTGCGTCCCCAACTATTCTTGAAGACTTCTCTAAAAGTTCGACGTGAATCGTGGATCACGATCTGACACTATCGAAACAGGTGTTCCATGTCTGGAAATAATTTCCTTAACATAGAGTGTAGCTAATTGATCTAAGTTATACTTAATTCGAATTGGCAAAAAGTGAGCTGACTTCGTCAATCTATCCACTATTACCCAAATCGCATCATATCCCTTCTGAGTCGTTGGAAGTCCCACCACAAAGTCCATCGTGATATTGCATGGGGTATTATTTCTTTCGTATTCATGAAGAGATTTATTTTCTTTCAATATTCGTAAGGGTTGTTATTCCATTCTTTATTATTCTGTTGGAATAACCTGTCTGTGCGGTCTATCGCATGCCTGGTGAATTCTTTTGTTATTCCATTATTTATTATTCTGTTGAAATAACCTATCTGTGCGGTCTATCGCATGCCTGATGAATTCTTTTGTTATTCAATTCTTTATTATTCTTTTGGAATAACCTGTCTATGCGGTCTATCGCATGCCTGGTGAATTCTTTTGTTATTCCATTCTTTATTATTCTGTTGGAATAACTCGTTCGCATGCGATCTATCGCATGCATGGTGAATTCTTCCTTTATTCCGTTCTTTATTATTCATTGGAATAACTCGTCTATGTGGACTACCGCATGCCTGGTGAATGATCCTTTGTATTCATTCCTTATTAAATTGTGGAAATGATCTGTCTACGTGGATTACCGCATGGCGGGAAAAAATCCATTTGCAGTTTCATATATTCTATTATACTCAGTTGGTTAAAGTTTTGGCTTTTATACTCCATGAAATTAGTAGAATATCCTGGATATTTGCGCTTCATCTAGTATATTTTCATGGAAATATTCTTCTGAGAATTATTGAATTTTACTCCACAAAACAGTATCATGTTGACAATTTGGACATTATTGATTTCTGGATAAATTAAATTATAAATCTTTAAAAATTTATCCTTGAACATGTTTTATTGAATTCTTATATCATTGTCATCATCCTCATGTTTATAATATGTTGAAAGTCATTTGTGGCCTGTAGTGCATAGATGGACTTGGTATGATTATGACCACGGATTATTCGGTATAATCATGACCGTAATGTTATAAATGATGTGGTAAAAGTCCTCATTGGCCGTAGTGCATTGATGGACAGTTGTTGGAATGATAATGACCATTGATGAATACACGAATATCCTTGGCCCATAGGGAATGGATAATTTATGGTCGTGATACTAATGAATATCCTTGGCCGTAGTGCAGGGATGATGTGGTTTATTTATTAAGCTGAGTCTCAACGATAAAAGTGATGAAAAACCTTTTAAATCATAGAAGATAGTAGATTTTATTCTCTACTTGACTCTTCTAATGGATTGCTTGTTCATTTGCAGCTTAAACTTGATGTTTGTTATATTTTATCAGTTTAACACTGTTGAAGGCTAATGATAAATTATTCTGCATTATCTTAGTCATAATATTTCTTACTGGGCTAGTTGAGCTCACACTTTCTTTCACTGTTCTCTTCAGGAAATGAGAATATAGCTAAGACGAGTCGGGGAACGGATTGACGGTTCAGATGGTTGTTTTAGTAGTCCTCACTATTCTATAAAATAGTGTGACAATAAATGTAATGAGGACTCCATTGAGTGTGGATATTGTCTAGATGACAATATTCTTATTAAAACTCTTAGATTATGTTTTGTCGTATTTTACACGACTGTTGTATAATTAAGTTGTATTTGAATTTTGTACCATGTATTTGGCGACTCAAGATGGGTGATGTATACCTATTTTGGGGCGTCACAGTTGGTATCAAAGCTTAGGGATATGATCCTTGGCTGAGATGTGAGACAAGAACTAGGAGGGGAGAGACGGGGAATTCCTTCGCTAATATGACCTACCTAAGTTTATTTGGTATTTAATTGGTCAGTCAGAGTATAGGAATAATATGTGACATGTCAATTAACCCTTGTTTTGTAGCAGTATTTGAAAATGACATCTGAGAATATTGAGAATAGCAATGGAGCACAGGAGACCGTTGAGTCACCACAGATCAACACCCAGGATAATGTGCATCAAGAAGGCAATAATCCTCAGGTGAAAAACAACACCGACCAAATTATGAACGACCGAATTTTTAGGAGCTTTCTGCAATTCGTGCAACATCAGGCAAGAGAGACTCATGTCCAAAATACAGGTGGAAACACTGGCAACTATCGGATGATCACCGCTAAACAGTTCAAGGAGCTGGGACCACCGGAGTTTATTGGAGAGCCAAAACCACTTAAGGCGGAGACGTGGATAAAGCAGATCACCAAGATATTTGATGTCTTGGGATGCTTCGAGGAGTAAAAGGTTCCCTTTGCCACCTTTATGTTGCGAGGAGAGGCAGATTAATGGTTGGAATCGGTAAAGCGTACTCAATCTGCCGCAGTGAAGATGTCTTGGGAGAAGTTCCAAGAACTATTCAACGACAAGTACTTTCCCGAAAGTATTCTTCACATGAAAGAGGTAGAGTTCATCAAGTTGGAGCAGAACAATATGATCGTGTCGTCGCAATACTGGTTAAGTTTGTCGAGTTGTCCCGATTTATGCTTCACTTGGTTGATAATGAGGAGAGAATGACGCAGATGTTTCTAAGAGGTTTGAAACCCGAGATATGTCAATATCTAATTTCTCATAAACTGTGTTTGTATTCAGATATTGTAAATAGGGCTCAGTTATTGGAGCGCGATAACAAGTCAACCCAACCAAGAGAAAGCAGCCGACAAAATGATAATACTAGTGGTAGCAGTCATCGAAGCGGTGACAACAAACGTGGAGGGAATCAACATGCCAGAAATGGTAACCACTTCGATGGTAATCATGGCCAAGACAATAAAAGTGGACATTTCAAGAAGAGGAGATTCAACAATGATGGAAAGACGTCATCACCAGCACCCGTTATTAAGGAAAAAGAACGACCACCTATCATATGCTTCAAATGCGGAGGGGAGGGACACATCAGTCCAAACTGCTCGATGCCATCCAAAACGTGTTATAATTGTGGAAGAGAAGGTCACCTAGCCCGATTTTGTCATGCACCGAAGACAACTCTAGTTGGAACGGTGACACAAAATGTCGTCCCAGACAAGTCAAAACCAGTAGTTCAAGGGAGAGCGTTTGTTGTGACCTCCCAGAAAGCAAAGAACCCAAACGAGGTCATCACGGGTAAGCTTATCATAAACTCTAGTGAAGTCTATACATTATTTGATACTGGTTCTACCCATTCTTTTATTTCTCCTACTTGGGCTCAACGTTTAAATTTGACTCCGGAGAACTTAGACTTTGACTTATCTGTGGAAACTCCGTTGGGAGAAACGTTCATTACATCCACTGTTTATAAGTCTTGTTTGGTTCAAATCGGTACCCTCACATTATCTGTCGATCTTATTTCATTGAAAATACTTGCATTTAACGTGATTCTAGGGATTGATTGGTTAACTACTCATCATGCAAAAATTGATTGTTTTCTTAAGGTTGTTAGCTTTCATATTCTTAACCAACCTATTATGCGAATTCAATAAACCAAACCATTAAAATCAATCACGGTCATCTCAAGCCATAAAGCTATTCGTTTATTGAAAAATGAATGTCAAGCTTTCTTAGCTCATGTCACAGATTTAAACAAAAATACGTTAGATTTGAAAGATATTTCTATTATTAATAAATTTCTTGACGTATTCCTTGAAGAACTTCCTGGGCTACCCCTAGAGTGTGAAATTGAATTTTTTATCGACCTTGAATCCGGTACAAAACCCATTTCCAAAGCCCCATATCGAATGGCTCCTATTGTCCCGGTTTGCATCTCACTTAGTTGATAATGAGGAAAGAATGACGCGAATATTTCTAAGAGGTTTGAAACCCGAGATACGTCAATACCTTATCTCTCATAAACTGTGTTTGTATTCAGATGTTGTGAATAGGGCTCAGTTATTGGAGCACGATAACGAGTCAACCCAACCAAGAGAAAGCAGCTGGAAAAATGATAATACTAGTGGTAGCAGTCATCGAAGCGGTGACAATAAACGTGGAGGGAATCAACATGCCAGAAATGGTAACAACTTCTGTGGTAATCATGGCCAAGACAATAAGAGTGGACATTTCAAGAAGAGGAGATTCAACAATGATGGAAAGACGTCAGCACCAAAGACCGTTGTTAAGGAAGGAGAACGACCACCTATCATATATTTTTTAAATGCGGAGGGAGGACACATCGGTCAAACCTGCGCGATCACGATCCAAAGCGTGTTATAATTGTGGAAGAGAAGGTCACCTAGTCCGATTTTGTCGTGCACCGAAGACAAGTCCAGCTGGGATGGAGGCACTAAAGGCCGTCACAGAAAAGTCAAAACCGGTAGTTTAAGGGAGAGTGTTTGTCGTGACCTCCCAGAAAGCAAGGAACCCGAACGAGGTCATCACGGGTAAGCTTATCATAAACTCTAGTAAAGTATATACCTTATTTGATACCGGTTCTACCCATTCTTTTATTTCTCCTACTTGCGCTCAACATTTAAATTTGACTCCGGAAAAATTAGACTTTAACTTATCTGTTGAAACTCCGTTGGGAGAAACCTTCATTACATCCACTGTTTATAAGTCTTGTTTGGTTCAAATCGGTAACCGCACGTTACCTGTCGATCTTATCTCCTTAAAAATACTTGCATTTGACGCGATTCTAGGGATTGATTGGTTAACTACTCATCAAGCTAAAATTGATTGTTTTCGTAAGGTTGTTAGCTTTCATATTCCTAATCAACCTATTATACGAATTCAAGCGACCAAACCATTAAAATAAATCACGGTCATCTCAAGCCATAAAGTTATTCGTTTATTGAAAAACGGATGTCAAGTTTTCTTAACTCATGTCACAGATTTAAACAAAAATACGTCAGATTTGAATGATATTTCTATTGTTAATAAATTTCCTGACGTATTCCCCGAAGAACTTCCTAGCCTACCCCCGGAGCGTGAAATCAAGTTTGGTATCGACCTTGAACCTGGTACAAAACCCATTTCTAAAGCCCTATATCGAATGGCTCCTATTGAACTTCAGGAGTTAAAAATCTAACTACAGGAATTGTTAGACATCAGTTTCATTCATCCTAGTACGTCTCCTTGGGGTGCTCTTGTTCTATTCGTAAAGAAGAAAGATGGAAGTATGCGACTTTTATTGATTATCGGGAGTTGAATCATGTCACCATCAAAAATAGGTACCCATTGCCTCGCATTGATGACCTGTTTGACCAGTTGCAAGGAGCCAAATTCTTTTCAAAGACCGATCTTCATTCCGGATATCATCAGTTAAAGATTAGAACCGATGACATTCCAAAGACGGCTTTCAGAACTCGGTACGAGCATTATGAATTCCTAGTCATATCTTTTGGATTGACTAATGTTCCTGCTGCCTTCATGGATATGATGAACTGAGTATTCAAGGAATATTTATATCGTTTTGTGGTTGTCTTTATTGATGACATTCTCATTTACTCCAAAAGTCGTAAAGATCATGAGCAACACTTGAGGCTGATACTACAAAAGCTTCGTGAGAACAAATTATATGCTAAGTTAAAGAAATGCGAGTTCTGGCTTGAGGAAGTAGCATTCCTTGGGCACGTGATATCAAATTATGGAATATCCGTCAATTTGACAAAAGATCGAAGAAATTCAAAGTCGGAGAACAACCTAAGTCGATCAAGTACGTAGCTTTACGGGCTTAAACTGGTTATTATCGGAGATTCGTGGAAGGATTTTCTTGAATCGCTACTCCATTAACTCAGCTGACTAGAAAAGATAA
The DNA here is from genome assembly GCA_020205605.1 of Panax ginseng. NCBI lineage: Eukaryota > Viridiplantae > Streptophyta > Magnoliopsida > Apiales > Araliaceae > Panax > Panax ginseng. The sequence continues at coordinate 26,970,102 of CM035142.1, forward strand.
AAAATTCTGTTGGAGCGAGGAATGTGACAAGAGTTTTCAAGAACTCAAAAGGAGACTCATTTCAGCACCTGTTCTAACAATACCATCTGGTTCGAAGGGATTTGACATCTACAACGATGCTTCAGGTAGAGGGTTAAGATGTGTTCTCATGCAACATGGGAAAGTCATAGCCTATGACTCACGACAACTCAAAGAATATGAGAGGAATTACCCTACTCATGATCTAGAGTTGGCAGCTGTCGTCTTCGCACTTGAAATCTGGAGGCATTACCTGTATGGGGAGAAAGTGGAGATCTATACGGATCATAAAAGCCTCAAATATTTCTTCACTCAAAAGGTACTCAACAAGCGGCAATGACGTTGGCTTGAGTTGTTGAAAGATTACGATCATACAATTCAATACCATCCTGGAAAAGCTAACGTGGTAGTTGACGCATTGAGTAGAAGATCATATGCGGGTACGAGTGCGATATTGTCAACGCAAAGGCCCATTTTGTATGACTTGAAAAGGATGGAGATAGAGTTAAAGACTCCAGGGACCCACATGATGATGGCAAATATACGAGTAGAACCGACTTTAATTGATAAAGTTAAAGCTGCTCAAGCTACGGACCTGGAGCTGATGCGTATGAAGAAGAAAGTAAAAGAAGATGTTGTTCCGGAAGAAAGAATTGATGAGGAAGGAATACTTCGAGTCAACTCCAAAATTTATATTCCAAATGACCCTGATTTAAAGTATAAGATCATGATGGAGGCGCACAACACACCGTTTGTAATCCATCCTGGGAGTACCAAAATGTATCGTGATTTTTGACATACATTTTGGTGGAGCAATATGAAGAGAGAGGTAGCAGAGTTTTTCTCAAGGTGTCTAACTTGTCAACGAGTCAAGGCGGAGCATCATGTGCCAAAAGGTCCATTGCAACTACTTGAAATTCCAAAATGGAAGTGGGAGCACATTACCATGGATTTCGTTACTGGTCTTCCCAAGGTTTCTCAAGGTATAGATGCGATTTGGGTCATTGTTGATAGATTGACAAGGTCTGTTCATTTCTTACCTATACGAGAAACATATTCACTTGAACGTCTTGCTCGTATATACATAAATGAGATTGTAAGACTGCATGGCATGCCAGTATCCATAGTTTCTGATCGAGACCTAAGATTCACTTCACGATTTTGGGTTAGTTTGCAAAAAGCTATGGGCACGGATTTAAGATTTAGTTCGGCATATCATCCTCAAATGGACGGGTAGTCGGAGAGGACTATTCAAACTCTTGAGGATTTATTAAGACTCTGTGTCCTTGACTTCAAAGGAAGTTGGGACAAGTTCTTACCATTAGTAGAATTCTCCTACAATAACAGTTATCAAGCAAGTATTGGCATGGCTCCATTTGAGGCGTTATACGGACGCAAGTGTCGTTTTCCAGTATGCTGGGATGAGGTAGGTGAAGCAACATTGTTGGGACCAGATTTGGTACGTATGACTACGGAAAAGATTCAAATGATCCGACAATGTATAAAAACCTCACAAGATCGATAAAAGAGTTATGTTGATTTTCATCGAAAGGACGTGGAGTTCAATGTTGGAGATCATGTGTTGTTACGTGTTGCTCCATGGAAAGGAGTTACGAGATTTGGAAAGAGAGGAAAGCTCAATCCTCGATTCATTGGGCCATTCAAAATCCTCCATCGAAAGCGAGAATCATGGCTTTATAGACTTGCGTTACCGCCAAGTATGTCTCGTGTTCATAATGTTTTTCACATATCTATGTTACGTAAATATGTGGAAGACCCGAACCACATTATGGAGTTAGAACCGGACGAAATAGCGGAAGATTTAACGTATGAAGAGGTACATGTTAAAATCTTGGATAAGAAGGAACATATTCTACGCTCCAAGATTATACCTCAAGTCAAAGTTTTGTAGAGAAACCACGATGTTGAGGAAATGACCTGGGAGTTAGAATCTGAAATGAAATCAAAATATCCTCACCTCTTTGTCATACCAGGTATGTACACCAATTTCGAGGACGAAATTTCATAAGGAGGGGAGGTTGTAAGACCCCGAATTATATGAAATGAAAGTATCTAATTTTCTTATAATTATTATTCTATTTAATAAATGGTTAAATTGATAAAAAAAAGGTTAAAGTTAAGGGTGATATTTGAAAATTTTAAAAAGTAAGCAAGTTGATATAAAATATTCGTTGTGTCGGGGAATATTCGATTGGTCAGGGAATATTCATTTTAACAGGGAATATTCGTACGACGGTACAATCATTAGTGGACCCCTCAATGGAAGTATTTTCTGTGACGCCCCCAAAATAGGTATACATCACCCATCTTGAGTCGCCAAATACATGGTACAGAATTCAAATACAACTTAATAATACAACTGTCTTGTAAAATACGACAAAATATAAACTTAGAGTTTTAATACGAATATTATCATCTAGACAATATCCACACTCAAAGGAGCCCTCATTACATTTATTATCACACTATTTTATAGAATAGTGAGGACTACTATGACACCATCTCTCGGACCATTACTCCGCTTCCCGACTAGTCCTCGCCACGTTCTCATTTCTCAAGAAGAAACAATGAAAACAAAAGGTGAGCTCAACTAGCCCAAAGAAGAAATATTATGACTAAGATAATGCGTAATAAATTATCGTTAGCCTTCAACAGTGTTAAACTAATAAAATATAACAAACATCAAGTTTAATTGCAGCGGAACAAGCAATCCATTAGAAAAGTCAAGTAGAGAATAAAATCTACTATCTTCTATGATTTAAAAGGTTTTTCATCACTTTTATCACCGAGACTCGACAAATAAATAATCCACATCATCGAATCAACCCTACACTACTGGCCAAGGATATTCTTTAGTATCCACGACCACAAATTATACATGCACTACTGGGCGAGGATATTCGTGTATTCATTAATGGTCATGATCATGCCAACAACCATCCATCAATGCACTACGAACCAATGAGGACTTTTACCACATCATTTGTAACATTACGGTCATGATTATACCGAATAATCCCTGGTCATAATTATACCAAGTCCATCTATGCCCTACAGGCACAAATGACTTTTAACATAATATAAATATGAGGATGATGATAATGATATAAGAATTCAATAAAACAAGTTCAAGGATAAATTTTAAAAGAATTTATTATTAAATTTATCTAGAAATCAATAACGTTCAAATTGTCAACATGATACTGCTTTATAGAGTAAAATTCAAGAATGCTCAAAATAATATTTCCATGAAAAGATACTAGATGAAGCGCAAATATCAAAGATGTTCTACTAATTTCATGGAGTATAGAAGCCAAAACTTTAACAAAATGAATATAGAATTCGAAATCTAAAACGAAATAATATTACTTACATACTACAGAGTATGGAAGAAAATATTATTTCAAGCGAATATTGAACAAAATAATATTCCTTACGAATATCAAACGAAAATAATATTCATTATGTATATTAAACGGAAATAAATATTCATTACGAACATTGAACGAAATAAATATTCATTACGAATATTGAACGAAATAAAATTTCTTATGAATACGAAAAATAATATCTCTTCAGAATATGAAATAAATAATACCCCTTACCTTGAAAAGAAGAGTATTCCGACTGGTAAGGCGGAGATATTCTTGAAGAAAACTTATACTGTTTTCTATGCTCAAAGCTTTCTAAAACTATAAAGAAATACGCTTAAGATTATAGAAGAAGAATTCTCTGATCCTGGTGTGATTTTCAATTCTAACTAAGCATCCTATTTATAGGAGAATGGAAGGGGCAATGTGTTAGGAAATTCACGGATGCAACAGTGTTTGAAATTCACGGGCTGAAATCATACGCTAGATTTTCAAAATTGTCAAATAAAATAAAATTTTATAATATATATATATATATATACATATATATAATATAACACATTCTATATTAGAAAAATCCTACCACCCGTGAATCATTTTTCAAGGTCTTTGTGATGAGAAAAACTAACACATGCCAACTTGAGCTTTAACCAATTAGGAAGCATCCTAATTCACAAGTTATCAATATAATGTATGATTTGAAAAGTTTGGCAAATAAGTCCAAGCTTTGAAAAGAAAAAGATTGCATCCTGCCAAATTAACTTCATTTTCCAGGACCACCACCACCCACCCACATGTTACACAAATATATATAATACGTATATATATATATATATATACTTAATAACTTCCTTACGATTATTTTGAAAAATGGGTAAGTGGGGGTCCATAAATACTTTATAAAAATCTCCTCAATATTTTTAACAACATTTATCATCATTATTATAATTCGTAATATTTAACAACCAGGTCGTTCCCAGGAAAGAGGGGCTTTCCAATAAGGATTTCTCCTTATTGGCGCACAATTAGGTGACCAAACCTCTCCTTGATAGTAATTGAATCAAATAACGTGAGATACTATACAACAATTACTGTAGCAATAATTGAACAAAACTGAGTAACTTCTCATGTAAGCATCAATAATCAATACCGCGGTGACTTCTACTATGCAACCACGCCAGATATGGTATATTACTTTTAACAATCGGTGTTTCAACAGTTAACGGTAAAACTTCCGCCGTTATTTTCATAAAAAGATATTTTTGTCGTTTTCTCAATCTAACAATAATTCTGTTGTGGGGTCCACCAATGATTGTGCCGTCGTACGAATATTCCCCGACCAATCGAATATTATATAACAACTTGTGTACTTTGTAAAATTTATAAATATTACCCACAACTTTAATATTTTATCAAATTCACTCCATAATATTCAAAAATGATATTTATAGAAAATTCATTTTTATTCATAAAAGTTGGGGTCTTACAACCTCCCCTTCTTATGAAATTTTGCCCTCGAAATTAGGGTACATACCTGGTATGACGAAGAGGTGAGGATACCTTGATTTCATTTCAGATTATAACTCCCAGGTCATTTCCTCAACATTGTAGTTTCTCCACAAAACTTTGACTTGAGGTATAACCTTGGAGCGTAGAACATGTTCCTTCTTATCCAAGATTTTAATAGGAACCTCTTCATATGTTAAATCTACATCTATTTCATTCGGTTCTAACTCAATGATGTGGTTCGGGTCTTCCACATATTTGCGTAACATGGATATGTGAAAAACGTTATGAACACGAGACATACTTGGAGGTAAAGCGAGTCTATAGGCCACAGTTCCTACTCGATCGAGGATTAAAAATGGGCCAATGAATCGAGGATTGAGCTTTCCTCTCTTTTCAAATCTCGTAACTCCTTTCCATGGAGCAACACGTAATAACACATGATCTCCAATATCGAATTCCACGTCCTTTCGATGAAGATCAAAATAACTCTTTTGTCTATCTTGTGAGGTTTTTATACGTTGTCGGATCATTTGAATCTTTTCCGTAGTCATACGCACCAACTCCGGTCCCAACAACGTTGCTTCTCCCACCTCATCCCAGCAGACTGGAGAACGACACTTTCTTCTATACAACGCTTCAAATGGAGCCATACCAATACTTACTTGATAACTATTGTTGTAAGAAAACTCCACCAATGGTAAGAACTTGTCCCAACTTCCCTTGAAGTCAAGGACACAAAGTCTTAATAGATCTTCAAGAGTTTGAATAGTCATCTCTGACTGCCCGTTCGTTTGAGGATGATAAGCCGAACTAAATCATAAATCCGTGCCCATAGCTTTTTGCAAACTAACCCAAAATATTGAAGTGAATCTTGGGTCTCGATCAGAAACTATGGATACTGTCATACCATGTTGTCTTACAATCTCATTTATGTACATACGAGCAAGACGTTCAAGTGTATAAGTTTCTTATATAGGTAAGAAATGAGCAGACTTGGTCAATCTATCAACAATGACCCAAATTGCATCTATGCCTTGAGAAATCTTGGGAAGACCAGTAACAAAATCCATGGTAATGTGTTCCCACTTCCATTCTAGAATTTCAAGTGGTTGCAATGGACCTTTTGGCACTTCATGCTCCGCCTTGACTCGTTGATAAGTTAAACACCTTGAGATAAACTGCGCTATTTCTCTCTTCATATTGCTCCACCAAAATGTATGTCGAAGATCATGATACATTTTGGTACTCCCAGGATGGATTGAAAAAGGTGTGTTGTGCGCCTCCATCATGATTTTATACTTTAAATCAGGGTCGTTAGGAAGACAAAGTCTGGAATTGACTCGAAGTATTCCTTCATCATCGATTCTTGCTTCCGGCATACCACCTTCTTACACTTTCTTCCTCATACGCATCAGCTCCAGGTCTGTTACTTGAGCAGCTTTAACTTTATCGATTAAAGTCAGTTCTACTCGTATATTCGCCATCATCACATGGGTCCCTGGAGTCTTTAACTCCCTCTCCATCCTTTGCAAGTCATACAGAATGGGCCTTTGCGTTGACAATATTGCACTCGTACCCGCATATGATCTTCTACTCAATGCGTCAGCTACTACGTTCGCTTTACTAGGATGGTATTGAATGGTATGATCATAATATTTCAACAGTTCAAGCCAACGTCGTTGCCGCATGTTGAGTTCCTTTTGGGTGAAGAAATATTTGAGGCTTTTATGATCCGTAAAGATCTCCACTTTCTCCCCATACAAGTAATGCCTCCAAATTTTAATTGCGAAGACAACAGCTGCCAACTCTAGATCATGAGTAGGATAATTCCTCTCATATTCTTTGAGTTGCCGAGAGGTATAGGCTATGACTTTTCCATGTTGCATAAGAACACATCCTAACCCTTTGCCTGAAGCATCACTGCAGATGACAAATCCCTCCGAGCCAGATGGTATTGTCAGAACAGGTGCTGAAATGAGTCTCCTCTTGAGTTCTTGAAAACTCTTCTCACATTCCACGCTCAAACCAAATTTTGTATCTTTCCGAGTTAGCTGAGTTAATGGAGTAGCGATTCGAGAAAACCCTTCTACGAATCTCTGATAATAACCAGCTAAGCCGAGAAAGCTACGTACTTGGGTCACTAATTTAGGTTGCTCCCAGCTTTGAATAGCATCAATCTTTGTCGGGTCAACAGATATTCCATGACTTGATACTACGTGCCCAAGGAATGCTACTTCCTTAAGCCAGAACTCGTATTTCTTCAACTTGGCATAAAGCTTGTTTTCACGAAGTTTTTGGAGTATCAGCCTCAAGTGTTGCTCATGATTTTCACGGCTTTTGGAATATATGAGGATGTCATCAATAACGACGACCACAAAGTGATCCAAATATTCCTTGAATACTTGGTTCATCATATCCATGAAGGCAGAAGGAGCATTAGTCAATCCAAAAGACATGACTAGGAATTCATAATTCCCGTACCGAGTTCTGAAAGTCGTTTTTGGAATGTCATCGGTTCTAATCTTTAACTGATGATATCCGGAATGAAGATCGATCTTTAAAAAGAATTTGGCACCTTGCAACTGGTCAAATAGGTCATCAATACGTGGCAATGGGTACCTATTCTTGATGGTTACATGATTCAACTCTCGATAATCAATACAAAGTCGCATACTCCCATCTTTCTTCTTCACGAATAGAACAGGAGAACCCCAAGGAGACGTACTAGGACGAATGAAACCGATGTTTAACAATTCCTGCAATTGGGTCTTTAACTCCTAAAGTTCAATAGGAGTCATTCGATATGGGGCTTTAGAAATGGGTTTTGTACCGGTTCAAGGTCGATAAAAAATTCAATTTCACGCTCTGGGGGTAGGCCAGGAAGTTTTTAAGGGGAATACGTCAGGAAATTTATTAATAATAGAAATATCTTTCAAATCTAATGTATTTTTGTTTAAATCTGTGACATGAGCTAAGAAAGCTTGACATCTATTTTTTAATAAACGAATAACTTTATGGCTTGAGATGACCGTGATTGATTTTAATGGTTTGGTTGCTTGAATTCGCATAATAGGTTGGTTAGGAATATGAAAGCTAACAACCTTACGAAAACAATCAATTTTTGCATGATGAGTAGTTAACCAATCAATCCCTAGAATCACGTCAAATGCAAGTATTTTCAATGAAATAAGATCGACAGGTAATGTGAGTGTACCGATTTGAACCAAACAAGACTTATAAATAGTGGATGTAATGAAGGTTTCTCCCAACAGAGTTTCTACAGATAAGTCAAAGTCTAATTTCTCCGGAGTCAAATTTAAACGTTGAGCGCAAGTAGGAGAAATAAAAGAATGGGTAGAACCGGTATCAAATAATGTATAGACTTCGCTAGAGTTTATGATAAGCTTACCCGTGATGACCTCGTTCAGGTTCTTTGCTTTCTGGGAGGTTACAACAAACGCTCTTGAACTACTAGTTTTGACTTGTCTGGGATGGCATTTTGTGTCACCGTTCCAACTGGACTTATCTTCGGTGCACGACAAATTCAGGCTAGGTGACCTTCTCTTCCATAATTATAGCACGCTTTGGATGGCATCGAGTATTTTGGACTGATGTGTCCCTCCCCTCCGCATTTGAAGCATATGATATGTGGTCGTTCTCTTTCCTTAACAACGGGTACTGGTGATGACGTCTTTCCATCATTGTTGAATCTCCTCTTCTTGAAATGTCCACTTTTATTGTCTTGGCCATGATTACCATTGAAGTGGTTACCATTTCTGGCATGTTGATTCCCTCCACGTTTGTTGTCACCGCTTCGATGACTGCTACCACTAGTATTATCATTTTGTCGGCTGCTTTCTCTTGGTTGGGTTGACTTGTTATCGCGCTCCAATAACTGAGCCCTATTTATAATATCTGAATACAAACACAGTTTATGAGAAATTAGATATTGACATATCTCGGGTTTCAAACCTCTTAGAAACATCTGCGTCATTCTCTCCTCATTATCAACCAAGTGAAACGCAAATCGGGACAACTCGACAAACTTAACTTCGTATTGCGACACGATCATATTGTTCTGCTCCAACTTGATGAACTCTACCTCTTTCATGTGACGAATACTTTCGGGAAAGTACTTGTCATTGAATAGTTCTTGGAACTTCTCCCAAAACATCTTCAGTGCGGTAGGTTGAGTACGCTTTACTGATTCCCACCAGTAATCTACCTCTCCTCGCAACATAAAGGTGGCAAAGGGAACCTTTTGCTCCTCGAAGCTCCTTGAACTGTTTAGCGATGACCGTCCGAGAGTTTCCATTATTTCTACCTACATTTTGGACAGGAGCCGCTCTCTCCTGATGTTGCATGAATTGCATAAAACCTCTGAACATTCCATCGTTCATCATTTGGTCAGTGTTGTTGTTTGCATGAGGATTGTCGCCTTCATGATGCACATTATCCTGATTATTGATCTGTGGAGACTCAACGGTCTCCTGTGCTCCATTGCTATTCTCAACATTCTCGGATGTTATTTTCAAATACTGCCACAAAACAAGGGTTAATTGACATGAAATATATTATCCCTATACTGTGACCGACCAATTAAATACCAAATAAACTTAGGTAGGTCATACTAGCGAAGGAATTCCCCGTCTCTCCCCTCCTAGTTCTAGTCTCATTTCTTAGCCAGGGATCATATCCCTAAGCTTTGATACCAACTGTTACGCCCCCAAAATAGGTATACATCACCCATCTTGAGTCGCCAAATACATGGTACAGAATTCAAATACAACTTAATAATACAACTGTCTTGTAAAATACGACAAAATATAAACTTAGAGTTTTAATACGAATATTGTCATCTAGACAATATCCACACTCAAAGGAGTCCTCATTACATTTATTATCACACTATTTTATAGAATAGTGAGGACTACTATGACACCATCTCTGGACCATTACTCCGCTTTTCCGACTAGTCCCCTCGCTCGTTCTCATTTCTTGAAGAAAACAATGAAAGCAAAAGGGTGAGTTCAACTAGCCCGATAAAATATTATGACTAAGATAATGCAGAATAAATTATCGTTAGCCTTTAACAGTGTTAAACTAATAAAATATAACAAACATCAAGTTTAATCTGCGGTGAACAAGCAATCCATTAGAAGAGTCAAGTAGAGAATAAAATCTACTATCTTCTACGATTTAAAAGGTTTTTCATCACTTTTATCGATGAGACTCAGCTTAATAAATAATCCACATCATCAAATCACCCCTGCACTACGGCCAAGGATATTCTTTAGTATCACGACCACAAATTATATATGCACTACGGGCCAAAGATATTCGTGTATTCATTAATGGTCATGATCATGCCAACAACTGTCCATCAATGCACTACGGGCCAATGAGGACTTTTACCACATCATTTGTAACATTACGGTCATGATTATACCGAATAATCCCTGGTCATAATCATACCAAGTCCATCTATGCCCTACAAGCCACATATGACTTTCAACATAATATAAACATGAAGATGATGACAATGATATAAGAATTCAATAAAACAAGTTCAAGGATAAATTTTAAAAGAATTTATAATTAAATTTATCCAGAAATCAATAACGTTCAAATTGTCAACATGATACTGCTTTGTAGAGTAAAATTCAAGAATGTTCAGAATAATATTTCCATGAAAAGAAACTGGATGAAGTACAAATATCAAGGATATTCTACTAATTTCATGGAGTATAGAAGCCAAAACTTTAACAAAACGAATATAGAATTCGAAATTTGAAACGAAATAATATTACTTACATACAACAGAGTATGGAAGAAAATATTATTTCAAGCGAATATTGAACAAAATAATATTCCTTACGAATATTAAATGAAAATAACATTCATTATGAATATTAAACGGAAATAAATATTCATTACGAACATTGAACGAAATAAATATTCATTACGAATATTGAACGAAATAAAATTTCTTATGAATACGAAAAATAATATCTCTTCAGAATATGAAATAAATAATACCCCTTACCTTGAAAAGAAGAGTATTCCGACTGGTAGGGCGGGAATAATCTTGAAGAAAACTTATACTTTTTTCTATGCTCAAAGCTTTCTAAAACTCTAAAGAAATACGCTCAAGATTATAGAAGAAGAATTCTCTGATTTTGGTGTGATTTTTAATTCTAACTAAGCATCCTATTTATAGGAGAATGGAAGGGGCACTGTGTAAGGAAATTTACGGACGCAAAAGTGTTTGAAATTCACGAAATTTGAAATCATCGGGAGATTTTCGCTAGATTTTCAACATTGTCAAATAAAACCAAAATTTATAATATATATATATATATATATATATATATATAATAATATAACACATGCTATATTAGAAAAATCCTACCACCCGTGAATCATTTTTCAAGGTGCTGGCCAATGAGGAAAACTAACACATGCCAACTTGGAGCTTTAACCAATTAGGAAGCATCCTAATTCACAAGTTATCAATATAATGCATGATTTAAAAAGTTTGGCAAATAAGTCCAAGGTTTGAAAAGAAAAAGATTGCATCCTGCCAAATTAACTTCATTTTCCAGGACCACCACCACCCACCCACCCACATGTTACACAAATATATATATATATATATATATATATATATATATATATATACTTTATAACTTCCTTTTCGATTATTTTGAAAAATGGGTAAATGGGGTCCATACGTTATTTCATAAAAATCTTCTCAATATTTTTAACAACATTTATCATCATTATTATAATTAAGTAATATTTAACAACGTGTCGTTCCCGAGAAAGAGGGGCTTTCAATAAGGATTTCTCCTATTAAGCGCGCGAATTAGGTGACCAAACCTCTCCTTGTGAGAACTTCTAGACATTGTCAATATTGCAAATAATAATATTAATAACTCTGTCATCTCAATTATTGATTTAATAATATATAAAAATATCGACAATAATTGAACCAAATAACGTGAGATATTATGCAACTATTACTGTAGCAATAATTGAACAAAACTGAGTAACTTCTCACGTAAGCATCAATAAGCAATACCGTGTGCTACTATGTAACCACGCCTATTATGGTACTTTTAACACCGGGTGTTTCAACAGTTAACGGTAAAACTTCTGCCGTTATTTTCATAAAAAGATATTTTTGTCATTTTCTCAATCCGACAAATAATTTCATTGTGGGGTCCACCAATGATTGTGACGTCGTACGAATATTCCCTATTAAAACGAATATTCCCCGACAAATCGAATATTATATAACAACTTGCGTACCTTGTAAAATTTATAAATATTATCCACAACTTTAATATTATATCAAATTCACTCCATAATATTCAAAAATGATATTTATAGAAAATTTATTTTTATTCATAAAAATTGGGGTCTTACATTTTTGTAGTTAGAAAACGACAAAAATATCTTTTTATAAAAATAACGGCGAAAGTTTTACCGTAAATCGCTGAATCGACTTGGTAAAAATGTACAATAATACGCGTGGTTGCACGCGATAGCATACGGTATTGATTATTAATGCTTACGTAAGAAGCCACTCAGTTTACTCAATTATTGCTACAGTAATTGTTGCATAGTATCTCACGTTATTTGATTCAATTATTGTCACAATATCATCTGCATAATATTTTATATTATTAAATCAATAATTAAGACAACAAAGTTATTCCTGTTATTATTTACAATATTGACAATGTCTAGAAAGTTCTGTCGAGGAGAGGTTTGGTCACCTAATCACAGCTGCTATAATAGGGAGAAAAATCTATTGAAATCCCCTCTTCTTGGAATGATCTAGTTGTTAAATATTGTGAGTTATAATATTAGTGATGAATAATTGTTGAATTATTAAGAATGTGTTTATTGAAGATAAGTGAATTACAAAGTTAGAGGGGAATAATGAAAACTTGGAAAACTTTAGGGGTACCAAAGTGTAATAAGTTAAATCAATCTGGACCATTGGTGGTGGTTTTAATAGTAAATCAATCTGGACCGTTCATGAATAAGTTATTATTTAGTCCATTCTCCTATAAATAGAAGCTTAATTCATCTTTCATTCTCACAGATTCACTGAGATTCACAAGAGACACTATAGAGAGAGAAACTATAGAGATCAAGAAGAAGAGTATTCTGCTACTTCACTATTGCAGTATCCAGCCTTCTACTAAGGTAGGGGGTATTATTTCTTTCATATTCATAAGGAATACTATTATTTTCGTATTCATCCTTTAATTTGTCAGAATAACCTGTCTACGCGGATTATGTACCGTATAACGGGTGAAAATCCATTTGCAGTTTCGTATGTTATTTCTTTTCATATTCTTAAATCTAAACTTACTATGGTAAGTAATGCTTCTATAATCCTTGAAATTAGTAGAATATCCTTGAGTTTTGCGCTTCATCCAGTATCGTTTCATTGGAATATTGATTTGAACTTTCTTATTAAATATCAATAATTTCACCCGGGGGTACTATTCACGGGTTACTATTCACCCGATTACTATTCACTATAATATTATTCACTCGGGTATTCGGGACATTTTTCATGTCGGGATACTATTCACGAGTTACTATTCACGGGTTACTATTCACCCGATTACTATTTACTATAATATTATTCACTCGGGTATTTGGGGTACTTTTTATGTCGAGTTACTTTTCACGAAGTACTATTCACCCAGTTACTATTCACCCAAAATATTAATTTCTTTTCTGTCCAAAATATTTTTGATACATGGATGTTATTCTTGAATTTTACTTCACAAAGCAGTATCATGTTGAAATTTGGACATTATTGAATACTGGATAAATTAAATTATGAATCCTTAAAATTTATCATTTGCTTTCATTTAATTGAATGCTTATATTATCGTCATCATCCTCATGCTTATATTGTGATGAAAGTCATCTTTGGCTTATGTGCATAGATGGACTGTTGATTGGTATGATTATGTCCGGGGATTATTCGGTATAATCATGACCATTGATGATTACATGAATATCTTTAGCCCGTAGTGCAGGGATGATTCGATGATGTGGTTTATTTATTAAGCTGAGTCTTGATAAGTAGGTTTTATACATACTTATCCGGTATCTATTACTTGAATTAGTTGCTTAAACCTATGTTTCTTAGTTACTTTTCATACATTTTATGTTATTTTGTAGGCTATGACATAACATTGGCATGAAAAAACAAGGAAAAGCAATTCGGACATCTTTTGGACAAAAATACGCAAGCAAATACAAGGAGGGATGATTGAAGGACTTTTAACACCAAGTTGGATGCATGTTCCTGGCTTGGAACTTGGATTTTATTGTAGCTCTACTTCTTATCTTTCCGAAACATCTTGAATCGTCCCAATCGGAGTTCAGATGCGAGAGTTATGGCCTTTTTATCGACGAATATCAAAGCTAAGAGTTGTCATGTTTGCCATTTACATAGCATCTACTTCAAGCCCAATTTACGCCTTGATCCAATTAGAATTTGTCAATCCTCAAAGAATGAAAGTTATAGATCTCGTCGATATCTTCGATTGGATAGGTGGCAGGCGTCGTAACACCAAGCGGATCAAAAGTTATGTCTGTTTTACCAAAGGATGTCGCATCAGGAAACAGGGTAGCGCGGACCGCGCTATACACAGCGCGGGGCGCGCTGGGTGACCAAATTTTCTGACACTGTAGCGCGGACCGCGCCCGAAAAAGACTTAGGGTAAGCGCGGGGCGCGCTAGGCGGCGGGGAAACAATTGATTTGGGTCATTTGATGTCCAATTTGAGCTAGAAAATGATCTTAGTTGCCTTACTTGCTTGGGTGTCCATTAGAACTATAAATTCATGATGAGAGACATAAAAGAGGGAGATATAGGCTAGTTTTGAAGGATTCCATTAGATTTGATTAGAGTAAATTAGATCAAAATCCTAGTTCTTGTTAGATTTGGAGATTCAAGCAACTTGGAGACCATTGAAGATTCAAAGTAGGAGCAAGGAGGGAGCATCAAATCTATATACAAGAGATTCTATCTTTTCATCTTCTTCTATCTTTGTCTTTTAATGTGTATTCAAGTGTGGATTCTTAGTTTTAATTCATTAATTATGAACTAATTCTTTGTTTGAGATTACAATGGATCTTATTGTGTAGTTTATTTTAATATGTTTCGCTATTAATTATTATGTTCTATCGTGAGTATTGTCTATTGTGATTTGGGCTTAATTGTTTAATTGATTGGCCATCAATTACCGTGATAATCTATATGAACTCGAGAGATGAAGTTTAGATTTAGATCTAATCATAATAACATGTGATTGTGTTTTCTGCATGGCGTTGAAATACATAATTTATGTCTAGGATAGAGATATACCTAACATCGCATGTAATCTTATAGAGAACTTGTGCTTTAAATCATTTTTTAATTGTAATTCACATAGAGATATAGTGGATTAGTTAATTAGGGTGTCTTGCTTAATTCTATCATTTGTGGATTTAAGTGAGTATGAGTATTATGCATCGAGATATGGTTTTATCTGCTTTCGTGTTCTTGATTAACAATTCGAGATAGAGAATAATTGATGAGAAGTGTATTAACTTAAATGAAGCAATAAGTGAAGTTGTGATCTTAAATCTCTGTAATCTTAATTTAACTAGTGGAATTTAATAATAGTTTAATTTATATAATTTGAAATTCATTCGTTTAAATAAGATTGAGTTGGTTACGGGTTAGTACTTGGTGATTTGTATTAATAATTCCTCGTGGGAACGATACTCTACTTTCAATTTATTACTTGTTGACCACGTATACTTGCGTGTTGTGCGTAATTAGATTTTACCCACAAGTTTTTGGCGCCGTTGCCGGGGAATTAATTTAATAATTATTTACCAATATTAATTTCAATCAAATTAGTCTTAATTTATACATTTTTTATTATTCTCTTTCTATTTTTCTCTCTTTTCAGGTACCATGGTTGGATGCAATTATAAATGGCCTTATTCGAATATGACTCAGCCAAGGGAAGCGGGGATTGATGGTCTCAATGCATTTTCTGCATTATCAGCGCAGCTTGAGACACTTTTGAGGAGGTTGGACGTTGTTGCAGCCCAACATAATCGAAGGATAGCAGTTAATTGCAATTATTGTGCTGGTAATCATCCGAGTCATCAATGCACCGTTAGTTTTGGGTCGGGACAACACGGTGGTGAATACCTCAACGATTATACATATGCTAATTATCATCAAGTTTGGGGGTATCACCCGGATTCGTCATGGAGCTACAATTATGAAGACCAATACTACGCTCCAAATTAACCATACACCGAAATTTTCATGTCCACCTCCATTGCCACAATAAGAAAAGCCAAATCCGATGGATGTAATATTGAAGGGCATAGCAGACCAAGAGGAGAGGATGATGAGTCAAGAAATATCGAGCTTCAATTTTCAAACATTACTTCAAACATTGGTCCTCAATATATGGCTTCCGAGCCTAAAACAGAAAATTCAAGGCTGGGGGAATTATTATCCAAGTTTATAGCATCAAACGAGGAGAGGTGGATTAATCAAGAGCGGTCAATTCAGAATCAAGAGATATCAATTCAAAATCTGCAGAACCAGATGGATCAAATGTTCAAAGCCTTGAACAACTGTCCTCAAAACAATTGGTGTTATGACGAGGATTCCGAGATTGATGAAGTGCCCGAGCCAAATCTACAACTGGATGGGACAAGAGATGTTGAAAAAGAGGAGAAAAGTGGGGATAATGAAAATAAGGTCAGTGAAGAACTAACTATGAGTACCAACGAGGATGAGCCGATGTTATTAGTGCCCCAAGTTCCTTCTCCGCAAAAGATCAAGGGTCCAGTTAGATTTGCAAAACCATGCTCGCTTGGTAATCATGTCGTCGGCAAGGCTCTTTATGACATGAGAGCTAGTACAAATGTAAAGCCATGGTGGGATGAGGAGGAGAAGATAGAAGACGAAGAGCCCGTTGTGCTTGCCAAGCCTCAAAGCCCCAATCTAATCATAGACTCAACGGACGAACAAGCACCTAGTTATTCAACATTCTCAATTGGGCACTTATTTAAACAAAGCAAGCTAGGTGACTTAAATTCGATAGCCATCACAAAAGGGAACCTACCAAAAGTTACATTATTTCCGATGGATGGAGGGTTCCTCAAGTATTAAAGAGGAATTGGATAGCGTTGACCAGAAAAAATCGGGCTTACGACGTTAAAACTAGCGCTACTTGGGAGGCAACCCAAGCTCTAAACCTTTTCTTCCTTATTTATTATTTATATTTTAGTTTATAGTCTAACTCAAATATTTAGTTTTCAACGAATAATGAATCCATAATGGTATGCTCGCAAGTAAGGCAAGAAAAAGAAAATTAATTCAGCAACTATCCTTTCGGTGATGTGGCGCATTATCTGATACTTAGACCCGGTAGCGGCGTTAGCATCTCGAAAACCAATCGCAATCACAGCGTAGCTAACCGCTTACGTCATGCGTCGATAGCGCGGGATGCACTTATGTTGCCTCATGCTACTGACTGCCTAACGCTGGTCGCGCTACACAATGCCTATACCAAGCTGGCGCGCGCTATCGATCAGAATCATCGTCATTGCTTGCCTAGCGCGTAGGCGCTACTACTCGAGGTTGTACCAAGCGCAGATCACTTACTACTCGGAATTTCAAATTACTGAATCGGATTTAATCGACGTGTCTCAGATTTGAACAAAGCCAATTCTCATTAACACATGCAACTTCTCCACTTCTCCCACACCCATTACACTTCCAATACTCCACAACCCCTATTACACCATCCTTACCTCTCCTTCTCATTTTTAACTTCCATTCTCATTAAACCCATCCATCCCCAATTTCCAATCCACATTGGTTTTCAATTTCCGCGCCGCTCAAAAATCCTAGGCGTTAAAAGTGGTTTAATTTCAATGTTAGTCAAGTCCAACTCAAGTGTGATTCCCGATTTATTCCAATGTGTCTGGCCTATTCTTCAGACTTAGCAGACAAGGAGAAAAATGTTGTATTTTCAGGGAAGTCCTCTCTTTTAATTTTTCCTATCTTAGCCATTGAGGACAATGTTTGTTTTAAGTTTGGGGACATTTTAGTGTCGTATTGCATATAGTTAGTTACATTGTAGTTCATATAGTTACATTTAGTTTTTGCATTCAGTTTCTTGAAAAAAAGAAGAATTTTTTTTTGAAAATTTAAAAATTATTAGTTAGTTTACTATGTTTGTATAGCATTTAGTACATCTTGCATGAGTCTAGTTGTTTGATATTTACAGTTTGTTTTGGTCAATGATGAGATTGAAATTGGGTAGACAAGTATAGTACTGACTATTAGAGCTTTGATGTCATTTCTGGTTATGAATCGAGTCTATTTCTGTTTGAAACTGGTATAATAAGGATAGCACAGTAAGAACAACTTGTTGATTGATTGAGTTTAAATTGATACATAATGGGGCTCTAGAGGATAATGCTAGTTCAAATAAGAGAATGACAAGGATAGGCAATGAAGGCAAAAAATTAGGCAAGAACCTAAGTTTTGGGGGAAAAGTGGGGTATATAAGCTTCTAAAAAAAAGAAAAAAGATATTGGGTTGAATAAATTGAGTCTTGTGGTAGGTCGAGAAGAAGCGTGAAATGAACTCCCCATAAACACAGGCGTGAGATGGAGCGTAAAATGCACTCACTATCTGAAAAAAAAAAGAGAAAAAAAAGAAGAAGAAATAAAATGGGAAATAAGAGCAAAAAGCCCCTGTAGATGAAAAATAAAGCATAAGTATCCCATGTTGACCCTTGATATTGGTAATTGTTTAATTTTAGTTGGATCTAGCTTGTTTTTGGATTTCCTGAGGAGTCTCAGCGATAAAGTTGATGAAAAACCTTTTTAAATCATAGAAGATAGTACATATCATGCTCTACTTGACTCTTCTAATGGATTGCTTATTCTGCTGTAATTAAACTTGTTGTCAATTATATTCTATCAGTTTAACATTGTTAAAGGCTAATTATAACTTATTCTGCATTATCTTAGTCATAATATCTCTTACTGAGCTAGTAGAGCTCACCCTTTTACTTTCATTGTTCTCTTCAGGAAATGAGAACGTAGCCAGAATTAGTTGGGGAACGGAGTGATGGTCCGAGATGGCTGTTTTAGAAATCCTCACTATTTAGTGTGATAATAAATGTAATGAGGATTGAATTTGAGTTTGGATACTGTCTATGAGATAATATTCGTGTAAAAACTCTCAGCTCTTGTTGTATAATTAAGTTTGTATTTGTATTATGTACCATGTATTTGGTGACCCAAGATGGGTGATGTATACCTATTTTGGGGGCGTCACACATGTTATTATATTGTTATTTCATTTTTATACATGTGGGCAATCGTGCTCACTCTTGCGTATTAATAACATTACAGTTAAGAACGAAAGGTCCGACGAGCCTTCTACTAGCAAAGGCAAAGGCAAAGGCAAGATTAACAAGTGATGAAGACTTGTTGTTTTATGTGATATTGAATTTATGTTTTAGACTTATATTGATGTTGTGTAAGACTATAAATTGTTTATGTTTCCGCAGTTAAGAATTAAGGTTAGTATGACCTGGGATTTATGTAATTACTTCAGATGATGTAACTCCTTAAGGAGAGGATTTATTTCTATCTATTTATGCTTTCATTTATTATGGGTAGATAGATATATGATGTTTGAATAGTGAACACAAAATCATGTGGGAATTGAAGTACCCGGATTTGGGGGTGTCGCAGTGCAAGTTTGATAATACTTGCTCGACTAAATTAAAAATAAAGGAAAAGATGAAGGTATTATACTGTAATATTTTGAGCCCCCAAAATGTGCAATTATTGAAACTATATTTTCCTATAAATAGAAGCTCATTCTTCCTTCATTCTCACCAATTCACTAAAGCTTTAGAGCAATTATAGAGAGAGAAGCTATAGAGAATAAGAAGAAGAGAAGTCTGCTACTTCACTATTCCAGTATCCAGTCTTCTTCTGAGGTAAGGGATATTATTCTTTCGTATTCATGAAGAGAGTTATTTTCTTTCAATACTCGTAAGGGTTGTTATTCCATTATTTATTATTATGTTGAATAACTGCTATATGCTGAGTACCGCATATATGGTGAAATTATTTTGTTATTCCATTCTTTATTATTACTGTTGGAATAACTTTTGTCATCATGCGCTATCGCATGCCCGTGAATTCTCATTGTTATTCCATTCTTTATTATTCTGCTGGAACATCCTGTCTGTGCAGAGTAATGAATGACCTGGTTCAATTCCTTATTATTACGTTGGAACATCCTGTCTGTGCGGATTACGCATGACCTGGTTCCATTCTTTATTATTCTGTTGGAATATCTTGTCTGTACGGATTACGCATGACCTGGGTTCATTCTTTATTATTCTGTTGGAATAATCTGTCTACGTGGATTACCGCATGGCGGTAAAAATCCATTTGCGGTTTCATATATTCTATTATACTCAGTTGATTAAAGTTTTGACTTCTATACTCCATGAAATTAGTGGAATATCCTTGATATTTGCGCTTCATCCAGTATCTTTTCATGGAAATATTTTTCTGAGCATTCTTGAATTTTACTCCACAAAGCAGTATCTTGTTGACAATTTGGACGTTATTGATTTATGGATAAATTAAATTATAAATCTTTACAAATTTATCCTTGAACTTGTTTTATTGAATTCTTATATCATTGTCATCATCCTCATGTTTATAATATATTGAAAGTCATATGTGGCTTGTACCGCATAGATGGACTTGGTATGTTATGACCAGGGATTATTCGGTATAATTATGACCATAATGTTACAAATGATGTGGTACAAGTCCTCATTAGCCGTAGTGCATTGATGGACAGATATTGGCATAATCATGACCATTGATGAATACACGAATATCCTTGGCCCGTAGTGCATGGATAATTTGTGGTCGTGATACTAATGAATATCATTGGCCGTAGTGCAGGGATAATGTGGTTTATTTATTAAGCTGAGTCTCAGCGATAAAAGTGATGAAAGACCTTTTAAATCATAGAAGATAGTAGATTTTATTCTCTACTTAACTCTTCTAATGGGTTGCTTGTTCCGCTGCAGTTAAACTTGATGTTTATTATATTTTATCAGTTTAACACTGTTGAAGGCTAATGATAATTTATTTTGTATTATCTTAGTCATAATATTTCTTCTTCGGGCTAGTTGAGCTCACCCTTTCTTTCACCGTTCTCTTGTGAAATGAGAACGTGGCAATGGACTAGTCGGGGAACGGAGTTACGGTCCAGATGATAGGATTAGTAGTCCTCACTATTCTGTTAAATAGTGTGACAATAAATGTAATGAGGACTCCATTGAGTGTGGATATTGTCTAGATGACAATATTCTTATTAAAACTCTTAGATTATGTTTTGTCGTATTTTACACAACTATTGTATAATTAAGTTGTATTTGAATTTTGTACCATGTATTTGGCGACTCAAGATGGGTGATGTATACCTATTTTGGGGGCGTCACAATATTTTTCTTTAAATAGAAGCTCATTCTTCCTTCATTCTCACCAATTCACTAAGACTCGCAAGAGCAATTATAGAGAGAGAAGCTATAGAGAGAAAGAAGAAGAGAAGTCTGCCACTTCACTATTCTAGTATCCAGTCTTCTTTTGAGGTAAGAGATATTATTTTGTTCAGTATTCATAAGAATAATATTTTCTTCCATACTCTGTAGTATGTGAGTAATATTATTTCGTCTCGTATTCCTGATTATACCCCCATTTTGTTAAAGTATTGCTTTTATACTCCATGAAATTAGTAGAATATCGTTGAAATTTGCGCTTCATCTAGTATCGTTTCACAAGGATATTTTCTGCATATTCTTGTTAAATTTTAAGCTTTTTCATGTCGGAGTACTGTCCATGAGTAGTATTCATTTTTATGGTACTATTCATAAAGTACTATTCACGGGATACTATCCACGGAGTACTATTCACAAAGTACTATTCATGGATACTATTCACAAAGTACTATTTATAAAGTACTATTCATGGGGTACTATTCCCGAAGTACAATTCATGGGGTACTATTCACTCGGGTACTATTCACTCGAGGAATTATTCATGACAAAAATTGATTTCATTGCTGTCCAAATCATTTTTGATATAATATTATTCTTTAATTTTACTCCACAAAGCAGTATCATGTTGACAATTTGGACATTATTGAATTCTGGATAAATTAAGTTATAAATCTTTAAAAACTTATCATTTGCTTTCTTTTAATTGAATTCTTATATCATTGTCATCATCCGCATGCTTATATTGTGATGAAAGTCATCTTTGGCTTACGTGCATAGATGGACTGTTGATTGGTATGATTATGATCAGGGATCATTTGGTATAATCATGACCGTAATGTTGCAAATGATGTGGTAAAAGTCCTCATTGGTTCGTAGTGCATTGATGGACAGTTTTTGGTATGATCATGACCATGGGTTCTCTTTGGCCAATGGTGCAAAGATGAATTGTTTTATGGCGTGATCATGACCGTTGATGAAAACACGGTTATCCTTGGCCCGTAGTGCATGGATAATTTGTGGTCGTGATACTAATGAATATCCTTGGCCTATAGTGCATGGATAATTCGGTGATGTGAATTATTTATTAAGCTGAGTCTCAGCGATAAAATATTGATAATTAACTTTTAATTTGTAGAAGATAGAAGATATCATGCTCTACTTGAATCTTCTAAAATACAGTTGCATGTCTTTGGCCTGTAGTGCAAAGATGAACTGTTAATGAATATCTTTACCCGTAGTGCAAAGATGAATGTATTAGTATGATTATGAACAAGAATTGTGATTTGGTATAACCATGATCTTTGATGTTTCAGGTAAAGACATGTGATGAAAATTATCTTCGTCCTGGGTGCGAAGACAAATTTAGAACCACAATTATGATTATGAGTTATTCAAATGATTGTGGACATGAACTGTTTATTGATGTTACAGGGATAAAACATTGTTGGTGGACTTTTAACATGGAGGAGATAATAGACTTTAAGGTCTATTTGACTCTTCTAATGGATTGCTCATTCCGTTGCAACTATGGTTGAAAAGTTTTATCACCTACCATATGTTCTAAATCTCTGATTTATTATTGACGAAGGCTATTGATAATTTAATTATCTTTAGTCATAATATTCTTTACTGGGCTAGTTGTGATCAAACTTTTTCTTCACAATTCCTTTCAGGTAATAAGAGTGTAGTTGGGTCAAGCAGGGTAATAAGGGATTAGAACGGTGGTCTATAGCTGTTGAGGTTCTCCCTCAACAGTATGGAAATAATTTTATTGAGAACTTTAGATAAGTGTGTTGTATTTTATACATCATTTAATAGTTATATTTGGTGAATCAAATAGGGTGAGGCGAACCCAACTTTGAAAGGGTGTTTTGCCACCATCATACAAGATGTCTAATGATAGACGACTTCGTGTTATCATAAGATAGGGTTCTGCACATGCACTTGCTGATTATATCTATGAGCACTACCTATATAATATCGGAGTTTGGTTGGAATATAATTCTCAATTGGAGACAATAGAGATAATTATATTCAAGAGAAGACTCACTATTGGAAAGAATATGATAGTAATCTTCTCATTTTTCTTTGGGATCTATCGGGTCAACCAAGGATAATTCTCGAGTCATATGATATCTATCATAACTTAGATGCATGGCCTCCCATGTACGAAGGTTTTCTTGAGCATTTTCCAAAGATTTTAATTTCTAAAACAGTTATTGACTGTACTTTTATGTAAAGTACCATTGTAAGTTGTTGTGGTCGAGGCACCATGAGAGTTACATATATTTGTATTAAAATTCACAACTTATGTGTTGTCGTACCCTGCACGACAGTTCAACAGTTGTATAAATGAAGTTTGTATTTGATTTTTGTAGTGTGATATCTGGCGACTCAGAATGGGTCCTGTGGACTTGTTTTGGGGGCGTCACAGAAATTCTTATCGGAAAGCCCCCTCTTTCCTGGGAACGATCTGGTTGTTAATATTGCGAGTTATAATAATGATGAATAAATGTAGTTAAAAATATTGAGGAGATTTTTATGAGGTATTTGTTGTAAATTTTGCTTATTATTTGGACCCCCATTTACCAATTTTTCAAAATAATCGGTATAAAATTATTCAGTATATATATAGTATATATGTGTGTGAAAGTGACATTTGGGTGGGACCCACATGTGGGATGAAAAATGAAAATGGGGTGGGGAGGAAACGTGTTTGGAAGGGAGTTTTAGTAATATATATATATATATATATATATATATATATATATATATATTAAATAAAAGTTAGTGGAGGATGGTGGGTGAAGTGTGTGAATATTTGTGTGTTGTCTGGTTTATATATATATGATAGCGATGTATGAGTGTGTGCTTATATATGTAATGTGGGTGGTGGTGGATGCCTTTACCGTAAGGGTAAAGGTGTATGTGTGTGTGTGTATATATATATATATATATATATATATATATAAATTTTATTTTATTTGAATATTATATTACTATTTTAAAAAAAATCAGGCGTTTAATGTCACGCCCCCAAAATAGGTATACATCACCCATTCTGAGTTGCCAAAAACATGGTACATAAATCAAATACAATTTCTTTTATACAATACGATAAAAGCGTAGCTTAGAGTTTTTACACGAATATTATCTCATAGACAGTATTCAAACTCAAATGAAGTCCTCATTACATTTATTATCTCACTATTTTATAAAATAGTGAGGACTACTATAGCCACCATCTCGGACCGTCACTCTGTTCCCCGACTAGTCCCGGCTACGTTCTCATTTGCTGAAGAGAACAATGAAAGCAAAAGGGTGAGCTCAACTAGACCAGTAAGAAATATTATGACTAAGATAATGCAGAATAAATTATCGTTAGCCCTCAACAATGTTAAACTGATAAAATACAACAAACATAAAGTTTAACTGCAGCGGAACAAGAAATCCATTAAAAGAGTCAAGTAGAGAATGATATCTACTATCTTTGTATGATTTAAAAAGGTTTTTCATCAACTTTATCGCTGAGACTCAGCTTAATTGTAAGACCCCAACTTTTATGAATAAATATTAATTTTTCTCGAAATATATTTTTGAATATTATGGTGTGGATTTAATATAATGTTATAGTTGTGGGTATTATTTACAAATTTTGCAAAGTAAGCAAGTGGTCATATAATAGTCGATTGGTGGGGAATATTCGTTTTAATAGGGAATATTAAATGCGGCAAGCACAATCATTCTTTGGACCCCACAATGTAAGTATTATTCGTAGTTAGAAAAACGGCGTAATTATCTTTTATAAAAATAACGGCGAAAAGTTTTACCGTTTAAACAGTTGAACTACCCAATGGTAAAAATACGATGTCTGGCATTAGTTGCATAGTTGCATACTGGTATTGATTATTGATGCTTACGTGAGAAGTCACTTTCGCTTATACTCAATTATTGCTACAATAATTGTCATCATATCTCTCATATTATTGATTCAATTATTGTCACAGTATCATCTGCATAATATTTATTATTATTAAATCAATAATTGAGACGACAAAGTTATACATATTATTATTTGCATTATTGACAATGTCTAGAAGTTCTGTCAAGGAGAGGTTTTGTCACCTAATTGTGCGCCAATAAGGAGAAATCCTTATCAGAAAGGTCCATCTTTCTTGGGAACGACTTGTTTGTTAAATATTGTGAGTTATAATATTAATGATGAATAAGTTCGTGTTCATTAAAGATGAAATTGATAGTTCCATTGTGTTGGGATTATTAGTGTTAGTGGAAATCGACATTTATTTCGATAATAATTGATGTCTGGAGGTTATATTAACCAATCGGGTAATTAATCGGATAAATGAGCAATTAATTACTATTATTTCACATGCTTATAACTATTTGTTCACATGTGTGTACTATTGATTCACATTCATGTACTATTAGAGAGGTGGTGCAAGTTGATAATACTTACATGACTAAATTAAAAATAGAGGTATAGATGAAGGTACTATACTATAATTAGTTTTTTCACATGATTATACTATTAAGTCACATAAATGAACTATTAATTCACATTATTTACTATTAGGGGAGGTGGTTCAAGTTTGATAATACTTGCAGGACTAAATTAAAAATGAAGAAAAAAAGGAAGGTATTATACTGTAATATTTTGAGCCCCAAAACGTGCAATTATCGAAACTATATTTTCCTATAAATAGAAGCTCATTCTTCATTTATTCTCACCAATACACAAAGTCTTACAAGAGCAATTATTATAGAGAAAAAGAAGAAGAGAAGTCTGCTACATCACTATTCCAGTATCTAGTTTCTTCTAAGGTAAGGGGTATTATTTCTTTCGTATTCATGAAAAGAGTTATTTTCTTTCAATACTCGTAAGGGTTGTTATTCCATTCTTTATTATTCTATTAGAATAACCTGTCTGTGTGGTCTATCGCATGCCTGGTGAATTCTTTTGTTATTCCATTCTTTATTATTCTGTTGGAATAACCTGTCTGTGTGGTCTATTGCATGCCTGGTGAATTCTTTTGTTATTCTATTCTTTATTATTCTGTTGTAATAACCTGTCTGTGCGGTCTATTGCATGCATGGTGAATTCTTCTGTTATTCCATTCTTTATTATTCTGTTGGAATAATCTATCTATGTGGACTACCGCATGCCTGGTGAATGATCCTTTGTATTCATTCCTTATTAAATTGTGGAAATGATCTGTCTACGTGGATTACCGCATGGCGAACAAAAATCCATTTGCAGTTTCATATATTCTATTATACTCAGTTGGTTAAAGTTTTGGCTTTTATACTCCATGAAATTAGTAGAATATCCTTGATATTTGCGCTTCATCTAGTATCTTTACATAGAAATATTCTTCTGAGCATTCTTGAATTTTACTCCACAGAACAGTATCATGTTGACAATTTGGACGTTATTGATTTTTGGATAAATTAAATTATAAATCTTTAAAAAAATTTCCTTAAACTTGTTTTATTGAATTCTTATATCATTGTCATCATCCTCATGTTTATAATATTTTGAAAGTCATTTGTGGCCTGTAGTTCATAGATGGATTTGATATGATTATGACCAGGCATTATTCGGTATAATCATGACCGTAATGTTACAAATGATGTGGTAAAAGTCCTCATTGGCCGTAGTGCATTGATGGACAGTTGTTGGCATAATCATGACCATTGATGAATACACGAATATCCTTGGCCCGTAGGGCATGGATAATTTGTGGTCGTGATGCTAATGAATATTCTTGTCCATAGTGCAGTGATCATGTGGTTTATTTATTAAGTTGAGTCTCAACGATAAAAGTGATGAAATGCCTTTTAAATCATAGAAGATAGTAGATTTTATTCTCTACTTGACTCTTCTAATGGATAGCTTGTTCTGCTGCAGTTAAACTTGATGTTTGTTATATTTTATCAGTTTAACACTGTTGAAGGCTAATGATAAATTATTATGCATTATCTTAGTCATATTATTTCTTACTGGGCTAGTTGAGCTCATCCTTTCTTTCACTGTTCTCTTTAGGAAATGAGAATATAGCTGGGACGAGTCGGGGAACGGATTGATTTGTTCGGATGGTTGTTTTAGTCGTCCTCACTATTCTATAAAATAGTGTGACAATAAATGTAATGAGGACTCCATTGAGTGTGGATATTGTCTAGATGACAATATTCTTATTAAAACTCTTAGATTATGTTTTGTCGTATTTTACACGCATTGTGTATAATTAAGTTGTATTTGAATTTTGTACCATGTATTTGGCGACTCAAGATGGGTGATGTATACCTATTTTGGGGCGCCACAATTGGTATCAAAGCTTAGGTATATGATCCCCGTGAGAGATGTGAGACAAGAACTAGGAGGGAGAGACGGAAATTCCTTCGCTAATATTACCTACCTAAGTTTATTTGGTATTTAATTGGTCACGTCGTATATAGAATAATATGTGACATGTCAATTAACCCTTGTTTTGTGGCGATGTTGAAAATGACATCCGAAAATGTTGAGAATAGCAATGGAGCACAGGAGGCCGTTGAGTCACCACAGATCAACACCCAGGATAATGTGTATTAGGAAGGAAATAATCCTCAGGTGAATAACAACACCGACTAAATGGTGAACGACGGAATGTTTAGGAGCTTCATGCAATTCGTGCAACATCAGGCAAGAGAGACTCCTGTCCAAAATACAGTTGGAAACACTGGCAACTCTCGGACGGTCACCGCTAAACAGTTCAAGGAGTTGGGACTTCCGGAGTTTATTAGAGAGCCAAAACCACTTAAGGCGGAGACGTGGATAAAGCAGATCACCAATGTCGACGTCGGGATTTTTGGGTGTCCATTTCCGTTACCTGTTCTTTGGTGTTCTAATTTTAGGTGAGATTTGTTTGAAAAAACAGGTGAAAAAGGTCCGACAAGTATAATGTCGACGATGGGACTGTTAAGAGTCGCCAGTTGGTTTTTTAAATGGTTGTACCAACACAACTGAGAAAAGGTTTGCATATTGACCCAGTGATGTGACACTGATATACGGGTCGGTGAAACCAAGATTCGTTTAGGGTCCGGGGACTTGGTTATGCGGGGGGAAGGTGTTAGGCACCCCCCGACATCCGTGTTACCATGGTGACTGCCTCTTTACAAGAAACTATTATCTGAGTGTGTGTGTGTGTGTGTGTGTGGGTCAATGTGTTGTTTATATGAAAGTTGTGCGAGGCCTCGTTCGAACCTATATACACAGGATTTGAATTAATGTAAAATTCAGTTTTTAGCAAGATATAGCAATGATGTTTTATAAAAGAGGTTTTTCAAACCCTGATGCTCAATAGGAATTAAGACCTTTTATACTTCCATTTTTATTAAGTGAGCGGCTGAATTGATTTTATTTGATGGATGTGAGGCATCCGTACGAAAAATAATATATATACAAAAATAATGTCGACTTCCTCGTTGGTATGGAAACCATCTGAGGAAATTCAGACATCGCAGAATAATTTACAAGCTGCTTACAGCTGAACATGTCCGTCACGGGAACCGAATCTAGATTCAATGGGATGAATCTGTGATCACATGATTCCTAGGCTCACAAAATATTGCAATTTGTATAAAAGCAATAAGCAGGTATATATATAAAAGCGGTAAATATATATATATATATATATATATATATATATATACATACAGACATGATCACCAACCACGAAGCACCTCCATGGGGGATCAGAAATGTAAATAAAGATGTTAAAAGTCAGAATATGGTCAATCGCCACGAAGTAAACTCCAAGCAGATTGAAATGTAAAGAAAGCTGTAAAAGCGATCAACTGCCACGAAGGGAACTCCAGGAAGGAAAAAATAAATAAATAAATATATATATATATATATATATATATATATAAAAGCAATAAACGCATATGGATGGAAAATCTAGGCTCATCGAACATAGTTCGACCACAGTTCATATATATATATATATATATATATATATATATATATATATATATATATATATAGCGAATAATAAACGCACTGCATCAAAGTCTAGGCTCATCGAACAAAATCGTGATGACATGTTAATATATATATATATATATATATATATATATATATATATATATATATATATATATATATATATATATATATATATATATAAAAGCGATAAGCAACGCTCCTGCACCAAAGTTCAGGCTCAATCGAGGCATAACTCGATAATGTTAGTCAATATATATATATATATATATATATATATATATATATATATATACTGATCGAATGAAACCACTGATCAAAGTCCGAAAGCAAAAGCAAGCAACACGACTCTCAACGTGTAGAAGGGTGTGTGGAAAGATGAAGAGAAAGACTCTTAAGTGTGTGAGAAGGCTTACAGCTGACTGATAAAAAGAATTTTATATCTTTAGAGTGGGTAAACACTGGGCTTTTGTGGGTACAAAAGAGGCTATATATGAGCTCACAGGTGTTTAAAAGTGGGAAAATACACTATATGGGCGAAAGTCTTGAGCTTAATCATGTGCGAGGTTTCCGTCTTTTCTCTTAGAGAATTAGCACCCCAAGCCCCATATTTATAGAGGGGGGAGCCGCAGGTCTACCTACGGCACCTAGCAGCAGGTGTACCTGCGGCTTCCCGGGGTGCCCCAGGTAGTGTGGGTCCCACCGTGTCGAAGAGACGTCGTACTGTATTGTTATTCGATCGCTCATAACATTCAATCCGGGAGTCCGATGGAAGCGTGCCATACCATTCCGGAAAGCTCTTTCCGAGAGCTACACAATGATATAATATTTGAACTTTTTTGATTCAAGGAAGATGGGTCCATGACTGAAATGGCATTCCCGGGTTTCCGCCAGGCAGTCCGTTGAGCCGTTTTGCGTAGTTTGCGCTCGAAAGTTAAGATATGGTTCTTGTGGGACTTCCTTTGAAGTAATTTGAGTTGAGATGAGTTGATTTGATGTGAGTTGAAGTTGAGTTGGCAAAATAACCATTTTGCCCCTCCCGGGGTTATCTTCGGTTTTCGCGCAGTTGTAGTAGTCGTTTCTCAGGTTTATCTCTGAGGTTGGCTTGCTGTTGACTTTAACTATCCTCAGGGTCATCTCTGAGGTTGGATTGACCTATTCCCATGGTTGGGACTGAGACTGGATACCTCGGGGTCATCTCCGAGATTAATCGGTCTTCTCCGGTGTGTGGTCCCAGATTTGTATCTGCGAGCCCTAGGGGTTATCTTGAGGTTGGATTTGGTTACTCCCAGATTGTGATCCGGGGTTTGATGATGAACTTTCGGTAGTATCCGGTATGGATTTGGATTGTCTTTCAGGGTTCCCTCTTAAAAGACGAATCTGTCCTCCTACAATGTTAGTAACAGTAGAAAAAAATTTCGAGTGTCTACAGATGCCCCTCTTTATCATGTTCACGTAATGCAATGGAATGGACATGATAAAGATTAATAGACACTTGAAACATGACAAGGTATTTTCAATGATGTAAATCGCAATGTAGTGAATGTTTATGATGAATGTGACAATGTTTTCGCAAATCGCAGTTCGTAAATCGCACATCGCATTTCGTACATCGCACATCGCTTTTCGTATTTGGCCAAATCGCACTTCGCAACTCACACATCGCATTTTGCATATCGTATTTCGCATATTGCATCGCAAATCGCATATCGTATATTGCAAATCGCAATGTAATGAATATTATGATGCATGTTAAAATGTATTCGCAAATCGCTTTACCTTTACCAATCATTGCTGATGCCTATGCTGGTGTTGACTCCAATGGTTTGGCATTTAATCGCTGATGCTTGTTTGATGAAGATAAGTTGAGATGTTTTCCACATCTCTGATGGGGATGACGTTCTGAAATCATCAGACCCTCCCAATGTATTCATTTGGTAGTTCTGGCAATGGTGACTATCATCTTTGATCGCCAAACTTTTCTGGTTCCCACTTGAACGGTGGTATCTGAAGCTTTCATCATTTGGTCGTGTTGATGTCGCGCTGTGTTGATGGCAATGGTTTAGAATACCAGATCTTCTGATACCTTCGCTGAAGTAATATTCCACGGATTACTTCACTAGACTTCGCCTGATGTTACGTTAGATTAATGACAACCACCAGATGTCTCATCCTTTTTTAGGTGATTTGGAGTCTCATTTCGTTGTTGGGTACTTGTGCCCCATTTCCTTAAGCATTTGATTCATGAACCCAATTTGAATGATGGCACGAATGCTTGTGATATCCCCAGGAGGTGTAATTCATTCTTTCGTTTGCCCGTATTTGAGCGTCGGTGTAGAGGCTTCAACTGACTTGAGGACATAACGCTTTGTTGATGGTGTAGATTTCATTCGCTGGGCCTTTAAATCGTTGACCTTCTCGCTCTTGAGTTAAGAACTTTCTTGAGAAGTTTCCCTTCTTTTCGTGGGGAACGCTTATGTCGCTATGATTTCTTCGGAGTTCACCCTTTCTTTTTGATGAGAAGCTTGATCTAGCCTTAAACTCCTTCCATTTCTTGGAATTGGAAAATTGCCCCAGTCCTTTCGTATGTTGATGCTGAGGGTTCATATGAGAAACTCTCTTTGTTGATGAAGTCGTGAGTGAATAATATCTGAATCGCCATTGAGATAATGATGGACCGTGCTGATGGCGCTAACTAATGCATTTTCCATTTTAGGATGATTGATAAATGCCCCAGTATTGAGTTGTCGCTACTTCCGAGATTGCCCCCAATCTTGTTGTAAGGGATCCACTATCCGGTTGTCACTAATTTTGAAATTGCCCCAGCCTCGCTTGTTGTCTACGATAGTTTCTTTGATAGATGAGCTGATAAGACACCGAGATCACAAGAGGCTTTTACATCTGTACCATCTGGTTAACAGGTAGTGGATGTAGGCTTTGATGTTGACAGCTCTTTCTGGTAAAGATGTCGCTTTGTTAGAGAGATGATGCTCTAACTCATAGGGATATCGTTGTTGCTGAGTGGGATGACGTTATATCCACCCGAGATATCGCATGTAGTTGGCAGTGGATCTGTTGGCTCATGTAGAAACCCTTGGGTAGGAGATCACAGTGTTACCTCCTTCTTCTGAGGGGGAATCCATGTTGTACTTGATAGCTCGCATATACACTGATTTGTAGATGGGCTTGTATTTTCCTGCATAGACTAGCTTAGCCATTTTGTCATGTACAATACACATTGTATATATCAAAAAACATTATATATGGCAGGGAAATATATGTTGATTCACTTCCCTTTTAGTTATGCCTTGCTACTTGCTTGATAATCACTTATTTCTCCAGGACTTTGTGATCTGGATGTATTCTGAACTCCTCCTTGATGGATGGACAGTGAGATGTCTCAGGATTTTCATAATGGATCGTCGATCTGTGTGTATTCCCTACCATCTTTGGTGTCTTGGGACTGGTTTTGTATGTGGTTATGGATAGGAGTGTGTCTATTTTTGTTTTTTTTGTGGTGAGACCAGACCATATAACATGGTTGCCTACGTACACCCGTGTATTAGGGAGATCAGGTCGATGTAGTTCGCCCTTCAAGGTGAGTTGAAAAATGTGATCCCATGAGCAGGTCAGACTGCGGGGAAGAAAAAATTTGATCCTAGGTTGAGGATAAACTGAAAGTGTGAAAAGTTTGATCCTATGTATGGGCAGCCAAACTGCAAACGTAAGAGGTTCAATTCACGGTGAGATGACCTAAGTGGTATGATCGTAGTGAAGCCAGGCTGCTGACTTGAAAGGATGTTTCCCTGAGGGGAAAAGTGTGGAAGAGTTGTATGTGATAAAGGGTTAAAGAACCGAAATGACTGGTAATCTGATGATCCAAAACCAGGATGTTCGCTTGATGGTAACCTCAAACATAGTACCATTTCACGGTGTCCGACATGATAAGCTGTGGAAATTCATCGCCGTCCATTTCCTGTAATCTGAAAATGCCTCCTGTCAATACTTCCTTGACAACAAACGGGCCTTCCTAGTTCGGGGAGAATTTTCCTTTAGACTGAGCTTGGTTATCAATGATCTTTTTCAAAACCAAGTCGTGTTGTTTAAACTATTGTAGTCGGACTTTTCTGTTGTAGGATCTTCTTTACAAGTATAGGGATGCTCATGTGTGGGCCACATACTCCCCCATGGATTTTATCCATGAGCCTCTGAGCTTGGTCCTCGTCTAGACATTTGAGGAGACCTCGTTCTGCATCTCTTTTCATATAGTGCATCTCCGTTCAGGTAGAATTTTATAGCAAGTTGATGGATCCACCCTTTCTCAGTCGGGCTCGCCTCAGCGGGTGTAGATCCATCTCGTAAGTACTTCTTGATATGTTGATACCAAGGATGTTGGATGGGAGGTAGGTCATCCGATACTTTTCAATATAATTCCCATAGGCTGGAGCTTTTTGTTGGGAAAATGTGAGGGTTGGCATATCTTCCTTGTCATGTATATTGACCAAGGAGGCCCAGGTTGCTAGAGCATCCGCAAAATCATTCCTATTACGAGGAATGTGGAGGAAGGATTTTTCTTCAAACTCCGAAGCCATCTGTAGAACCTGCTGATGGTAAGGCAGCAACTGTAGAACCTATTGAAGAGATTTTTCTTTTTTCTTTTTTCTTTTTTCTCTTTTTATTTTTATTTTCTTTTTTCTTTTTTTTTCTATTAGATCGTGGAAAAGAGCCATATGGCTCACTGATAGGTAGCTCAGAGCATTGATGAAATTTGAATGATAATAAATGCATGTGAAAGGGCTCCTCAAGGCGTGATGAATGAAGTTTTCTCATGATCATCTTCAGCAACCATGATTTGATGGTACCCCGCGGAGCAATCAACAAAGGAGTACATGTTGTATCGAGATGTATTGTCAATGAGTATGTTGATGAATGGCACGTGAAAGCTATCTTTGAGGCAAGCTTTATTCAAATCTCTGTAATCCACACAAACTCGCACCTCTCTTCCCGGTTTCGGCACGGGAACCATGTTGGACAACCATTTAGGTTAAGTTGACATCATGATGATGCCGGCTTGAAATTGTTTCACAATTTCTTCTTTAACTTTTAACTTCCATTCAGGTTTCAATCGCCTGAGCTTCTACCTGAATGGCTTGAATCCCCCTTTGATGGGAAGGTAATGAATGATAATGTCCGTGTATAAACCGACCATGTCTTCATGAGACCATGCAAACACTTCCTGGAATAGGGTCAATAGAGTAACCATGTCATTCCTTTGATTTTGAGTGAGGTCTGTACCAATTCAGATTTGTTTGGGGTTTTCTAAGGTTCTAAGGTTTAAAAGAGGTGGTTTGATCAAGATTTCTCTTGGGTTTGTCTTCGACCCATTCTTTGATCTCCTAAGGTATCTCATAGTCCTCTTGTATTTCAATCAAGTCTGAGTCCAACTTTACATCAAAGTTACATTCCTTGTGGAGAATAGGCACCTCATCAACAAGTACAGGCACATCTAAATTCAGAGTCCTGAAACAAAATATGCTTTCACTTAGTATATAACACTGTTCAATCACACAAAGTGTTAGCCTGTAATGACAAAAAGTAAATCTACTACTTGTTAGGAAAAAAGTAAGCAGTTATTGCTATCTATAAGGTAGAGAGAGTTTCTTCCCTTGTTACCCTCATCGTCTAATGCAAGGAGTGCTGCTTCAATTGTCGAGGGCAAAGTCTTGCTGGACTACAGTGATAGAGGGGCTATCATCAACCTCCTTCTCCCGAATGATGACCATTACGTGTGGGCAATCATCGTCTGGGGTGTATCTATTTGAGAAGGGTTTGTTTGGGTTTTTGTTTGGTTTGACCGCACCATTGATGGTTGCCTGCGTACTCCTATTGAAGAGGAGATCAGGTCTTTCATAGTTCAGGCTTTGGTTTGAAAAGGTTCAAAGGGGTAAGTGGTGAGAAGAGTGTAGAGATGTTTTTTTTGTTTTGTTTTGTTTTGTTTTTTTTGTTTTGTTTTGTTTTTTTTTACATGCATGGAAAATAAAAGGCATACTATGAAGAAAGTGATACCGTTCCAACATTTTCTGGAACTCACAACTTGATCCCCTGGATCTACATCTTCTTAGCTAGTTGAGGCCTGATAGTCCAGTTGTCAGTGGTTATGTTGCCTTCAGGGCTCCTGATAGAGGTTACCCCTTGATTCTGAATGTCTTCGCCAGGGGACATAACTTGATTGCTTCTGATTGATTACATTCCTCGGGGACGTTTGCAATGGACGATGCAAAAAGATGAACTCTGGATTTTTTAATGGGTTGGATTCCCCGACAATCTCACCACCTTTTTCTTCATCTATTACTTCCCCTTCTTCATGGGTTTCAAAGGATTCAACCATTAAATCTCTCTCGAACTGTTATCGCATTTCTTACAAAGAACTTTCCTTTTTGGTTTTTTCTTCCTTGGAAAGGATTAGTATTTCCTCCGCATCATCCAAGGTGATAAGATCAGGAACGTGGTTGATATCTTGGAACCATAGGACGGTTGATGTTGGCGGGGGAATCTCCTTTGGGGATGCCTTTGTCTCTTCTATCATTTCTTGCATTAGGATCACCCACCTTGTGTTCGGCGAATTCTCACTCATAGCCTTCAATTTCATTTGAACTACTTTGCATCTCGAATGGACATCTTAAGCTTTTATTTCCTTTTCACCTTTTTTTGGTTATGGAAATTCTATCTCCAAACTCTCCATTTTCAATGAGATCCTGGATTTTATGTCGCAAAGACCAAAGATTCTTCATCAGATGTCCAAGTGAGTTAGAATGGTAGAGACATATCTTGGTAGAATCATAACTCTTTATATTGGGATTTATAGGAGGCAAGAACTTAGTAATCCTTCCTTGACTTATCGAAAAATGTATCATTTCTTCATTGGATTTGCTCAGAGGGGTGAATTTTCAGACTCTTTTAGAGGTTGTTTGATCTTTCATCTTTGAGAATTCGCATTCCCTCGATCGATTCTTCCACCGACAAGATCTTCTAGCAATTTTATCATCCCCATTTTCTTGTATTTTTAGTCTACTTTGATCTTCTTCATTTAGCTGGCTCATCGTGGGGTCCTTTTTCTCTTGGCTTTCTGATAGTTGAGTGAAAAATTGCCTTGTTTCCTAATGTTGGCGCACTATCGAAAGCCAAAGAGTTTACTTGATTCTGGATCGCATCCAATTTTTGCATTACTGGCATACCCTCCTCCGAGTTTTCCCACTCTAGGACATTTGTTATGTGCTTCTGGGGGTATTCCTCCATCCTTCGTATGTACTTAAGAATTGGATACATTTCAGCGCTTCCTAACCCGATCATGTTTACTTCTTCCGTATCATGTCGCAACAGAAGGTTGGTGTTGATATTTTGTTGGTCAGGTTGTTCGACCACAATACTTCCACTTTCGATCAGATTTTGAATCTTATGTTTTAAGGGCCAACAATCCTGTGTATCGTGTCCTGGAGACCCTGAGTGGTAAGCACATCTCTGGCTTGGATCGTATCTTTTGCTCCCTGGTTCCAGAGGTGGAGCTAGTTCTGTAATTTTCTTATGATCCATTAATATCGCCAATACATTTTCAAGGGAATCGCATAGTGGAGTGAACACCCGATTATCAGATCTTTCGAATTTTCTTTTTCTATCCTGGCATTGGGAATGTGGCCTGTTGTTGAGATGGCAGATTGTCTTGCATTTTCCAAATAGGGGGACTGTAGTTTGGTCTCCTAGCTTGCCCCTGTACAACAAGGGATATATCCTCATTGCCTTTATCGAATACCCCCTTGGGATCGCTCGCATACTTGCCAGTTTGTATATGTTTAGATCGCTTCCAAGGCGTTAAGAAGTCTTTAATCTTGCCCTTGAGGCCCATCTCCGCCATTTAAATGCGTGTTTGATCATTTAGTAAATGGCTTTCCCCATACTGCTAGGACCCTCTCATAGTAAGGAGCCTCTTGGATATCAGATGTCATTACCATCTCAGTTTCGGTCATTGATGGAATGACTTGCTCATCTAGATGTCTCCACCTTTGGGCATATTCTCTGAAAGATTCAATACTTTGCTTTTTCACTTTAGTCACTTGATATCGATCTGGTGCCATTTGTGACTGAAAACTGTACTGATTTAGAAAGGCGTGGGCCAATTCTTCCCAGTTATGGATTTTGGCATTGTCAAGTCGGGCATACCAGGCTTTAGCTTCTCCAGTGAGACTCTTTTGAAAAAGTTGCATTCTGAGGCTTTCATTTTCAAACATAAGACCCCGGTTAATGCCATGTACACTTTTAGGTGCGTATAGGGATCGCCTGCCCCATTGTACTTTTCAAACTCTGGGACTTTGAATTTGGTAGGATATTGAGCCCATGGGAATATACAGTGATCTGAATAGGTGACACTCCCATAATTTCCAGTCCCTTTAATTGACCGGATGGTATCCTCCATTTGTTGGACTTTCTTTCTTATATCCCCAGTTTCTCGATAATCCCTGAGATTTGTGATTTCTTTATTGGAATGAGGTTTAGGTATCTGGGTTTCCATCTTTTTACCAATGCCTCGATTGCACCCTAGTGTGAAGGACTCTGGTTGAGTAGGCATTATGCGGCCTGCTGTATTTTACTTTGTTCTTTTAGAAAGACAACCAATTACGCTATCTCTGATTCCTTAATCCTTCAAACTCCTCTCGGAAACAGAGGTAGGATCAGTGGCCCCCGATGTAGCCATGCCTAACGGTGGGATCAGTGCCTTCTTGGACTTTAAACGAGTAACGGGACCGATTGCTTCCCTGCAAAAGGCTTATATAGTTTAGTCTTTAGGGAATGTATATAATTACATGTTATGTGACGTGTTCATTTTAGGAATTTTATCCTGCAAAACTGATGTCAGCTGTTTGTAGCATGTTAAATATGTATGTGTACACATTTCTTCATATTTCTCATTACATGGAGATAGATATGGAATGAAATTACAAGTAATTGTGTTTACAAGTAATTGAAATGAGAGAGCATGAAGAGACTTTCCTCTGTTTTGGGTTTATCAGAGGCTGACCTATCTTAGGTTACTCTCGCGGCTTTTTGGCATGAAGGTTCCCAAATCATCGCAATCTACTTGACGGGAAGTTAATCCGATCTTTCAACTGGAGCGAATTTGGGTGGTGCCTTTCCTGAGCCTCGGAGAATTAGTCTTCTCACGAGTCCAGTAATCAAACACCGACGGGATAGCCTCCTGGTGGAGGGACCATACAACATACATTCACATACATCGCGTCTCACCGTATGAAAATGATGACATGTGCGAAGCACTAATATCACAAGAAGATATGGTGCGAAGCACTAATATCACAAGTAGTTATGGTGCGAAACACTAGCATCACAAGAAGTTATGGTGCGAAGCGCTAAGTGCAATAAGGAAATGCATTCGTACACATTCATTCAATGTAAATGCAACATCCACACACAAGCAGATAATAATTTTGAAAAGATTGTAATAGCGGCTTAAGTCCTTTTTCTTTGAGTCCCCAGTGAGTCACCACCGTCGACGTCGGGATTTTTGGTTGTCCTCGCCGGTTACTTGTTCTTTTTGGTGTTCTCATTTTAGGTGAGATTTGTTTGAAAAAACAAGTGAAAAAGGTCCGACATATATAATGTCGATGATGGGATTGTTAAGAGTCGCCAGTTGGTTTTTTAAATGGTTGTACCAACACAACCGAGAAAAGGTTTGCACATTGACCCAGTGATGTGACACTGATATACGGGTCGGTGAAACCGAGATTCGTTTTAGGGTCAGGGGACTTGGTTATCACGGGAAGGTGTTAGCCCCAGAACATCCGTGTTACCACGGTGACCGCCTCTTACAAGAAACTATTATCCGAGTGTGTGTGTGTGTGGGGGGGGTCAATGTGTTGTTTATATGAAAGTTGTGCGAGGCCTCATTCAACCTATATACGAGTTTGAATTTGTGTAAAAATTCAGTTTTAGCAAGATATGGCAATGATGTTTTATAAAAGAGGTTTTTCAAACCACGATGCTCAATAGGAATTGAGACCTTTTACACTTCCATTTTATTAAGTGGCGGTTTGAATTGATTTTATTTGTGGATCACGAGGCATCCGTACGAAAAATAATATATATACAAAAATAATGCCGACTTCCTCGTGGGTATGGAAACCATCTGAGGAAATTCAGACATCGCAGAATAATTTACAAGCTGCTTACAGCTGAACATGTCCGTCACGGGAACCGAATCTAGATTCAATGGGATGAATCTGTGATCACATGATTCCTAGGCTCACAAAATATTGCAATTTGTATAAAAGCAATAAGTAGGTATCTATATAAAAGCGGTAAATATATATATATATACAGACATGATCACCAACCACGAAGCACCTCCATGGGGGATCAGAAATGTAAATAAAGATGTTAAAAGCTGTAAATATGGTCAACTGCCACGAAGTAAACTCCAGGCAGGACGAAATGTAAAGAAAGTTGTAAAAGCGATCAACTGCCACGAAGAATGCAGGACAAAATAAATAAATATATATGTATATATATATATATATATATATAAAAGTAATAAACGCACCGGATGGAAAATCCAGGCTCATCGAACATAGTTCGACCACAGTTCATATATATAAGTATATATATATATATAAAAGCGAGTAAACGCACCAGACCGAAGTCTAGGCTCATCGAACAAAGTCCGACACACAGTTGATATATATAAGTATATATATATATATATATATATATATATATATATATATATATATATATATATATATATATAAAAGCGAATAAAACGCACAGAATCAAAGTCTAGGCTCATCGAACAAAGTTAAACAAAATGTTAATATATATAAGTATATATATATATTAAAGTAGTAAACGCTCTCGCATCAAGTCAGGCTCAATCGAGGCATAACTCGATAATGTTAGTCAATATATAAGTATATATATATATATATATATATATATATATATATATATATATATATATATATATATATATATATATGATCTGTTGAAATGAAACCACAGAATGAAGTCAGGACAAAAGCAAGCAACACGACTCTCAACGTGTAGAAGGGTGTGTGCAAAGATGAAGAGAAAGACTCTAAAGTGTGTGAGAAGGCTTACAATGGTGATAAAAAGAATTCTATATCTTTAGAGTGGGTAAACACTTGGGCTTTGTGGGTACAAAAGAGGCTATATATGAGCTCACAGTGTTTAAAAGTGGGAAAAATACAACATATGGGCGAGTGTGAGGCCGGTTGTGCGGGGTTTCCCCATCTTTTCTCTTAGAAAATCAGCACCCCAAGCCCCATATTTATAGAGGGGTGCTGCAGGTTTTACTGCGGCACCTAATAGGAAGGTGTACTGCGGCTTCCGGGGTGCCCAGGCGATATGGGTCCCGCCATGTCGAGAAATGACGTCTGCGTTGTTAAACTCGGTTTGCTCATAACTTTCAATCCGGGAGCCCGATGGAAGAGTGTCATACCATTCTAGAAAGCTCTTTCCGAGAGCTACACAATGATATATGATTTTACCTTTTTTGATTCTAGGAAGATGGGTCCATGACCGAAATGGCATTCCTGGGTTTTCCTCAGGCAGTCCGTTGAGCCGTTTTGCGTAGTTTGCGTTCGGAAGTTAAGATATGGTTCTTGTGGGACTTCCTTTGAAGTAATTTGAGTTGAGATGAGTTGATTTGATGTGAGTTGAAGTTGAGTTGGCAAAATGACCATTTTGCCCCTCTCGGGGTTATCTCCGGTTTTCGCGCAATTGTAGCAGTCGTTTCTCAGGTTTATCTCTGAGGTTGGCTTGCTGTTGACTTTGACTATCCTCAGGGTCATCTCTGAGGTTGGCTTGACCTATTCCAATGGTTGGGACTGAGACTGGATACCTCGGGGTCATCTCCGAGATTAATCGGTCTTCTTCGGTGTGTGGTCCGATATTGTATCTGCAGGCCTCGGGGTTATCTTCGAGGTTGGATTTGGTTACTCCAAAATTGTGATCCGGGGTTTGATGATGAACTTCCGGTAGTATCCGGTATGGATTTGGATTGTCTTTCAGGGTTCCCTCTTAATAGACGAATCTGTCCTCCTGCAATGTTAGTAACAGTAGAAGAAAATTTCGAGTGTCTACAACCAAGATATTTGATGTCTTGGGATGCTCCGAGGAGCAAAAGGTTCCCTTTGCCACCTTTATGTTGCGAGGAGAAGCAGATTACTGGTGGGAATCGGTAAAGCGTACTTAACCTACCGCACTAAAGATGTCTTGGGAGAAGTTCCAAGAACTATTCAACGACTAGTACTTTTCCGAAAGTATTCATCACATGAAAGAGGTAGAGTTCATCAAGTTGGAGTAGAACAATATGACCGTGTAGCAGTACAAAGCTAAGTTTGTCGAGTTATGCCGGTTTGTGTCTCACTTAGTTGATAATGAGGAGAGAATGACGCGAATGTTTCTAAGAGGTTTGAAACCCGAGATATGTCAATACCTTATCTCTCAAAAACTGTGTTTGTATTCAGATGTTGTGAATAGGGCTCAGTTATTGGAGCGCGATAATGAGTCAACCCAACTAAGAGAAAGCAGCCGACAAAATGATAATACCAGTGGTAGCAGTCATCGAAGCGGTGA
This sequence comes from Panax ginseng, assembly GCA_020205605.1. NCBI lineage: Eukaryota > Viridiplantae > Streptophyta > Magnoliopsida > Apiales > Araliaceae > Panax > Panax ginseng. The sequence continues at coordinate 27,012,358 of CM035142.1, forward strand.
CAATATACGTGGAGGGAATCAACATGCCAGAAATGGTAACCACTTCGGTGGTAATCATGGCCAAGACAATAAGAGTGGACATTTCAAGAAGAGGAGATTCCCATTTTTTTATTTCTCCTACTTGAGCTCAACATTTAAATTTGACTCCAGAGAAATTAGACTTTGACTTATCTGTTGAAACTCCGTTGGGAGAAACCTTCATTACATCCACTGTTTATAAGTCTTGTTTGATTCAAATCGGTAACCGCACGTTACCTGTCGATCTTATTACCTTAAAAATACTTGCATTTGACGTGATTCTAGGGATTGATTGGTTAACTACTCATCATGCTAAATTTGATTGTTTTCGTAAGGTTGTTAGCTTTCATATTCCTAATCAACCTATTATGCAAATTCAAAAAACCAAACCATTAAAATCAATCACAGTCATCTCAAGCCATAAAGCTATTTGTTTATTGAAAAACGGATGTCAAGCTTTCTTAGCTCATGTCACAGATTTAAACAAAAATACGTCAGATTTGAATGATATTTCTATTGTTAATAAATTTCCTGATGTATTCCCCGAAGAACTTCCTGGCCTACCCCCAGAGCATGAAATCAAGTTTGGTATCGACCTTGAACCCGGTACAAAACCCTTTTCCAAAGCCCCATATTGAATGGCTCCTATTAAACTTCAGGAGTTAAAAACCCAACTACAGGAATTGTTAGACATCGGTTTCATTCGTCCTAGTACATCTCCTTGGGGTGCGACTTTGTATTGATTATCGGGAGTTGAATCATGTCACCATCAAAAATAGGTACCCGTTGCCTCGCATTGATGACCTGTTTGACCAGTTGCAAGGAGCCAAATTATTTTCAAAGATTGATCTTCGTTCTGGATATCATCAGTTAAAGATTAGAACCGATGACATTCCAAAGACGGCTTTCAGAACACCGTACGGGCATTACGAATTCCTAGTCATGTCTTTTGGATTGACTAATTCTCTTGCTGCCTTCGTGGATATGATGAACCGAGTATTCAAGGAATATTTGGATCACTTTGTGGTCGTCTTTATTGATGACATCCTCATATATTCCAAAATCCGTGAAGATCATGAGCAACACTTGAGGCTTATACTCAAAAATCTTCGTGAAAACAAGCTTTATGCCAAGTTGAAAAAATGCGAGTTCTGGCTTTAGGAAGTAGCATTCCTTGGGCACGTAGTATCAAATCATGGAATATATGTTGACCCGACAAAGATTGAAGGTATTCAAAGCTGGGTGCAACCTATATCAATGACCGAAGTACGTAGCTTTCTCGGCTTAGCTGGTTATTATCGAAGATTCGTAGAAGGGTTTTCTCGAATCGCTACTCCATTAACTCAGCTAACTCAGAAAGATACAAAGTTTGGTGTTCGTAGAATGTGAGAAGAGTTTTCAAGAACTCAAGAGGAGACTCATTTCAGCACCTGTTCTAACAATACCATCTAGCTCGAAGGGATTTGTCATCTACAGTGATGCTTCATGCAAAGGGTTTGGATGTGTTCTCATTCAACATGGGAAAGTCATAGCCTATGCCTTTCGGCAACTCAAAGAATATGAGAGGAATTTTCCTACTCATGATCTAGAGTTGGCAGTTGTTGTCTTCGCACTTAAAATTTGGAGGCATTACTTGTATGGGGGAGAAAGTGGAGATCTTTACGGATCATAAAAGCCTCAAATATTTCTTCATTCAGAAGGAACTCAACATGCGGCAATGATGTTGGCTTGAACTGTTGAAAGATTATGATCATACCATTCAATACCATCCTGGAAAAGTGATGGTAGCTGACGCATTGAATAGAAGGTCATATGCGGATACGAGTGCGATATTGTCAACGCAAAGGACCATTTTGTATGACTTGCAAAGGATGGAGATAGAGTTAAAGACTCCAGGGACCCATGTGATGATGGCTAACATACGAGTTAAACCGACTTTAATCGATAAAGTTAAAGTTGCTCAAGCTACAGACCTGGAGTTGATGCGTATGAGGAAGAAAGTGCAAGAAGGTGCTATGCCGGAAGCAAGAATCGATGAAGACGGAATACTTCTAGTCAACTCCAGACTTTGTGTTCCTAACGACCTTGATTTAAAGTATAAAATCATGATGGAGGCGCACAACACACCGTTTGCAATCCATCCTGGGAGTACCAAAATGTATCGTGATCTTAGACATACATTTTGGTGGAGCAATATGAAGAGAGAGATCGCAGAGTATCTTAAGGTGTCTAACTTGTCAACGAGTCAAGGCGGAGCATCAAGTGCCAAAAGGTCCATTTTAACCACTTGAAATTCTAGAATGGAAGTGGGAGCACATTACCATGGATTTCGTTACTGTTCTTCATAAGGTTTCTCAAGGCATAGATGCAATTTGGGTCATTGTTGATAGATTGACCAAGTCTGCTCATTTCTTACCTATACGAGAAACTTATACACTTGAACATCTTTCTCGTATGTACATAAACGAGGTTGTAAGATTGCATGGTATGCTAGTATCCATAGTTTCTGATCGAGACCCAAGATTCACTTCAAGATTTTGGGTTAGTTTACAAAAAGCTATGGGCACAGATTTACGATTTAGTTAGGCATATCATCCTCAAACGGACGGGAAGTCGGAGAGGACTATTCAAACTCTTGAAGATCTATTAAGACTTTGTGTCCATGACTTCAAGGGAAGTTTGGACAAGTTCTTACCATTGGTGGAGTTTTTCTACAACAATAGTTATCAAGCAAGTATTGGCATGGCTCCATTTGAGGCGTTGTATGGAAGAAAGTGTCGTTCTCGGTATCTTTGGGATGAGGTGGGTGAAACAACATTGTTGGGACCGGAGTTGGTACGTATGACTACGGAAAAGATTCAAACGATCCGATAACGTATAAAAACCTCACAAGATCGACAAAAGAGTTATGTTGATCTTCATCGAAAGGACATGGAATTCAATATTGGAGATCATGTGTTGTTACATGTTGCTCCATGGAAAAGAGTTACAAGATTTGGAAAGAGAGGAAAGCTCAATCCTCGATTCATTGGCCCATTTTTAATCCTCGATCGAGTAAGAACTGTGGCCTATAGACTCGCCTTACCGCCAAGTATGTCTCGTGTTCATAACGTTTTTCACATATCTATGTTACGTAAATATGTGAAAAACCCGAACCACATTATTGAATTAGAACCGGACGAGATAGCGGAAGATTTAATGTATGAAGAGGTACCTGTTAAAATCTTGGATAAGAAGGATCATATTCTACGCTCCAAGGTTATACCTCAAGTCAAAGTTTTGTGGAGAAACCACGATGTTGAGGAAATGACGTGGGAGTTGGAATCTAAAATGAAGTCAAGGTATCCTCACCTCTTCGACATACCAGGTACGCACCCTAATTTTGAGGACGAAATTTCATAAGAAGGGAGGTTATAAGACCCCAACTTTTATGAATAAAGATTAATTTTTTTCAAAATATATTTTTGAATATTATGGTGTGGATTTGATATAATGTTATAGTTGTGGGCATTATTTACAAATTTTGCAAAGTAAGCAAGTGGTTATATAATATTCAATTGGTCGGGGAATATTTCTTTTAATAGTGAATATTTGTGCGACGGCACAATCATTGGTGGACCCCACAACAAAAGTATTGTAAAGTAGTTAAAAAGCGACGAGTTATCTTTTATAAAAATAACGGCGAAAGTTTTACTTAATTAAATCATTTGAACTACCCAAAGGTAAAAAATACAATAATACTGGCGTGGTTGCATAGTAGCACACGGTATTGATTATTGATGCTTACGTGAGAAGTCACCGTTATATTTAATTATTACTCACGATAATTGTTGCATCATATCTCTCATATTATTGATTCAATTATTGTCACAGTATCATCTGTATAATATTTATTATTATTAAATCAATAATTGAGATACCAAAGTTATTCATATTATTATTTGCTATATTGACAATGTCTAGAAGTTCTGTCAATGAGAGGTTTGGTCACCTAATTGCGCGCCAATAAGGAGAAATCCTTATCGGAAAGCCCCATCTTTCCTGGGAACGACTTGGTTATTAAATATTGTGAGTTATAATATTAATGATGAATAAGTTCGTGTTCATTAAAGATGAAATTGATAGTTCCATTGTGTTGGGATTATTAGTGTTAGTGGAAATCGACATTTATTTCGATAATAATTGATGTTTGGAGGTTATATTGACCAATCAGGTAATTAATCGAATAAATGAGCAATTAATTGCTATTATTTCACATGCTTATACCTATTTGTTCACATGTGTGTACTATTGATTCACATGAATGTACTATTAGGGGAGGTGGTGCAAGATTGATAATACTTGCATGACTAAATTAAAAATGGAGGTATAGATGAAGGTATTATACTGTAATTAGTTTTTTCACATGATTATACTATTAAGTCACATGAAAGAACTATTAATTCACATTATTTACTATTAGGGGAGGTGGTGCAAGTTTGATAATACTTGCAGGACTAAATTAAAAATGAAGAAAAAGAGGAAGGTATTATACTGTAATATTTTGAGCCCCAAAACGTGCAATTATCGAAACTATATTTTCCTATAAATAGAAGTTCATTATTCTTTCATTCTCACCAATTCACAAAGTCTCACAAGAGCAATTATTATAGAGAGAAATTATAGAGAGAAAGAAGAAGAGAAGTCTGCTACATCACTATTCTAGTATCTAGTTTCTTCTAAGGTAAGGGGTATTATTTCTTTCGTATTCATGAAGAGAGTTATTTTCTTTCAATACTAGTAAGGGTTGTTATTCCATTCTTTATTATTACATTTGGAATAACTTTTCTGCATCTTGATCTATCGCATGCTGGTGAATTCTTTTGTTATTCCATTCTTTATTATTACATTGGAATAACTTTTATGCATCTTGATCTATCGCATGCTTGGTGAATTCTTTTGTTATTCCATTCTTTATTATTCTCATTTGGAATAACTCATGCATGCATCTGTCTATCGCATGCATGGTGAATTCTTCATTATTCCATTCTTTATTATTACATTGGAATAACTTTGTCTATGTGGACTACACATGCACGGTGAATGATCCTTCGTATTCATTCCTTATTAAATTGTGAAAATGATCTGCTCACGTGATTAACGCATGGCGGACAAAAATCCATTTGCAGTTTCATATATTCTATTATACTCCGTTGGTTAAAGTTTTGGCTTTTATACTCCATGAAATTAGTAGAATATCCTGGATATTTGCACTTCATCTAGTATCTTTTCATGAAAATATTCTTCTGAGCATTCTTGAATTTTACTCCACAAAGCAGATATCATGTTGACAATTTGGGCGTTATTGATTTACGGATAAATTAAATTATAAATCTTTAAAATTTATTCTTGAACTTGTTTTATTGAATTCTTATATCATTGTCATCATCCTCATATTTATAATATGTTGAAAGTCATCGTGGCTTTTGTGGTGCATAGATGGACTTGGTATGATTATGACTAGGAATTATTCGGTATAATCATGACCGTAATGTTACAAATGATGTGGTAAAAGTCCTCATTGGTCGTAGTGCATTGATGGACAGTTGTTGGCATGATCATGACCATTGATGAATACACGAATATCCTTGGCCCGTAGGGCATGGATAATTTATGGTCGAATATCCTTGGCCGTAGTGCAGAGATGATGTGGTTTATTTATTAAGCTGAGTCTCAGCGATAAAAGTGATGAAAAAACTTGTAAATCATAGAAGATAGTAGATTTTATTCTCTACTTGACTCTTCTAATGGATTGCTTGTTCTGCTGCAGTTAAACTTGATGTTTGTTATATTTTATCAGTTTAACACTATTGAAGGCTAATGATAAATTATTCTGCATTATCTTAGTCATAATATTTCTTATTGAGCTAGTTGAGCTCACCCTTTCTTTCACTGTTCTCTTCAGGAAATGAGAATATAGCTGAGACGAGTCGGGGAATGGATTGATGGTTCAGATGGTTGTTTTATTAGTCATCACTATTCTATAAAATAGTGTGGCAATAAATGTAATGAGGACTCCATTGAGTGTGAATATTGTCTAGATGACAATATTCTTATTAAAACTCTTAGATTACGTTTTGTCGTATTTTACACGACTGTTGTATAATTAAGTTGTATTTGAAATTTGTACCATGTATTTAGCGACTCGAGATGGGTGATGTATACCTATTTTGGGCGAATATTACATTAAACCAATAAACCATCATCATCACTTCACCAAGGATATATTCATGTAATCTTAGAAGAATGGTCATGATTATACCCAATAATCTCGTTATAATCATACCAACAACTCATAATCAATGCACCATAGGCCAATTGAGACTTTTACTATCATTAATTATATTGATGAAAGTAATCTTTAAAAATTTATCTCATCATGATTAAGATCGAGTTATTCGGTATAATTATAATTGAATTCAAATGATGTGGTAAATGTCCTCAGTAGTGCATTGATGGATGTTGTCATGTATTGGTGAAAAGCTTGATGATTGCTCAATAGTGCATAGATATTGGTGCGTTGATCATAATGATTATCGTGGATCATTGATGATAGCTTAAGTTAATGTTGATGATAAACTTTTAAATCACGGAAGATAGTACTATCATAGTCTCTTGATCTTTTAATGGATTGCTTGTTGCGTATGATTAATGTTTAATATTATGTCATTTAACCTGATTTGAATAACAATAATTTGATCGCATTATTGTCATATATTTCTTCTTTGGGTTAGATTGAGCTCACCCTTTTACTTTCATAGGTATCAATGTCATACTTTAGTCTCATGGAGTAATGATTTTTGTCTGTAGTCCTTTATTTTATTAGATGTGATAATACTGAGATTCCATTTGAGTTTTGTCTCACAATGTTTGTATTTCTCATTCATGCATTTGTATAAATTAAGTTTGCGATTATGTATTTGGCGATGGATGGGTGATGTATATTTTGGGGTCGCCAATACTTGGTATCCAAATGAGGTTATCACGGGTAAGCTAATAGGTATACATCACCCAACTGTGACGACCCCAAAATAGGTATACATCACCCATTTTGAGTTGCCAAATACATGGTACAAAATTTAAATAAAAACTTAATTTATACAATACGACAAAAGCGTAGTTGAGAGTTTTGACACGAATATTGTCTTCTATACAATATCCAAACTCAAATGGAGTCCTCATTATAATTATTATCACACTATTTTATAAAATATTGAGGACTACTACAACCACCATCTCGGACCGTCACTCCATTCCCCGACTAGTCCCAGCTACGTTCTTATTTCCTAAAGAGAATAATGAAAATAAAAAGGTGAGCTCAACTAGCCCAGTAAGAAATATTATGACTAAGATAATGCAAAATAAATTATCGTTAGCCTTCAATAGTGTTAAACTGATAGAATATAATAAATAATAATTTAACTACAACGAAACAAACAATTCATTAGAAGAGTCAAGTAGAGCATGTTATCTACTATCTTCTATGATTTAAAAGTTTATCATCAATTTTATCGCTGAGACTCAGCTTAATAAATAATCCACATCACTGAATTATCCATGCACTACGGGCCAAAGATATTCATTAGTATCACATCCACGAATTATCCATGCACTACGGGCCAAGGATATTCGTGTTATCGCCAATGGTCATGATCATGCCAACAATTGTCCATCAATGCACTACGGGCCAATGAGAACTTTTACCACATCATTTGTAACATTACAGGTCATGATTATACTAAATAATCTTTGGTCATAATCATACCAACAACTTTCCATCAATGCATTACGGGCCAATGAGGACTTTCATTACAATATAAGCATGAGGATGATGACAGTGGTATAAAAATTCAATTAAATGAGATCAAGGATAAATTTTAAAGATTTATAATTTAATTTATCCAGAATTCAATAATGTCCAAATTGTCAAGATTATAATGCTTTGTGGAGTAAAATTCAAGAATAATATTGTATTAAAAATGATTTGGACCGAAAAGAAATCAATTTTTATCATGAATAAGACCCTCGTGTGAATAGTACCAATGAATAAAGACCAATGAATAATACTACTTCAGAATAGTACCCCTAAGATGAAAAGATTAAAAATTATCAAGAATACTTAGAATAATAGTTTCATGAAAAGACACTAGATGAAGTGCAAATTTCAAGGATATTCTACTAATTTCAAGGAGTATAGAAGCAATATTTTAACAAAATGAGTGTAGAATTCGGAATCTGAAACAAAATAATATTACTTATATACTACAGAGTATGGAAGAAAATATTATTTCTTACGAATATTGAACAAAAATAGTATCCCTTACCTTAAAAAGAGAGTACTTCTCACTGGTAGGGCGGGGATATTCTTGAAGAAAACTTGAACTGTTTTCTACACTCAAAGTTTCCATAAATTCTAAAGAAATACGCCTCAATATTATAGAAGAAGAAAAAATAGGTATACATCACCTATTCTCGAGTCGCCAAATACATGGTACAAAAATACAAATACAATCTTTAATATACAACAAGAGAGTCATGAGTTTTTTAATACAAATATTGCCTTCTAGACAATATCCACTCTCAATAATAAGTCCTCATTACATTTATTGTCACACTATTTAATGTAATAAAGAGGACTACTAATACTATCATCCGTCCATCACTCCGCTCCCCGACTCGTCCCCAAATATATTCTCATTTCCTCAAGAGAACAAAGGAAAGAAAGGGTGAGCTCAACTAGCCCAAGAAGAAATATTATGACTAAGATAATGCGTAATAAATTATCATTAGCCTTCAATAAAGTTAAACCGATAAAATATAACAAACATCAAGTTTAATCACAAATGAACAAGCAATCCATTAAGAAGAGTCAAGTAGAGAATAAAATCTACTATCTTCTATGATTTAAAAGGTTTTTCATGACTTTTATCACGCCGACTCAAATTTTAATAAATAATCCACATCATCGAATCACCCCCGCGCACTACTACCAAGGATATTCTTTAGATCACGACCACAAATTATCCATGCACTACGGCCAAGAATATTTGTGTATTCATTAATGGTCATGATCATGCCAACAACTATCCATCAATGCACTACGGGCCAATGAGGACTTTTTCCACATCATTTGTAACATTACTACCATGATTACACCAAATAATCCTCGGTCATAATCATACCAAGTCCATCTATGCACTACAAAGCCACGTATGACTTTCAACATAATATATAAACATGAGGATGATGACAATGATATAAGAATTCAATAAAACAAGTTCAAGAATTAATTTATCCAGAAACCAATAACGCCCAAATTGTCAACATGATACCGCTTTGTAGAGTAAAAAATCAAGAATGCTCGTAAGAATATTTCCATGAAAAGATATCGATGAAGCGCAAATATCAAGGATATTCCACTAATTTCATGGAGTATAGAAGTCAAAACTTTAACCAACTCGAGTATAATAACGAATGGAATAACAAAAGAAATCACCATGCATGCGGTATTTCATGTATGTGTTATTCCAACAGATTAATAAGTAACTAAAACCAGTCAAAGCAAATTTGCACCGATGTGATGATGTTCCAATGTAATAATAAAGATTTTAACCAGTCCCATGTAGAAACGCATGCATGTGATATTCCAAATGTAATAATAATAAAGATTTAACCAGTCCCACAGAAACGCATGCATGTGATATTCCAATAAATGTAATAATAATAAAGATTTTAACCAGTCCCACAGAAACGCATGCATGTGATATTCCAATGTAATAATAATAAAGACTTAATATTAGAAGAATGTCACCAAGTATAGGGTAGTCCACAGATAACAAGTTATTCCAAAGCAGTAATAATAAAGAATGGAATAATGTAAGTTCTCTTCATGAATACAAAAAATAAATAATACCCTTACGAGTACAACAAATAATATCCCTTACCGTAAAAGAAACCTAATATAAGAGTAGGGAAGGAGCAGTAATACTTTTCTATAGCTTCTCTATAATTTCTCTCTAGAGTTTCAAAGAATTCGTAAGAAATAATGAAGGAATGAGCTTCTATTTATAGAAAAATGGATCGTATAAGAATTAACTCATGAACTATCGAGATTGATTTACTTTAATCTGACGGTCCATATTTAAAGCAAAATCTTTTAAATAAAATATAATATATTCTATTTATAATCTAATAAAACGAATAACTTTATAAAAGATTTTACTATGCAAACACTATGCAGTGCATTATGCAAAACACTATGCATAATAAAATATATATATATAATATATAAATTATTTCTCTAATAAAATGTATAACTTTATAAAAAAGTATTCTGCTTTTATATAAAAAGATTTTACTATTAGCCTAATAAAAAACGAATAACTTTATAAAAGTATTCTGCTTTATATAAAAGCTTTTCTTGCTTTTATTACATTAATAATACCAATAAAATAAAAACCGAAAGACTTATCACATAAGCATCAATAATCAATACCGTGTGCTACTACGTGCAACTACGCCAGACATCGCATTTTTTTACACCGTGTTTTCAAATAGCTAATCTGTAAAAACTTCCGCCGTTATTTTCATAAAGTATTTTTGTCGCTTTCAATCCGACAATAATTCCGCTAGGGGTCCACCAATGATTGTGCCGCTGTATTTAATATTCCCCGTTAAAACGAATATTCCCCACCAAATCGAATATTATATAACAACTTCATGATTTTGCAAAATTTATAAATATTACCCACAACTATAACATTATATCAAATTCATTCCATAATATTCAAAAATGATATTTATAGAAAATTCATCTTTATTCATAAAAGTTGGGGTCTTACAACCTCCCTTCTTATGAAATTTCTCCTCAAATTAGGGTACGACTGGTATGTCAAGAGGTAAGGATACCTTGATTTCATTTCGCGATTCTAACTCCCAAGTCATTTCCTCAACATCGTGGTTTCTCCACAAAACTTTGACTTGAGGTATAACCTCGAGCGTAGAATATGTTCCTTCTTATCCAAGATTTGAACAGAACCTCTTCATACGCCAAATCTTCCGCTATTTCGTCCGGCTTCTAACTCAATAATGTGGTTCGGGTCTTTCACATATTTACGTAATATGGATATGTGAAAACGCGCATGAACACGAGACATACTTAAGCAGTAAAAGTCGAGTCTATAGCCACGCTCCTACTCGATCGAGGATTAAAATGGGCCGATGAATCGAGGATTGAGCTTTCCTCTCTTTCCAAATCTCGTAACTCCTTTCCATGGAGCAACACGTAATAACACATGATCTCCTATATCGAATTCCACATCCTTTCGATGAAGATCAACATAACTCTTTTGTCGATCTTGTGAGGTTTTTATACGCTGTCGGATCGCTTGAATCTTTTCCGTAGTCATACGCATCAACTCCGGTCCCCAACAACGCTGCTTCACCCACCTCATCCCAAAGATACCGAGAACGACACTTTCTTCCATACAACGCTCAAATGGAGCCATGCCAATACTTGCTTGATAACCGTTGTCAGTAGGAAAACTCCACCAATGGTAAGAACTTGTCCCAACTTCCCTTGAAATCAAGGACACAGAGTCTTAATAGATCTTCAAGAGTTTGAATAGTCCTCTCCGATCGTCCGTCCGTCTCGAGGATGATATGCCGAAGCTAAATCAGAATTGCGCTCATAGCTTTTTCGCAAAACTAACCCAAAATCGTGAAGTGAATCTTGGTCTCGATCGTAAACTATGGATACCGCATACCATGCGCCTTACAATCTCGCTTATGTACATATAGCAAAGACGCTCAAGTGTATAAGTTTCTCGATTTGAAGAAAAATGAGCAGATTTTGGTCAATCTATCAACAATGACCCAAATCGCATCTATACCTTGAGAAACCTTAGAAGACCCCAGAATCGAAATCCATGGTAATGTGCTCCCACTTCCATTCTCGAATTTCAAGTGGTTGCAATGGACCTTTTGGTACTTGATGCTCCGCTTTAACTCGCTGACAAGTTAGACACCTTGAGATAAACAACGCTATCTCTCTCTCTTTTCATATTGCTCCACCAAAATGTATGACGAATATCATGATACATTTTGGTACTCCTGTGATGGATTGCAAACGGTGTGTTATGCGCCCATCATGATTTTATACTTTAAATCGTGGTCGTTAGAACACAAAGTCCGGAGTTGACTCAAGTATTCCTTCTTCATCGATTCTTGCTTCCTAAGATAAAGCACCTTCTTGCACTTTCTTCCTCATACGATCACCTCCGTGTCCTCAGAGTTTGAGCAAATTTTAACTTTATCAATTAAAGCCTGCTTCTACTCAGATATTCGCCATCATCACATGGGTCCCTCGAGTCTTTAACTCTATCTCCATCCTTTGCAAGTCACACAAAATGGGCCTTTGTGTTGACAATATCGCACTCAGATTTGCATATGATCTTCTACTCAATGCGCCACCTACCACGCTCGCTTTTCCAGATGGTATCGATGGTACGATCATAATCTTTCAATAGCTTCAAGCCAACGCCGTTGTCGCATGTTGAGTTCCTTTTGAGTGAAGAAATATTTGAGGCTTTTATGATCCGTAAAGATCTCCACCTTTCTCCCCATACAAGTAATGCCTCCAAATTTTAAGTGCGAAGACAACAAATGCTAACTCTAGGTCATGAGTAGGATAATTCCTCTCATATTCTTTTGAGTTGTCTTGAGGCATAGGCTATGACTTTCCCATGTTGCATGAGAACACATCCCAACCCTTTACCCAAGCATCATCAGAGACGACACAAATCCTCCCGAGCCGATGGTATTGTCGTAACAAAAAATCAAATGAGTCTCCTCTCGAGTTCTTGAAAACTCTTCTCACATTCTTCGCCTCCAACCGAACTTTGTATCTTTCCGAGTCACCGAAAGTTAATGGAGTAGCTATTCGAGAAAATCCTTCCACGAATCTCCGATAATAACCAAATAAACCGAGAAAGCTACGATTTCTATCCATCGATTTAGGTTGCTCCCAAATTTTGAATTGCTTCAATCTTTGCCGGGTCAACTGATATTCCATGACTTGATACTACGTGCCCAAGGAATGCTACTTCCTCAAGCCGTAACTCACATTTCTTCAACTTGGCATAAAGCTTGTATTCACGGCTTTTGGAGTGTCACCTTCAAGTGTTGCTCATGATCTTCACGGCTTTTTTGAATAAATAAGGATGTCATCAATAAAGACGACCACAAAGTGATCCAAATATTCCTTGAATACTTGGCTCATCATATCCATGAAGGCAAAGAGAGCATTAGTCAATCCAAAGGACATGACTAGGAATTCATAATGCCCGCATCGAAGTTCTCAAAGCCGCCTTTTGAATGTCATCTGCTCTAATCTTCAATTGGTGATATCCTAACGAAGATCAATCTTTGAAAAGAATTTGCTCCTTGCAACCGGTCAAACAGTCATCAATACGCGGGGCAATGGGTACCTATTTTTGATGGTGACATGATTCAACTCCCGATAATCAATACAAAGTCGATACTCCCATCTTTCTTCTTCACGAATAGAATGAGAGCACCCCAAGGAGAAGTACTAGGACTAATAAAGCCAATGTCTAACAATTCCTCGCAGCTTGGGTCTTTAACTCCTCAAGTTCAATAGAGCCATTCGACATGGGGCTTTTGAAATGGGTTTTGTACCGTGTTCAAGGTCGATACAAAATTCAATTTCACGCCTGGGGTAGGCCAGAAGTTCTTCAGTGAATACGCCAGAAATTTATTAACAATAGAAATATCATTCAAAACTCGACGATTTTTGTTTAGATCCGCGATATGAGCTAAGAAAGCTTGACATCCGCTTTTTCAATAAACGAATAGCTTTATGGCTTGAGATGACCGTGATTGATTTTAATGGTTTGGTCGCTTGAATTCGCATAATAGGTTGATTAGAATATGAAAGCTAACAACCTTACGAAAAACAATCAATTTTTGCATGATGAGTAGTTAACCAATCAATCCCTAGAATCACGCCAAATGCAAGTATTTTCAATGAAATAAGATCGACAGTAATGTGAGGGTACCGATTTGAACCAAACAAGACTTATAAACAAAGGATGTAATGAAGGTTTCTCCCAATGGAGTTTCCACAGATAAGTCAAAGTCTAATTTCTCCTGAGTCAAATTTAATCGCTGAGCGCAAGTAGAGAGAAATAAAAGAATGGGTAGAACCCAGATCAAATAAAGTATAGACTTCGCTAGAGTTTATGATAAGCTTACCCGTGATGACCTCATTCGTTTCCTTGCTTTTTCGGGAGGTCACAACAAACGCCTCCTCAGACTACCGGGCTTTGACTTTTCTCGGGACTACTTTTGGTGCTCCCATCCTAGCTTAACTTGTCTTCTGTGAACGACAAAATCGGGCTAAGTGACCTTCTTCTTCCACAATTATAACATGCTTTGACGGCATCGCTAGCTTTGACCGATGTGTCCCTCCCTCCGCATTTGAAGCATATGATAGGTGGTCGCTCTCCTTCCTTAACAACGGTGTCGGTGCGCCGACGCCTTTCCATCATTGTTGAATCTCCTCTTCTTGAAATGTCCATTCTTATTGTTTTGGCCCCCGATTACCACCAAGTGGTTACCATTTCGCCCCGTTGATTCCTCCACGCTTGTTGTCACCGCTCGATGATCGCTTCTCACCGGTATTATCATTTTGCCGCGCTTCTTTTTGTCATATTGACTCATTATCGCTACCCACTAATCGAGCCCTATTTACAACATCTCAATACAAACACAGCTTTATGAGAAATAAGATGTTGACGATTCCCGCTTCAAACCTCTTAAAACATCCGCTATTCTTCTCTTCTTCATTATCCACCAAGTGGGACGCAAACCGACAACTCTAAAAACTTTGCTTTTCAGATCATGACACACTGGCCATATTATTCGCTCCAACTTGATGAACTCCACCTCCTTCATGTGACGAATACTTTCTTTCGAAAGTACTTGTCGTTGAATAGTTCTTGAACTTCTCCCAAGACATTTTCAAGTAAGGCAGTTGAGTAGAGTACGCTTTTACCGATTCCCACCAAGAATCAGCCTCTCCTCGCAACATAAAGGCGGCAAAGGAACCTTTTGCTCTCTGAGCATCCCAAGACATCAAATATCTTGGTGATCTCGCTTTATCCATGCTTCCGCCTTTAAGTGGTTTTGGCTTCCAATAAACTCCGGGTCCCAGCCTCGAACTGCTTAATGCTAAGACCGTCCGAGAGTTTCCAAAGTTTCCACCTACATTTTGGACAGAGCCGCCTCGCTCATCATTGCATGAAATTGCATAAAGCCTCCTAACATTCCATCATTCATCATTTGGTCAAGTTGTTGTTTGCATGAGGATTGTCGCCTTCCCGATGCATTATTATCCTCGATTATTGATATGTGGTGAATCAACTACGTCAGGGCTCCATTGCTATTCTCAACATTCTCTGATGTCATTTTCAGACATCGCCACAAAACAAAAGGTTAATTGACATGTAACATATTATCCCTATATTCTCGACCGACCAATTAAATACCAAAAAAAAAAAACTTAGTAGGTCATACTAGCTAAGGAATTCCCCGCCTCCCCCTCCTAGTTCTATTCTCACATCTTAGCCAGTGATCATATCCCTAAGCTTTGATACCAACCGTGACGCCCCCAAAATAGGTATACATCACCTATTCTCGAGTCGCCAAATACATGGTACAAAATTCAAATACAAATACAATACAACAATTAATATACAACAAGAGAGTCAGAGTTTTAATACAAATATTGTCTTCTAGACAATATCCACTCTCAAATAAGTCCTCATTACATTTATTATCACACTATTTAATGTAATAAAGAGGACTACTAATACTATCATCCGTCCATCACTCCGCTCCCCGACTCGTCCCCAAATATATTCTCATTTCCTCAAGAGAACAAAGGAAAGAAAGGGTGAGCTCAACTAGCCCAAGAAGAAATATTATGACTAAGATAATGCGTAATAAATTATCATTAGCCTTCAACAAAGTTAAAAACCGATAAAATATAACAAACATCAAGTTTAACTGCAATGAACAAGCAATCCATTAAAGAGTCAAGTAGAGAATAAAATCTACTATCTTCTATGATTTAAAAGGTTTTTCATGACTTTTATCACCGAGACTCAAATTTTAATAAATAATCCACATCATCGAATCACCCCCGCACTACTACCAAAGGATATTCTTTAGTATCACGACCACAAATTATCCATGCACTACGCCAAGATATTTGTGTATTCATTAATGGTCATGATCATGCCAACAACTATCCATCAATGCACTACGGCCAATGAGGACTTTTTTCCACATCATTTGTAACATTACTACCATGATTACAATCAATAATCCCTCGGTCATAATCATACCAAGTCCATCTATGCACTACAGCCACATATGACTTTCAACATAATATAAACATGAGGATGATGACAATGATATAAGAATTCAATAAAACAAGTTCAAGAATTAATTTATCCAGAACCAATAACGCCCAAATTGTCAACATGATACCGCTTTTGTAGAGTAAAAATTCAAGAATGCTCGTAAGAATATTTCCATGAAAAGATATCGATGAAGCGCAAATATCAAGGATATTCCACTAATTTCATGGAGTATAGAAGTCAAAACTTTAACCAACCGAGTATAATAACGAATGGAATAACAAAAGAAATCACCATGCATGCGCAGATGATGTGTTATTCCAACAGATTAATAAGTAATCTAACCAGTCGTCAAAAAATTGCACCGACAGATGTGTTCAATGTAATAATAAAGATTTTTTCAGTCCCAGTCCCAGAAAACGCATGATGTGATATTCCAATGTAATAATAAAGATTTTAACCAGTCCCACAGAAACGCATGCATGTGATATTCCAATGTAATAATAATAAAGATTTTACCAGTCCCACAGAAACGCATGCATGTGATATTCCAAATGTAATAATAATAAAGACTAATAATAATGTAAGAAGAATGTCACCAAGTATAGGTAGTCCACAGATACATCAAGTTATTCCAAAGTAATAATAAAGAATGGAATAATGTAAGTTCTCTTCATGAATACAAAAGAAATAATACCCCTTACGAGTACAAAAAAAATAATATCCCTTACCGTAAAAAAAAATAATATAAGAGTAGGAAGAAGCAGTAATACTTTTCTATAGCTTCTCTATAATTTCTCTCTCTCTAGTTTTCAAAGAATTCGTAGAAATAATGAAGGAATGAGCTTCTATTTATAGAAAAATGGACCAGATAAGAATTAACTCATGAACTAACTAGAGATTGATTTACTTTAATCTGACGGTCCATATTTAAAGCAAAATCTTTTAAATAAAATATAATATATTCTATTTATAATCTAATAAAACTAATAACTTTATAAAAGATTTTACTATGCAAACACTATGCAGTAATTATGCAAAACTATGCATAATAAAATATAATATATTCTAATTATTGTCTAATAAAATAGTATAACTTTATAAAAGTATTCTGCTTTTATATAAAAAGATTTTACTATTAGCCTAATAAAACGAATAACTTTATAAAAGTATTCTGCTTTTATATAAAAAAGCTTTTCTGCTTTATTACATTAATAATACCAATAAAACAAAACCGAAAGTGACTTATCACATAAGCATCAATAATCAATACCGTAGTGCTATCGCAAGCAACTACGCCAGACATCGCATTTTTTTAACACCGGTGTTTCAACAAAGCTAATCTGTGAAACTTCCGCCGTTATTTTCATAAAGTATTTTTGTCGCTTTCAATCCGACAATAATTCCGCTAGGGTCCACCAATGATTGTGCCGCACCTGTATTTAATATATTTTCCCTCGTTAAAACGAATATTCCCCACCAATCGAATATTATATAACAACTTCATGATTTTGCAAAATTTATAAATATTACCCACAACTATAACATTATATCAAATTCATTCCATAATATTCAAAAATGATATTTATAGAAAATTCATCTTTATTTATAAAAAGTTGGGAGACGTATACATTCTCGATTTATTTTATAGAAAAACAAAGATGATCAACAGCGCCATCTGGCACCCGC
Organism: Panax ginseng; assembly: GCA_020205605.1. Lineage (NCBI taxonomy): Eukaryota > Viridiplantae > Streptophyta > Magnoliopsida > Apiales > Araliaceae > Panax > Panax ginseng. The sequence continues at coordinate 27,030,549 of CM035142.1, forward strand.
AGGAGACGGACCAGTCAATCAACAAAGATGGCCCAAGTCATCATCAGCTTTCAGCAAAAGCAGAGAGCAGTCAACAACAACATCATTGATGTCCCCTAGTAAATCAGCTTTTACTTTAGTAAAATACTTTTACTTTTACCTTAGTAAATGTAAATGTAAAATGTAAAATATTTCTTACGTTTTACTTTTACTTTAGTAAATTACTTTTACTTCAGCTAATCTAATAGTAAATCCTGCGTGAAACTTTAGTAAATTACTTTTACTTTCCATTCTGCCCCCAAGTTATCCTTACACACACACACACACATATATATGTATATATATATATATAACAAAACTGAGATAACTTTCTCCCGATTATTTTGAAAAATGGGTAAGTCGGGGTCTAAATAATACAATAAACTTACAACACATACTTCATAAAAATCCCCTCAATATTTTTAACAATATTTTTTCATCAATAATACAACTTGCAATATTAACAACCAGATCATTCCTAGGAAAGAGGGGGTTTTTTGATAAGGATTTCTTCATATTTTCTCGCAATTAGGTGACCAAACCCCTTTTATCGACAAAACTTTCTAAACATCGTCAATAATGCAAATAATAATATGAATAACTTGTCATCTCAATTATTGATTTAATAATATAAAATAGTATGACATTAATTGAATCAAATAACGTGAGATACTATGCATCAATTACTGTAGCAATAAATTGAGTATTACTGAGTGACTTCTCACGTAAGATCGTCAAGAATCAATACCGTAAAAAGCACTATGCAACCACGCCAGACATCTTTGTACTTTTTTATCACCGAGTAATTCAACAATTAACGACAAAATTTTTCCCGTTATTTTTATAAAGAGTCATTTCTGTCATTTTTTAACTCCGACAATAATTTTCATTGTGGGGTCCACCAATGATTGTGCCGTCATACGAATTTTTTCTGTTAAAACAAATATTCCCCGACCAATCAAATATTTTATAACAACTTGCTTAATTTATAAAATATGTAAATATTACTCACAACTATAACATTATATCAAAACCACACCATAATATTCAAAATGATATTTAGAGAAAATTAATCTTTATTCATAAAAGTTGGGGTCTTACAAAAAAATACTTTTACAGATGTATAGTGATGGTAAAAATCATCGCTATAAAATTTATAGTGACAACTTTCATATGAAAATATCAAAAAATTATGTAGAAATATCAATTTTCCTTAAAATATGGTGACAATCAATTATACTGGTAAGTCAATAGGCAACCACAACTAAGGGAGTAAATGAGTCGAGTCGAGTCGAATCGAGTATTAAATTGTTCAGATTTGATTTATAAAATTTATCAAATTTAAAATAAAATTTGATTTAGACTTATTTAGGTAATGAGTAGAGCACTGTTAGGACATGATATAACAATTTGAGTTCTCAGGTAAATATTAAAATAAGTATTTAATTAAATAAATTTTATAAATTTTTATTTTAATATTTTATTATATTATACTACTTATGTGAATATATGCGGTGTAATATGTGTATTTGTAATGTGGTGAATATATTAATATATACATTTATTTCATTTATTAAATAAATTGTTAGAAATAATTAAGAATTAAAGGAATATAATAAATGTATACAAAATTTTGTATCGATAAATAAAGCATATTAAAATGATTTATGATATTAAATTATTTTAATTATTACATTAAATAAATTGTTTTTTTATTTAATGCATGGTTTCCATTTTTATGAAAAAGAATTTTTGGTATAATATTTAATATATAATATACATAATATATTATGCGATAAGTACTAAAAGTACTAAGTCATATAAATAATAATCATGAGGTGGGTTAAGGGAGTAACCATGAAGTAAATCAAATAAGTTGTTCTTATATTATCAGTATAGAGTAGCTCAACAAACCTATTACGTAATGAGCAAGGGTTTGGTGTGTTGATCAAGTATAAACCTCTCTATAAATTAAAACTTAGACATTTCATCTTCATTTCCTCTTGTTCATCTCTTAACTCCCTTATTCTATAATTAGATGAAGCTTGAATCTTTGGTTTTACTCAAGGAATTGTGTTAACTTGGTAATTGAATAACAGTATAATACTAATAGAAGAAAGAAGAGTTGAAATCAAGAGCTAAGGGAAGGGAAACCAAATCAAAGGAAACATATATGTTTGTTGTTGTAACATTTCAGAATTTTAATTGTAATATTAAATATTTATTGAATTATATAAATATTTAATGGATATGTTTATCGTTGAATAAATATTTTTTAATTGATTTAATATTATTTGGAGAATTATTTGTTAAAAATATAATTGATGAATTAAGGAAATTATTATTATATTGATATTTCAATTTAATGATTAATTATTTGTATTGTGTTTTGTGATTAAAGGATTTATTTAATTAATTGTGATTTGAATTAATTAAATGAAATATGAAAACTTGATTAAATATAGTGTGACAAATAACTATATTATAAGGAATTATTAAAATAAATTAAAGTAGTTTAATTTAGTTTTTAACAAACAAGGCTTAATATATTAATTTTTTAAATTTAAAGGGTTTTGCCAAACAAGCCTTATGGCTTTTGAGATTTCTAATTTTTGAAATTAAATCAAATAAATAATAATAAAACAAATAAAAAAATAAATATATATTTATATTATATACGTTTATGTTATAACTGTTAATATCATTAGTATGCGTATTAAGGTGTCAGTTTTTCTTTTACATATTATGTGTCTATATTGGCTAAGCCTAAGAGAGCAAAACATTGAGAGTTCAGAGAGCTTGAGAGAATTGAGAGAAAGCTTGAGAGAAATTGAGAAGGGTTGTCTGCAATTGCAATGAATTATCACACTAGTTGAAGATATTTCTTATATAACCCTAATATATATATATATATATATATATATATATATATGTCTACATATTTGAACTACGACTGAGTTTTGCTATGCTTTGTGAATTATATTTCTTCCGAATTTTGTTATGTAATTTAGTTATGATGATTACATGTGTTTATGATGATTAGAAATTATGTTTAAACAATAATTGCATGTTAATTTCGGTTTACAGTAGAAATTTTTTTTTGACAGTATATGTTTGTGTATATTTTTTTCATATGGCTCATGTAAGCATCAATTCTAGTGGCTAAATTGTATGTTAAAGTATAAATTGAAGCTTGTATACGTTAGTTCATTGAGATACGAACATAACGTAATTTGAATGAGATGATTTCGTCAAGTATTGAATTCACAATGATGATTTTTAGGATGAATATCAAGAAAATTGAGTTTTTATTAAAAACATGAAAATTGAGAAATTAAAATAGTTATAGTTGTTGATAAATTGTGCTAATTGGTTGTAAATGTTAGCAAACATGTTTATGATAGTTGTATATTTATTTTAGGTGTTGATATTACTGTCTATTGGGTGAAATTTGTGTTTGTTGGGCTAAAATCGGCTATTGTTCATTAGCCTTCTCTCTCGTCAGTCAACATACCTTGTAATTTGCCATTTTGGCATATAAAGCGAAATCTACATTCACGGCCAAGTACAGTGCAAAGGTAGAATACTACAAGCATTGCTGCCACGGTCCTAAGCCTTTGTATGGCACACAAATACCATACCATACCACGGTTTGAGATTCTAACTTCTGCTATTACTGCAAACTTGGGGAAACATCCTAGCATGGTCTGAAATTATGTTAGCATGTTAAATGTGTAATGTTAAGGTTAACATAACATAGTGAATTGTGGTTAGTAAGATCAAAGTTGCAAAAAAGATTAGTAAATTGAAAACGCGTTATGTGATAACTTAGTTTATACAATGAACGTTAGTTTAAGTGTTGTGATGATTAACACTTGGGAATTCTGAAATGTAAATGGTAGCATAAGACTTGTGCTAAAATAACAAGTTTAGCTAGTAATGCGTTTTATATTAAAAAGTGAATATTAGTATGTCTATTAGATGTTGTGGTTTTAATACTGTGTATAGGTGAACGTGAGTTTTAATATTTTAGCTTACGCTCGAGGCAAGTTTTCTAACTCTACACTTTCGTTGAGTTAGTTCAATTATTATATTCTATAACTTCATGCTTTTGATTGAGCAAGTTTTTTATCTTAACTGTTATTGAATAAGTCAATTGTTCCTAAAATTCATTCGAGCAAACTCTAACTCTAATGTTATTGGAAATTCTTATTGATTGATTCATTCTAACTTGTTTATAGTTAATCAAGTTTTCTAAGTTCTATTATTGTATAATGGACGTAGTTTTGAACTCTCGTCTCTATTAGTGAACTGTTTTAATTCTTTGCATGAGTTAATACATTGTTGGGAAACTTTTTAGTTTCCAGCTTGCTATCAGTTAAATGTACGTTCAGGAATTTCATTTCTAATGTTATAAGACTCGAACCTTAGCTTACTTAACTGTTCAAGCAAAGGTTAACTATTTTATTCAATTTATTGAATGCTTATGCTCTATAGTTATTTCAAGCATGAGTTTGATATGTATAATTAGTTCATTTATGATTCTCAAATGTTCTAAGTTATCTTGTTAGTAAACAACTATTGCGTTATCAAGCGTTCTTGATTCAACTAGTTCCCTAGTTGATGATTATTAAACTTCAATTACCCTTGAAAGCTTATCCAAACTAAACTTTCTTTGGTGCGGACTTGTACTCTAAATACTGAGATGAACAACCCTATGTTTAGGGGTTTACGCTTAGCGTTGAAATGGTTGTGCACAATACATTGTACTGAAGGATTGATCCCCTAAGATGCATTGGAGTCCTTATAGTCATATATTTGTTAAAGTTAAAGTTGAAAGATTACTTATAATTGTGGACATGGTTCATGGTCATTTGACCCTCAGTAGTATATTTAAGAATGTTAATAGAACATATCATTCAGTTCTATTGAGCCTATGAATTGACAAATGTTGTAATGTTAATAGAACATATCATTTAGTTCTATTGAGCTTATTATTTGACAAATGTTGTAAAGATATTTATTCTTTTTTCAAGTGAGCTTTGTTTGCTCACTCTTGCATATTTATACACTTATTGCAGCTATGGTTGAGAAGGTAGATAAACCTACAACTATCAAAGGAAAGGAAAATAATGTACAAGTGACGAAGACTTGTAATTTTACTTTATCGTAATGATGATAGACTTTTAAGAATGATGTGATGTAATAATTTTATTTCCGCTCTTACATGATGTTTAAAGGTTAGATAACCTGGGAGATAATGTTTTTATTTAAAGTAATCCTGTATGGGCAGGTTTTAATGTTCAATTATATTATGATTGGGTAGTTAGATATGAATATTTTGATTATGTGAACACCAAATCTTGAGGTAATGAAGTACCGGGATTTGGGGGTGTCACAGTTGTGTTTTATCAAATGAGTTAGAATTATGATAGGATGTTTGATTGTTGTAAATGATCTATGATGATTATGAGGATCATAATTGAATTAATTTAAAATATTTTCAGAAGATTTCTATGAAATATGGGTTTTAATATGTTCATTTAGCTTGAACTTTGAATTTAAATAATGGCTTGCAAGTTGTTTGTTTATTTGCCCAAATGAGAATTTTTTTTTAAAAAAAACTAATAGAACTAAAGGAATGTAACTAATATGTATGACATAAATTGGAAGTAGAGTTTAATTCCAGAGTTATGTGGTGATAAAATAGTAGTTATGAAGCATGTAATGAAATTTGGTGTTTGAATTTGAGTAATGCATAAAACAAAGCTTTTTTTTGTCTGCAGCCGAAGTGGGGCGGTCGCGCCACTTCCAAAGTTAAAATCAGCGTGGCCACACTGGTCCCCAAAAATGTAAAAATATTTTCTTTGTAATTTGAGCTTTTGGGTATGTGTAGATAAGTCTTATAAGCATTATTAGGTGTCTCAAATGTTGTCATTTCTAGTTGTGCAAGTATTGATTGAGTAAAGCAAGAATTTGATAAATGTTTCAAATGAAAAAAAACTAAAGTATTTTGAAAATTAAACTTGGGAATCTAACTTAATCTAAATCACTCAAAATCCTGAGTATATGTAATATGCTTATTTGTGAAATAAATCTAGTTATGCATGAATTAAACTGTCTAAGTATGATTTGGTGTAAGTTTTCAAACAAAAGACTAAATCATTTTAGCAAATGATTTGATGTATTTAAATGGGGATCTAAACTATTGGTAATACCCAAAACTCATATATAATTATGATGTGAAAGACCTCTAGCATAACAAGGTTGTATTATATAAAGGAAATCTCAATTCTGGACCTGAAGAGGAGTAGCGCAGTCGCGCCACTCCCAGGCTTAAAAGAAGCGTGGTTGCGCCGCACTGTAAAATTAATCTGATAAGTTATTTTATATGTTATCTAGGACTTCAAGGCTTGCTCTCTCTTAAGCTATGATACATGGTCAACAAACCATTTTAATTGTGTCAATCATGTAATGACTGTATAGAGTAATAATTTCAAATGATTTTCAAGATAAGAACAAAGGTTATTAAAAGAAGGTTGTTAGCTTTCATATTCTTAACCAACCTATTATGCGAATTCAAGCAACCAAACCATTAAAATAAATCACTTTAAATCGCCTCAAGCCATAAAGTTATTCGCTTATTGAAAAACTGGATGTCAAGCTTTCTTAGCTCATGTCACTTGATTTAAACAAAAATACGCCGCTTTTGAATGATATTTCTCTTCGTTAATAAATTTCCTGACGTATTCCTTGAAGAACTTCCTGGCCTACCCCCAGAGCGTGAAATTGAATTTTGTATTGACCTTGAACCCGGTACAAAACTCCTTTCTAAGGCCCCATATCAAATGGTTCCTATTGAACTTCAGGAGTTAAAGACCCAACTACAGGAATTTTTAGACATCGGTTTCATTCGTCCTAGTACGTCTCTTTGGGGTGCTCCTGATCTATTCGTGAAGAAGAAAGATAGGAGTATGCAACTTTGTATTAATTATCGGGAGTTGAATCATGTCACCATCAAAAATAGGTACCCATTGCCACGTATTGATGACCTGTTTGACCAGTTACAAGGCGCCAAATTCTTTTCGAAGATCGATCTTCGTTCTGGATATCATCAGTTAAAGATTAAAACCTATGACATTCCAAAGACGGCTTTCAGAACTCGGTACGGGCAATAAGAATTCCTAATCATGTCCTTTGGATTGACTAATGCTCCTGCTGCCTTCATGGACATGATGAACCGAGTATTCAATGAATATTTGGATCATTTTTTGGTCGTCTTTATTGATGACATTCTGATATACTCCAAAAGTTGTGAAGATCATGAGCAACACTTGAGGCTGATACTCCAAAAGCTTCGTGAAAACAAGCTTTATGCCAAGTTGAAGAAATGCGAGTTCTGGATTGAAGAAGTAGCATTCCTTGGGCACGTAGTATCAAGTCATGGTATATCTGTTGACCTAGAAAAGATTGAAGCAATACAAAGCTAGGAGCAACCTAAATCAGTGACCAAAGTATGTAGCTTTCTCGGCTTAGTTGGTTATTATCGGAGATTCGTAGAAGGGTTTTCTCGAATCTCTACTCCATCAACTCAGCTGACTCGGAAAAATACTGTGACACCCCCAAATCCGGGTACTTAAATTTCCACATGATTTGGTGTTCACTGTACAAATATCATCTATCTATCTACCTATAATAAATGCAGACCATGCAATAGATAGAAATAAATCCTCCCTTATGGGGTTACAACATCCTGAATAATAAATACAATCCCAGGTCAAACTAACCTTAAACATCTGTGCGAAAACATAAACAAATAATAAGTCTTAAACAACATCAAGTCTTAACAATAACATTCTTAAAAATTAAATAACAAGTCTTCATCACTTATTAGCATTGCCCTTGTCTTTGCTAATAGAAGGCTCATCGTACCTTTCGTTCTTAACTGCAATGTTATTATTACGCAAGAGTGAGCATGATTGCCCACAAGTATAAAAATGAAATAACAATATATAATAACATGCGAGTGAATCAAAGACTTCTGAAATAAAAGTTCAACTTTTGAATCAAGAATGAATAACAAGAATTCAAAAGATTTCTGAGGGTCATAAGACCTTGAACTATGTCCTAGGTTATCAAGGGTTATACTTGAAACTTTAACAGTCATAAGACTATGAACTCTTCTACTCGTACTTAGGGGATCAAATTTCAGACTTAGTACCATCATGCACAATATCTTAACGCTAACGCATAAGAAATCCCTATACAGGGTTGTTCATCTCAATTTGACATCAGAGTCCACACCAAAGGAAGTTTGGTTTGGATAATTCAATAAGGGTTCTGAAATTTAAAACGTTCATCAACTATTGACTAGTCAAATCAATTAAGGGTTCGCTAGTCTAATAAGGTTCAACAATAAATGATAATTAAATTGAATAAAAATCTTAAGAGGTATACAGTAGAACAAATATTGTATAACAGAATTGAAAAAATAATTAATCTTTAATATAACAATTGAACTTGATTAATAATAATGAGAATAACTTGAATAATGATAACGAGTAGGGTTAGGAAATTTGCCTCGTGCGTAGGCTAAACGATTACTACTTCCATTCACCACGAATCCTACAGACATATCATATGTATTCACGACATTCATTAGTTACATTTTCACTTAATTATTTAATATAAACTCCACTTTATTTAACAAATCATTACCCTTCTAATTTAATTACTTAATTAAATTAGAATATTTTCATTCTCTTACTATTATTACACTCTAATAAATTATTTCATAATAATTTCCATCGAATATTTATTTTATTACATAAATATCTCAATTAAAATATTTAATTTATTTTATAAATATTTTAATAATAATTTTTATCAAATATTTATTTTATTCCATAATATCTCAACTAAAATATTTAATTTATTTTATAAATATTTTAATAAAAATTTTTATTGAATATTTATTTTATTCCATAAATATCTCAATTAAAATATTTAATTTATTTTATAAATATTTTAATAATAATTTTCATCAAATATTTATTTTATTCCATAATATCTCAATTAAAATATTTAATTTATTTTATAAATATTTTAATAATAATTTTCATCGAATATTTATTTTTTTATTTTTATTTTATTTTTATTTTTTATTTTTTATTTTTTATTTTTGATCATTGAAGTGGTAATTTAGTTTGGTAACGCTTGCACCGGGCGGGTTACCTGTGCTCATTTTGTGCAGTTTCTGCGGTTCGCGAACATAACAAGGCCAAATTAGGCCAAAAATCAATCACAAGTAAAATTATACGTTCTGTGAAGAATACAGAATATGCCCATAACTTCCAATTAGTTTATTTTTACACGAAATTAGACATGCCCAAACACTGTAATACATATATGATCACTACTTAACCCTTCTAGCATGATTTTAACATGTTAAAACACATAATTACAGAATTAAAACATGCAAATTTCACTGTTTTTGAAGGTTTTGAACAAAAACATAAAATTTTAACACTATGGATTCGTTATAACACCAAATCCATCCATTCAATTTTTGTTTTCTTCATTTTAGCATGCATAATTATATACACGTGGAAATTTTACAAAACAATTTATGTTTGACATATTAAAATCACGTATAAGGGCCATATGACCATATTTCTATACTCTGTAAATTTTGAGGCCATAACATACGTTATAATATTATGAAACTGATGATATGGTTTACAAAATATATATAATCAAATACGATATGATACATCTTAACACATACCCAAACCTATAATCATACCCTTTTCCCATTCACAGTGTTTTTAACAAAACGTGAAGCCATTTTTGTGAAAACTTAAACAACGTAAATTTAAAATTTGGGAAGGATGAGATTACCCCTGATTACTCTGCTTGGATTACATAAGGTGATAATAAGTTAACAACTCCCAATTTCCACACTTCTTCTCATTTAATCTCCCTAATTCTCAAACTCTCTTTCCCTCTCTATTTTGTTTTTCCAGACTTAGCAAAGTAGTAAAGCAAAAAGGAAGACGTATAATATAAAGAACTGACGCGATGTGGAGGTCAGTTACCCATCATGGGTTAACTGTCCTTAACTCCCACTAAGGCCATGTTTGGCTAACAATAAATAACCTTTCTAATTATTTTAATCAATCTCTTATACTATAGTTGAATTGAAACGACCGAGAAATTCGGATCTTATTGTAAAATAATTTTTATTAAATTAAATAATAATAAAATCATATTCCATGTGTTATCAAGATGGTTGTCATTGTATAACCTATTGATGTTAGAATATTGTAGTATTTGAGCTACGTGGATGAATTAAAGTGTTTGAATTTCCAAGACGAAAATAAAAGTTTTCCGAGAAATTTTCCGAAAAACACTATTCATCGATATTTGCTCGGGATATAATTGTGAGTTTCCGAGAAATACGCAATGATGGAATAACAAAGTAAGATGGATTATGTAATAAAAATCTAGTTATGGAAAAAGTAATAAATCGCTTGTGGACTTAATTTATAAACGTTAAGTAAAGCGAAGTGTTAAAGAATAAGTAATAATTGTATGATACTTGGTATTGTACAAGAGTAATGAAAATGAGTATAATACGAAGTATTATACGAGTTTGTATGAATGATGAAATATCGTATATAAATTCTATATGAATTAGAATACGAAAATAATACATCAATAATATGTATTAAGCAATGATAATGGACTTGGGAAGATTGATTAACAATTATTAAGGTCCAAGTTAATTAAATGTTAAGGCCCAAATTATTGGTTAATAAGCAAGTTGGTGTTTATTAATGCAAAGTCCAAGGATTTATTTAATCCAAGCCCAAGCTAAAGTCCAATAAATTGGTTGACCCATGGGACAAACCATATTAATATGGTTGAATGTGGTGACCAAGTAATGTAATGACCAAGTAATGTGGTGACCAAGTTAGTGTGGTGACCAAGACTAAAGAGTAATGACCAAGTGTAGGATTAGAGTTGTGATAGCCAAGTAATGAATAGTAAGGAGGTGGCTTAAGGAGGTGGGATGATTTAATGACCAATCTACCCTAACCTTGGAAAGTCTATAAATAGAAGAGCTTTGCAAGACATTTGTTGGTTGATCAATTAATCCAACACTTTTAAAGTGCGTAAGTGTTAGAGAGAATAAGCTACACATAAGTCATTCCATAAGTAAGAAGAAGAAGCAAGCTACTTACCAAGACTACAAAAGAGTAAGACTTCTTCTCAATTATCTTCTATCTCTACCATGATAGGATGATAAGAAAAGTTGGATTAAGAAACATGAATGAGTAAGTCATGAACTTAAGCCACATAAGTTGACAATAAGTCATTTGAACTTATAAAAGTTATAAACTTATTATAAGTTAACCTTGAATGTTAAGTATGAAAATATGAACTTGTAATAAGTTTATCAAGAGAAGTAAATTAAGCACTTATATGACTATATGTATCATATATACCTAAGTAAAGTTATATATGATGAATATGTAAAGTATGATGATTAAGAAACTTTAATTGTCATAAGTCATTAACAATGAAATCTTAAGTAGTTTATAATTTGACAAGTTATAAGCTCATGAAGAAGAAGTCCAAAATCCAACAATGAATATAAGTTGTTGTATTAAGTATGTTGAGATGTTCACATGATGAATGAAGTTCATTTGTAATGTTGAACAAATCATAAGAATAAAGAATTGCCAGAATTTGCACGATTGGACGGCAAACATCGTATTCGTAAAATTCTCGGAATGGAAGTCAAATTTTTTGTTTGATCACGAAACCATTGTTTTCCAATGGAGGCAAGTCATATTTGGTATTTAAGAGTTGTGGACTCGAAAATGACCGGATTCTGACTTAGAACGAAGAAACGAGCGTTGAACGTTCACGAACGTTTATTGTTTTCGTTAAAAATGAACCAATAGGTGAATTTTTAGTAAACGAAGTCAAATAGATAAAATTCTTGAATGGTCATGTAGATTACGTAATTTTTGAACCGTAGGCTTTTGAACGAGCCAATTCGGACTTATAACGAAGAAGTTATGCTTCCGGGAAGTTCACAAAATTTTAAAACTGAAATTGATATCTCGGTGCCTGAGTTGGCCATGGGCTAACAACCCAAAAAAAGACCCACCAACAGAAGCGCAGAAACATGCATCTTTGTTTCACTGCAAGAGTTCACCACAAACAGTAAACCTTAAGTACAATAAGTGGCGCCCTTAACGCCATGAACAATATCAAAAACCTTCGAGGCATACAAATACGCCCATTAAGTAAGGACTCGCGTCGCAAAGACCATGTTCGGACACGATTATACATTAAGCTCATGGCCAGCACAATAAGATGTAGGTATAGAGCTGGCACCGTAGCGCCAGTCTCAGAACAAAGATAGTAATGAAGTTTTCTAAGTGCAAAGAAAAGAAATAGAAGTAAACATAACTTAAGGAAGGTAATGTAACATTGATTAAACTTTGTTAAACCTTAAGGAATGTAATATAAAGGTTGAGATAACCTAGTCAAATATAATGCAAGCATAATGACAAACCGGAACGAATAGTAACTGAATCTAGTACACAATTAGATTGAAATGAAGGGTATGATATAGTCATATACATACTTGATTATATGTGACCTAATCTAAGGCATTATGTGGTCATGTATTGTAGAGACTTGAACGAATTGAACATAAAGTTAAAATACCGTAGCAGACGCTAAAGGCAAGTATTCTAACTCTTATCTCAGTTCAATCTGAACAAGTTTTTGAGATTCATGTATTCTTTCGCATGAATTGAAGTATGTTGAAGTTGAAGCCAATTCCTTTGGCTAGACTTGATGTATTGATAATCTATTCATATATTATCAAATGTTGCTATCTTTTGTCAACTACTTGATATGGTTTTCAAAAGAAGGCTGAAATGTTAAACAAATGTTTTATAGGTAAAACGACAGGCACGTGAGGTTGCCAAATGCTTAAACGTGCATACGTTTAATGGATGTAGTGTTGATCAACATAGAGTACAATAGGCTAATCACCTAGAAGTGCTCGTAAGTGATATAGGACTTACGGACTTGCTTCCGGGTTGTCCTTTCCAGTAAAGAATGAATACTGAGGTCTTTGATCGAGTGAATGTTTTACTAAATACTGTTGTTATTGTAAAACATTTTGAAAGAAAAGATGAAGTGCTATTTTGAATTATCAATAGTACTTCATAACTATTGTTAAGTTATTGAAGATATACGATTTATATGTATCAAGCATGTTGTTATTTAATTGTTATACTTGCTGAGCTAGTTATGCTCACTCTTGCTTGAACCATATGAATGCAGCTAAGACTGAACGTCCCGAAGGATCAGGAAAAGATAAGGGAAAAGCTAAGGCAGATTACTAAGCTGTCTTGTAATAGTATAGGTCTATTGTTGTAATTTAACTGATATTATGACAAAGAATCTTTGTAACGGGTATAGAACTTGGGAAATGTAAATATTACTTTCAATATATAGAAGTTATGTTCGTTCTTTGAGAGTTTTCAATTGAATGAATGTATGAATGTTGTACAGTATAACACCATCTGTCGGGTTGGAAGATACCCGGATTTGGGGGCGCTACATGAATAATGTCACATCCAATTAGAAAATAAATCAATTATCTTATTTACTTTACTTTAAATAAAATATGATAATTTGTCATTAATTCATATAGTCACATAATTAATTTCTTATTTATTAATTATGTCAAATTATTAAATCTCGAATTAATTATTACATTAATTAAAATAACATTATGCTTAATTAAACGTATCATTTAATTCAATAAGCTCACATAAATACATACTTGAATAATAAATATTCTCCACATTAATTTAATAAGTATAACACATATAATTAAATTAATCTATCACAATTGTATGAATTAATTATTTAATCTAAAATTTAAATCTTCGAAAATATTTATTTAATCCAATAAATATTAAAATGAAATTACAAAAATCTCATTCGTCACATCTTTCCCCCCTTGAAAGGATTATGTCCCCAGAATCACGACTCAATAAATTTGACCCGTTACATTCTCCCCCTTACAAAGATTCTGTCCCCAGAATCGCTTACACATAATTTAAGTAAATAAATGAGGGTAATTCTTCATCATATTCTCTTCGAGTTCCCACGTAGCTTCTTCAGCGTTGTGGTTCCTCCAAATTACCTTAACAGAAGGTATTACATTATTTCTGAGAACTTGTTCTTTTCTGTCGACAATTTGAACAGGAATTTCTTCATAAGATAAGTCTTTTTAAAAATACAGGGGTTCGTATTCAATTACATGCTTGTAATCGGGTTTGTAGGGTCGTAAAACAGAAACATGAAAGACGTTGTGGACATTCTCGAGTGTTGGAGGTAGGGCTACCTCATATGCAACTTCACCGATTCTTCGTAGTACTTCAAATGGTCCAATAAATCTTGGGCTTAATTTTCCTTTCTTTCTGAACCTGATCTTTCCCTTCTAGGGAGAGACCTTCAAGAATACAAAACTACCCGATTCAAACTCAACATTTTTACGATGTGGATCTACAGATTTCTTCCGCCTATCATGAGTCGCTACCATCGTGTTCTGGATTACTTTGACTATTTTTGCTATCTCGTTGTACCAATTCGGCCCTAGCAATTGCTCTTTTCGCCAACTTCATCCCAAAGAAAGTGGAGTTCTACACTTTCGTCAGATAACGCTTCATAAAGGCGGCATGCCAATACTAAGCGTGGTAATGTTATTGTTAAATAACTCTCACAAGCGGTAGGTGATCGTCCCAATTTCCTTTAAAGTCCATCACATAGGCTCTTAGCATATCTTCTAATGTCTGAATCGTTCTTTCGCTCTGTCCATCTGTCTAAGGGTGATATGCTGTACTCATTTGTAATTGTGTAGCCATGCATTCTTGTAGACGTTTCCAGAAGTTCGATGTAAAGCGTGGATCTATATCGGAAACAATTGACACTGGCACTCCGTGCCTCGAAACAATCTCTTTCACATATAACCT